>VXBH01005762.1:50724-66793 GCA_013400035.1 Rynchops niger | reverse complement strand
CACGTGTGCGTCAGGAAAATGAGAGAAGTCAGCTTTAAAAGCCATCAGGTGCATCACGCTAAGTTTTGCCTTCCAGATCCTAGATTAGAAACACAGCACATTTTTGCCAAAGTTCCTATAACATTAAAAAGACGACTGACATAAGTTCTAGAATGCTTCTTCTGCACTGCAAAATAAATCTTTCTGTGGTTCAAAGGAAAAAAAAAAAAAAATAAAGCTTGCAAATGGCAAACACAGTGAAGATCATCTGGTACCAACACAAAGATCATCAGCAACGATGTCTGAAATGACTACATACTCCCAGGCTTTTGGGGCATTTAATATACAAAATAGGGGCAGAAAGGGTGGGTTTTTTTAAAAACAAGGCTAGTTAAAAGAAAAAGAAAAGCCCAAGAAAACAGCGTTCCTGAGAAAGTAATCCTTTTTTTCTTAAAGGTCAGTCAGCAGACGACACAATCCACGTAAAACATTAAATTGTACAGAAATGTAATTAAGAACAAATTGAGGAGGAAGAGAACACATCTGCAATAGCAAAACCAGACATGAAATATTCCATCTTGATACCGCATTTGAAATCAGCCTCCTAAAAAACAAACTTCATGCAAGCTGTTGACATTTGGATATTGCTAGGTTGTGCTGCTTCCTGTTCTCTATGAACACCGGTTTTCTTTAGAAAATTAAAAGGTAAATAGTTATTTTCATGGACTTGGCACTTTGCTGCCCTTTATACTGAGATGGCACAGACTTTCCCCTCCATGATTGTTACATTTTGAAAGATCAGGGGAAGTGCTACCCCCAGAGAATCTAACAGCCACATGTGTAAAATAAAGACACATCTACATTAAATGTGTAATCCAAACAGATTTGGTTAAATGTTCCTTCCAGTTTCAAATTCAACATCATTTTTAACATCTAGAGAAAAAGCAACAGGATGTCGTGTTCAACATTCAAATGATTAAACTGATGAAGACAATCTTTTTTTTAATTGACAAGAATACGATGGATATTACGAAAAACAAGGGCTTCAGATTCTGCCTGCACAGAAACATGAAGAGGGGCGATTACTTAGGGGTTTGGCTAACAAAATGCATTTTTTCACATAAGGGTCATACATTTGGAGTTCTTTTTATTAAACAAATAGCGTATGACAACAAAATCCGCTGTACTAAATATTGGAACTGCGGAGGAAAAAATTAAGCACCTCTGAAGTTACTTCTTGCGCCTTCAGGCTTCGACTCTTCAAACGTAATTATGGTCGTGCATTGACCATATTGAAACAATTTTAAAAAGAGTAATTGTTTACTCATTTGACAGTTGGGAGGGAAAGGGGTATGATCTCCACAGCTGGGAGGCAGTGTCACCCTCCAAAACTCAAGAAGCGTTTAGGGTTGGGCAAAGGGATGCAGGAGGGGAGGGCAACACCATCCTCATTCAAAGAAAACTCGCCCCATTCCAGGCTGTGGGGTGCAGAACACCGGCAGCTTCTCCAGCGTCACATGCTTGTGAACGTCAGTCATGTCACCAGATAATCACTTTCCATAACATCGTTCTCATCCACAGGCTAAACAACATCCAAAAAGAGATGGGGGGAGCTGATAAAAACTTGGAGAGAGACAGGAGGGAAGGAAAATTCAGCTACCAAGCAATTACTCTTTTTTTTACTTTTATTTCTACAGTTCCTTTGTTTAACTATTACATTCGTAGCTTTCAAACAGCTATAAATTTACAGACTGCTAGGGACTGGAGTGCGCACCCGTTACAGTACAAGCTATGTTCAGGGGGTTCCTATTTACAGCCTCAAATACAACTGAAATCCTATTCTACTACATATACCTAAAGAAGGATTTACTAAACCCGTGTCAGTAACTATAAAATATTTTAAATGGTGAAATATTAAAATTAAACACAATAAGATGTCCACAAAATCTGAACTGTTTCAGGAAATTTTCAATTGTCAGCTTTTAAAGAAATGAAATGCCTGTTTTCCTAGGTGCAGAAGATATGCTTATAGAGGACTTCTGCAAGCAAGAATCCACAGAAAATGTACTCTTTAACTAAGTTATAATAATAGGTTAATCAAATCCCTTTCCACTTGGACAACAGGAACTCAGCTGTACACTGGAGATCACGTGGAGTCTTATCTTAGGTAACTTCATGACAAAACACCGTTGCTAAATTTACAACAACTGCTTTACAACAAATACCTACAAATTATTTACCTACAGTAAGAAAATTAAATGTCATGACAAGAGAGTAAGGAAACTTACAAATACCACTGAGAACACAACTGAAAAAGCCAGGCACGTTCGAGGAAACTCTCCAGATGTGAAAAACACCAGCGAAGTCAGTGGTCTTACATGTAAGCATGTGATTAGATGATTTGGGGAATAAGGACTAACTTTAGGGACACCAAAAAGTATTTTTTTTCCTAGGATTGTATTGCTCATATTGTGAAATTCTCCCAGCTCCCAGATGCCCTCATGATGTGGGTGTTATACAAATACACATTAAGGAACCGAACTCTAAACATTGTGTTTTCATGCCTCGTACAAGGTAACTGGAACAGAAGTGAGACTGTGGACATACATTTCTGCAGACTGAACTGAGCTCAGTCTATCAGCATTGCACCCCTACTCCCCAAAACCCCCGTAGCACAGGTCGTACAATTACCAAGACACCATCTGCCCCAAACTATGATTACTATAAAATTCCCCGAGTTCAAGAACAGGACTAGTTGAGGTAACACTCATTGCTTGCCTTTTTAGAATTAAAAATTCCTTTCTAATATACACAGGATCAGCACGTTTTCGCCATTTCAAGAAAACTAACAATTTAAAACAAGGTTTTCTCATCTCAGCTCCTAAAACAAAGTCAAGTTCAAATTAAGTATCTATCTGGCAGAAATACTTTCTGGGATGGAAAGAGTGCGTTTTGATGTACCAGCGTCAAAGCAAGCCACAGGAAGTGTTAAACTGCAATCAGCAACTATTTATAAAATGCTAATTCCAGTGTTTAGACAATCCGCTGATTACAATTCTATGCAAATAGAACGCTAAACCATTTGGAAGAACAGGCAAGAAAGTTTTCCTCAATAATGTCAAATTAGTCTATCAAGCTGAGGAACCATTTCAGAAAATGGACTCGTTTTATATGTCTACCAAACAGCATGAAAAGTGCTTACACATATAGGCTTGTGGCTCAAGTAACAGATGACTAAAGTGGAAGTGAATTATTCACTGCTTCAGTCCTTGCACCTTTGTCAATCTGAAGCTGCGGATCTGACAATTTGGTGGATGAAGGCTGACGGCTGTAACCACATTTATTTTTCGCATTCATCTCAAGCATACCACCAGATCAAAAGGCTACTGCAGGAGACCATGCACCTTTTACAAGTGATTTGCTAAAGATTTCTGCTTCGGGCAACGTACAAAATCCAGAGAGTTTTTTGTTTGTTGGTAGTTTTGTTGTTGGGGTTTTTTCAAAAGTTATGAGAAAGCAGTACAACCCAAAAGGCATAACGTTTCTCTTTCTCTGTTCTTGTTTTCTGTAAAACACAGGGAGAATGTCTCGTATTTTAGAAGATTTGAAGTGTTACGAAACCAAATGTTTCACAAGCAAAGGCAGCACCTTCCTGATGCTTATAGGCAGATCTGGCTCAGGTTTCATTCCGGTAAAGTACTGTTCCTCAAAAGAAATAATAACTAGCTTTGAATTGTCAGGATATTTAACAACTGGTTTTATTTTATTGAAAGTTAATTTGTCAGAATATTTCATTAATATTTATTAGTACTTATTTAGAATATTTGCCTGAATATTTCATTTAAAAAAAAAAAAAAAAAATCACAGAACCCGAGGAAACATGAAATTAAAGATTATTTTAAATGCCCCAATTCTACAAATTAAAAAGGACCCACGCAGGTCTACAGGACCCTACCAGAAGTTTCAAAACCAAAACTAAAATTAATTAGCATCTAGAATCTCCAAATTCCACCACCTTCTGAAACAGAAGAGCTCCTACATTCAGTCAAACCTTACCATCTTCCTAGAAAACCAGCCAGTCTATTTTTATCTATTTTACCAACATCAGAACCTGTTTTAATTTGAGATCAAGAGACAGCCATAAGCATGCAAATAATGCCATCTAGCGGAGCCTCAAATTTACCATTCTGGCAAGGAACGACAGGATTTTTACCCGTGCATGTGTATGTTTGCTCAGCCTCCGACTCCCTTGCAGCACGCGCCAAGTGCTACAAAAGGTTAGCAGGACGGCAGAACCAGAGATATGCTGTGAAATGGGAGTGAGCGAATTAATCACTACAGGAACAGAGTATTTTTGATGTTCCTGGTTGCACCCTTTGAAGTGAGTTCCACACGGCGTGTTGCAGGGGTGGCCGTAAGGCATTCCCGTAGGGATCTTTGGATCCCTTTTCTCTGGTGGTGACAGAACATCAACAGCTGCATGCGTGTAACCGTTTAATAACCAGGGTATAATTATCAAAACCACAAAGCATCTAACTCATTCAATGAATCCATCAACCCCACAAGAAAAAAATTCTAGACCAAATCAGAGGTTTTGTAATCTGGAAACAGAAAAGTCGTCTTCATGTTATTTACTACAGACTTGCCTCAGTTCCCAAATCACATGAGAGGTACTCCGCTGCGATGATACTGGACAAGTGGCATACACTTCCCTGCATTTGTTTCCTCATTTTTAAAAAAAAACACAAAATCATATACTTCATATAGCTATAGCTCTACAGCTAAAAATTGCAATGGCAGCATTCCATACAGACTGCACAAGCATTTTCATCTGACATGGCTTTTCATGAAGATTAGGACCTAAAGACTCCAAAGCTTGTTTGATTTACCTGGCCACTAACAATCTTCTTCCAAATAAAATACCTAATGCGCTCATCATAACTATTACCTTCTTTTTGCATAATAAAAAAGCACTTACGGGATACCAGGCTTTTAAGTCTTCAGTTAAATTTACCTTTTAGTTTTGCACATTCAAAACATCAGAGCATTCATTTATGATCAGAGCGAGCAAAGAAAGATCTTGCTATTTCTTTTACTCACTGGGAGAAACAATCCCACAAGGTTTATCAGACATCATTCTGTTTTGGAGTGGAACATACCTAAGTATATGATGTGTTTATTGCCAAAGGATCAGCTTACTGTTTAAAATCAAAGTCTGATGCTCAAAACAAATGGAATCACCTAAATGGAAGCAATAACACTTGATCAAAATAAATGCTTCCCATTTGAAGGAGTCGCTGCCAATAACCACATATCAGGTCATTTTTGATAGCCACAATTTTACAGAGAAGTTGATGAAACAGCTGTTTGTCTTTTACGCAGCAGCACAATGTGATCTGACAGAACCAGCAGCAGAACCGATGGAAAAAAAGGAGGGTTGTTGCTTTAACCACCCCCTTCCCGAGACATCCCTTACATAAGCCCTCACCGCAGTGCCTCGGGAGCCCATCTGGATGGCAAACGCCGCCACACGTGCCGCCAAGAAAAACTCACTTATGAATCAACAACGAAAATTTCTCCCCTTCCGAAGGAGCTTGTGGGTTTGGAAAGGGCTGGCAAGACAGAAACCTGAACGTTGCGGGAACTTATTTACATTTTACTTGCAGTCAGCTTGAGGCATCTCCTCACTTCACTTTTTAACCCTTGTGAAATGGAGAAAAAGTTCAAAGCCAGGAAAGGAAAAGCTATGCAAACTTTCTGCAACTCCGTTTATGAGATTTTGTGAAATCACAGCTCTCCTTGAATGCGGCAATGCATTTTCCAGATGAACGTACATTATTTTTGTGCCGATCAAACTGCGTTCGGTGGCTGAGCTGCTTTTCCTCTCAAAATGTCAGGGATCAAATACTTTCTTAGACTCTTCATGTCTTCTAAAACCACACCGTAAAAGTTCAGTTTTGTCATTTATAGGCCTTCGACAGTAAAAAAAGTATTTCTCGTCTGGAGCCCAGTGAGAGTTCAATAGAATATATTATTTATGCAGGGACCGAGCCTGAGTGATACCAGGTAATCACCAGCCTCCTCTACCGATGGTGAGAGCAAAGCATTGCTCTGCATCCTTCTGAATTAAACCCTGAAGGGTCACCACCGCTGCACACTGTAGTAACTACCCTGCAGACAGTCATAACACTGGAGAAGTTCCATGTACGAAGGCACCAGTCCAAAGAAAACAGTGATTAGTACAACCGTGACACAAAGAGCCCTCTATTTCACTTGTAACTTCACCGCTCAGATGGATCTGCAGTATTGATAAAGATGATCCTTGGACATCACTCTCGACACATTGACTATAAATGGTCCAATACTTCTCACTGACATCAAGGTTTGGGACACAAGTATGTAATGACTTCTGAAATCCACACTAGATTTCCTTGATTTTCATTAGGGAAAAAACAGCACCCATTCAACTAAGTTATCGTATTTGTAGCAGTAACTTTCCCAATGAGCAGACCTTTCTTACAAATTACACAACTTGCCCCTCTTCTCATTATACACTCCTGAGGCAACATTTAAAGTCACTGAGAAAACTGCTTTTACGCTCACAGGCTTATCTGAATGTTTTCAGCTGCCTCTCAAGAAGTGAGGAGCAGGGCACTTCACCACGTACTTTAAATAAGTCTGGCCAAAGCGGAAAAGTATTGACAGGATGGAACAACTGTGCATCAGCTGGAAAGAGATGGTCCAAGTGACCTAATGCATTAGTTTTCTTCTTTCTGTAGAGCCTACGAACTCACAAACGTTTGATAGCACATCAGGCACAATCAAGTTACACGCAATCACGGTTGCGACTGACAGGCTAAGCAGCTGCTTAGGTTCAAGAATGGAAAATTAAATTCATCGCTTGTATAATGCAAGAACAACAAGAGAAGTGTGAGAAGGAGAGAGAAAACACACTGCCAGCAATTTATTTTACATCCCCAAATTGCTGCCTTTCTTTCAGTTTATTAAAGAGTAACTAGCCAGGAAAGTAATTGAAATAAACACAAGTGCCCAGGAAAGAAGAAAACAACAGCCAGCATTAAATTACAGTGCTTACATAAAGTCAGTAAGCAAGTGCCAGCATTGATGCCGTTTATGAGAACTGTGGTGCTGAGATAAACTCAATGGGTTCTCATATTATCTTCTTGCCTAGCCTCAAAAGAGGTTATCACTTCCCTCCATGTGGCAGCATTTAATTGATTCACAAAGCAGCAGCTATTTGGAACTGAAGCCAGACTTCTGCAGCTCGGAGGAAGACGACATGTTTGCAAAAAGCAGCACTGCTGCATCACAAAGCCATTCCCGAGGGTGCTGTACAAAAAATTAATGCTTTTTGGATATGAGAAAAGCACAACAGAAATGCTTTCTTTCACTTCTTTCTATTTAAAGCTGTGCTGAACGCTCAGGCTTTGGTTCTCACTCTCTTCTTGAGCATGAGATAGTTCAACGCCTCTGCAAACTCTCCCTCCTCTCTCCCCAATGTCTGCCCCTAACAACAGTCACCGCTCTCATGGACTTCAGAATAAGCTACAACGCAGCTTTTCTGAAATTGTCAGATGGAAGTGGTCCACTTGGTAAGATTCAGGGTAGAGGTTTTGAAGAGCACATAGCTCAGGAGAACCTGCTTCAACTCCCCCCATCTGCCACAGTCATGATGCTGCCAAATTGGGCAAATTCTTGTCCACTGCTACTCAACCCCTCAAACTGCAAAATGAAGCTTGTCCTACCTCTCTGCCATGATCCGGCATTTAAGAAGAGCCCTACAGCATCTGATAACACCGCAGTCCTCAAAGGAACAGACCAAAGCAAATTTTTATTTCCAAAGAACTATAGTCCACGGTACTTATTACTATGAGAAGAAAATGTTGGCAAAAGGCATTTCCAGGCACCACAAGATTAGCTCATCCATGCAGACACAAACCACACAACTTCTTTTTAGAATACGATAGCGTGGAAGATTAGTTGATGTCCTATATAATGAAGAAACAGAAGCACGGGTTAAACAGAAAACATCAGAGATCCTCAACAAATTAAACAAATTACTAGCTTGAGCACTGCCACTAACCCATTCTTCTTCCCCCCAAACCACCAGAGTACCCAGACCATGACTGATTCCTGAGTTAGGTGGTCTGTCAAGGGGAACAGACTGAAACGACAATTAGCAATGTAGTCTCAACAACCCAAGTTACAGAAATTCACCAATTTCTAGTGATGATGAAATATTAAAGAGTTAGGACAAAATGCCAGTTTGAAAAAGTTTGAATTTTTCTTGTTCTCCAACGGTGTCCTGGTGGAATTCAAGGTCTAGATGCATCTAGGTGTAACGCTGTTTTGAACCATTGTATATATATACTACGCGCTGACAGTTAGTGACTAGCACGATATTCAGATATGAGACACAGGAAGCCAAAATTATAAACAGGAAATGAAAGGAAGACAGAGAGAGTGTCCAAACAAAAAAAGTAAACAAAGACTAGGAAGGGGAAAAAAGGAGATAAAAGGAAAAATGGGTATAATTTATAAAAATATAGCAATAAAAAAGGCTTTTTTAAAAGGGGAAAAATTAAAAAATGAAATAACAAAATACTAAATATATTCTGTACTTATAGTATACACCTTCAGTAACTGTAATGTTCATTTACATAAAACATTCAATATAGTGGCACCAGTCTGCAGTATCTCATAAAACAGATCCACTGGTGAGAACATCAGAGCTAACAATCTGTCTATGAGAAGCAACTTACTACCCTTCCTCCAGTATTTAAAAGCATGACAATGCTTAAGAAAGACAGAACGCAAGTGTGGTATATTGGTTGTTTATCCTGCCTTGCTATTAAGATCAAAATCTTCTTTAAAAGCAAGTGAGAAGCTGAAGCAGTAGTGACTTACTGCGACCTGCAGATTTTAAACGACAAGTTACCAGTTGCTTGAACTGGCCCAACCTGCATTATGTTTGGGTTATGTGCATGAATATAGATATATAGATATATACACACACATATACACACACACACGCGCGCTGATCCAACTGAAATACATTATACAATCAAGCAGGAGTCAAATGTGTTTCCTATTAAACAAACGTGGGTGGTCTGCTTCTCAAGCAGGATTGTGTCAGTGCATTTTGTAAAGCAGTACAGTGCTTCATTCTATTTGAACAGCCCTCTGAAGAGGACACAGCTATGTTTAATTCTTCTATCAAAGTGTATTAACATCTCTTTCAAATAGCACAGGAGAAATGTGGTCTCATCTTTACTGGAAGCAATATTATGACACAACAAACAACAAGCTTTGATTACGCGTTACTTTCTAGTCTTCCTTTTTAATTGCATCTTCAAAAGTGAAGTTATACACCATTTGAAACAGAACATACATCATTTACCATACAGTTAAAAACCAGACTTTATCATAAGGTGTCTTCAGATAACACTTTTTTCCTACGTTACTTTAATGACAGGGATGCCATATTCTGGATGAAATAAATGTTAACTCATGAACGGAAATCAGCAAAAAATCACTCTATGAAGTAGTCTTGAAAGCAGATGGGAAAATTCAACAGAATAGTGCTAAACTGGCTATAACACTACTCATGTATCTTCCACCGCGGTGCCCTCCCCTCTGCAGGTACTGGGGGCCAGGGTTTTTTTGGTTGTTTTGTTTTTAAACAACAATCGCGTCCCTAATGTGAGAGTTATTTCAATATGCATAAATAGTTCCCTGAGCATCAGACGACTGTATGGAGTCAAAAGAGGATTTCTGGTGTCCGAAAATACAACAGAACTAAGGGCAGAGTTAGTGATATTTGTATCTCCGTCTTTCACCCGAACACTCACCCTAGGTTTAATTTGTAGATGCTGATCTTCTATCCTCATGTCATAATTTGTCAAAACTGACAAATATATTAAAAAATGATTGGTGAGAGTCTGCAAACACACATGTGCAGATGAAAGAGGCTTTCAAGGAAATGACACACTAACAAAGTTACACGCACGGGAAATAACTAATATTATTTCGCTTTCATTTACTTACTTAGATTATTTTAAAGAATAAGAACTACTGATAGCTTTTCTTTTATGAACTTCAGAAATCCCCTCTCAATTTTTTCCAAGACAAACATCCTTTGTGTTCTCAGTTTCTTAAAAATGCAAAATTCTGAATTTGGAAATCTATTTTTTCAAACTCGTTTGTGGTGATGGCTGTAAAACCTCAAGAGACCTGGATTTTCTGTTACACAAAGATTACAACTGTGGATGTTCTTATATTTCACCAGAAAATGTCTACATTTTTAGTAGGGCTGAAGTCAGGAGCTACTTAATGACATATAGCGTGTTTAAGTCATTTTGGTTTCTTGCCCAAAAACTCTCTTCAATACCACTGCCACTCCACAAGCAAATTTATACCACAAGTGAAAATTTATACTTCCAAAGATAACTTTCATCTCTCTTGTGGTAAACCTTATGCAGTATATCAAGAATTTTTAATAAACATACATCTCTTCATGTTGTATAGTTTCTGCATATTATACAAAATATCTTCTCTATTAAATACAGATTTGGTTGGTATTTTTTCTTCTAGAAAAAGAAAGGAAGGAATATCTTTCCACTGACAAACTTTAAGAAACTTGAAACAAAAGGAAAAATAAAATCCTTTATTTTGGCTTGAGCTTTGAGATTGGCAGATGTGAGGTTGATGACATTAGATTTTTCATTTAAGTTTAAAGTAATGCATTGCAGCATCACTGCTCAGAGCAGAAGCAAACCACGTTGTTAGGACACCCTAATTTCATTCCCGTGCTAGCGCTGCACACAGGTTTTGGTAGATTTTATGGAACAACACTTCACCAATGAAAAACAGATGGTCTGTGGACTGGTAAAGCAAAGTGCATACGGCATGGCAGGGCTCCTCCCAGTACTTCTGAGAAATATTAGGGATGAAATCGTGGCACAGCTGAACTCAACAGGAGCTCTGCCACGGAAGTGAACATGGCCAAAGCACCATCCTCGTATGTTACAAGTCATCCATATGCTCACTCACATCACAAGAAATTCATAAACAGGCTACTGACATCGAATTTCATTTCAAGTTAAGTGATAATAAGATGTTAGCGTATTACATGAAATCACCATTTCTGCACCAATGTCGTTACTATTAAATTTGCTGCTTCATCAAGCGTACATGCATTTTCATCATTTGTTGCCACAAGATCCTTTGTCATTGCCGATGGCAAATCTCAACAACCATTAACATTTAGATACCCAAAAAAGTGAACTCTGGTCAGATTCACATGGGGTGTATTTCTTCCAGAAGGCATACAAAACCCCTAGTTTGTTATGGACTGGTTCCCAAAAGAAAGCAACACACTAGTCAACATGAAGAAGAAATACAGATGTTTCAGGTACCCGAATCCCAAACCTTCTGAACAATGCCTATGACATCAAAGACACAGACAGTGGTTTCGGTGCCCATCATTCGGGATGCTGCTGCTTATGATCCACTGCTGCTACATTTCTGCCGTCGCAGACCTTTTCCAACTGCAGGAATCACTTCTATAATCCAATTTCTTCACGGTCAGAATGCCTCGCATAAATGACATAATCCCTAGCCTGAACATTCAGTCACATGAGCACATTCCTTCCCCACGCTCATGTTTTCAAAAACCGGTTCTTCCTATACAGATAGTTATAAACTCATTCTTTTGATTTGTGCTCACAGATCTAAGAGATGGGGAAAAGGGCTGCTAGTGACTTGCTTTAACTCAGAAACAAGATTCATTTATTCATGTTTCTAAAAACTGTTGTCAAGAAAAATCTAAGTTTTGAAAACACAATGGAACAAGGTCATTTATATTTATGACATCAATAGATAAAAAGATTTTGGAGATCAAAATTACTTTGAATCATAATCTCTCTTAAAAATATGTATTAAATATATATGCAATATAAGCCTCAAGTCTTCTGCTTCAGGTATGTAATCACACAAAAATTGACTTAACGCAGCAAACTGAACGGGTTAGTTTTGCCTATCAGCTTCCTCAAAATAGCCAGCAAATTGCTAGAAACAAAAGCAGGTCAATAGGACCGTATTTCTTCAGCTCAGTTCAGCTTAAATAAAGCACAGCAGTCGCTTCATCAAATATTCCTCACATTTTCTTCCATGTAACTATCAAACAGATTGCCCTAACAGAAGCATAAAAACAAAGCATCAAATACTTAAAACACCATTCAAAATAAGCTCTGTCTGGCTACATTTTTAAGCCTTAATTGGCATTTCAAATTGGCAATTGCATACAAAATACTCTAGTATAACAAATTATTCCCACTCTACTAATCCACTGGTGACCTACATAAGACGTGACTATAAAGAATCTTTTAACAGTGAGCTCTGCTGGTATAGTAAGTACATATACTTCCCCGTCCCTGGAGGGGTCCGAGGCCAGGCTGGACGGGGCTTTGAGCAACCAGGTCTAGCCCGAGGTGTCCCTGCCCATAGCAGGGGGGTTGGAACTTTAAGGTTGATCTTTAAGGTCCCTTCCAACGCAAACCATTCGATGATTAAAATTTAGTTCAACGAGTGAAGTTGGTCATTTTTAGACCCTCTCTTAATTCCACACTAACATTTAAATTTGTTTCCTCTTTCCATGCACAGCAAAGGTATCACACAAAAGCTGTACACTTGTGTCAGATGCTCGGCTGTTTGAGAGGCCTTTGCGTACCTCTTTTACTGGCAAATATTTACACCATAGCACATGGAACAGACTTGGCTGTCCTCAATGTATTCACCGAGTAATCCTCTACTACAAGGCAGCATACTAGAGCAAGGCGCATATGCACGGATTCTTCTTCACTCAAAACTAGTGGCTATGCCTGCTATATTCTATACGCAGTACACGTTTGATTCCTTTTAAATTGACAAAAATTGCATTTTCAATATAAGCAATATCTGTTCGTTACTGCATAATAGCTTTAACAACCAAAGACTCATGCACACTGGAGCAGACAGAAGTACATTAGCACCATATGCATTCCTGTTACGAATCCACAGGCTTTATGATACTTAACCTCTCCTTTAGTAGAGATTGCAAACTTCTTCCATCTCAGTGTCAGACAGTCTTTTGAAATATTACACATAAATGGGAAGTAAAAAAACTAAGATTCAAGACCATCCTGTTTTGAACACTTGAACAATATTTAAATATGTGCAATTTGTTTTACTGTTTGTTCCATTATCTGAGAAAAAAAATATTTCTCTGATATTTACGACATTTGGTGTGCTCACAGCTGGTACTTGCAAAGAAATCTGAATTCAGATTTCAAGATTGAGGAATTTCTGGTGAACACCCACAACAAACTAAATTAAACCAGCCCATTAGGATTCCTTCATAAACAAAAGCAAACAAAACATCTGTCTGGCAACAAAAATACATACCCCGTTCTTACAAAACGTAGTTTAACTGCAAGCAGCAGTTAGTTTCTGCCTTATCTACACAGTATAAATTCAAAAGTTTCAGTGTTATACTCACAGCGAATTCCGTAAATCATGAGAGGATCAAGTTGCTTCTTCCCGTGCTTCCCTTGGCCCGAAAGGTTGGAGATGGCTTGAATTTCCCGATGGAAGAGATAATCAAGCAATGTCAGTGCCATCTTCTCGGCTGTGCGACAGTTCGTGCTGATGTGCAGCATGTCAGCAGGGGTGATGGGGCAACGGACTCGCATCTCAGGGTTATTCTCATCTCCAAGCCATGTCCCATTGGGATAATCCTCTAAAAAAAAAGAGATTGTGAAATTTCTAATTGTGGCACAGAATGAAACAGTCAGGTTCAAGTTACAGCCAATATTTCAAGTTATCATGAGCTCTTCCAGTTTTCTTTGTAGTCCCCATGAACTTCTTTAAAATTTAGCATGACTAATAGGTTCATAAGATTTGCCACAGATAAAAAGTTACTCTCAAATCTCCACCAATGGTGACCAAAAGTTATTGCCATTAATGTTCTGGCCTACATGAGGATGTCCAGATGTCTAACTCATTCTCAGATATCTTTTTAAAGTGTCCCATATTAGAGGCCAACAGCTGAAAGAGCACACTATATTCACAGTGTTCTCATTCATCAAGTTAGTCACCCCCTAAAAATGAAGATTACTGCAACCCCATTATAATCTTAAAGTACAGTTAATTTCAAGAAGATAACAGCTTTGAACCACATTTTCCCCTAAAAGCATCAGATTAAAATGAGCCTAAGCGAGTTCGTAAATTGAAGAAATTATAGTCAATACTGACAGTAACTTATTTAATCACTATAAAAGAGTATTTCAAACAATGATAATCATTCCAAACGTAGCTAGAGATCCCAATCACCATTTTGGTTTTCTTTCAAATTTACTGGCCAGTAGCCTACATTACTTCCTAAGCCCACACTTTACCAAGGAACAGGCCCAGCATAAAGATAGTGAATCAATCACTACCCATCTGCCAAGTGCATCTTCCCTTCTATTCAAGTATGAGATCATTAGCAGCAGAACTATACCTAATTTCTCTTGCGTATACACCCACGCATTTTTATATATGTGAATTATTTTTTTTTTATTTCTGTCCCAGCCTCTCAGTTTGGTGGGAAAAACACCTATTCATTTTAAGAGGATACTAAGCCCTCACTGGAAATTAATCTTTGCAGACAATGCCAAAAGTTAGTGGATTCAGAACAAACCAGAAACTAGAAGAGAGCTCGTAAGAATGACCGATCCCCACTGAAGTGGAGGATGCCACAGAGGACCCAGGATGAGACTGTCATTTCAGATAAAAAACAAAATTTCCAGCACAAATCTTGACAATGCTAATAGGAACTGGATAGAACAACATTCCAGTACTATTTCAATATTCACTGACACAGACCATTTGGATTTCATTTTTGTTTACTCAACTTTGTGGAGTAAAACAAAGCTTCTTGATTTAAGAGTCTCTCAGCCCTCCCGTACTAGAGCACTCCAGTATTTCATTGTTGTTTCACGCAATTTCAGAATGGTAACAATGTAAACCGAGTCATTCAATTACGTGATTTATCTGTCATTAAATGCCTTTAGAGTTTCATAGTATATACAAAGTAACACAGTCCTGTTTTCCATGACCCTTCTAGTCACAAAATAGCGCTGGAGAGTTCAGAGGGAGGAACGTTGCCTTTTCACACCGAACAGGACGCGGGAGCAAGCAGCATCTTTACTTCCAAGTACTGGCATAGGTTAAACCGCCTGCATTTTACTAGACTTCAAGCCAAAAGCAGGCAATAAAATATACCATAAAAGCAACTCAAACACTAAAAAACACTTTCCCAACATGACCTTTGGGTTGAGTCGTACCACATGTCAGATGCAAGTTTACTGCAATGAATAATGACAGTATGAAGCAAACGTTAGATTATGCAACACTGATATATCATTACAAACATCAGATTATCAACTATAATAATTTGTAAGGAAAAATATTTATTGCTGGTTTATGTAGCAGCTAGTCCCTCAAACTTTTTTCTGTTGAAATCAGAACTTAATGCTCTGTCCTGATTTTTTATACACTCACATTTTTTTTTAATATATATTTTATTTGAACCTTACTTTTTATCCTGAACTATGTAACAGGGCACACTAGCTGTTTTCTGCTCACAGGACCAAGTGCCATCTGAAAAATAAGGTGGTTCAGATTAATTACAGCTTGTTTTGAATGCCACTATGTCTGGCCTCACCACAAGTCTGGTTAACATCACCAGGGAAAACAACAGTCTGTTCCTGAAGATAAATTGACTGTTTTATACAAATTTGGGCAGAGCTGGCAAAGCAAAACCACCTCTGGATAAATGCGTAAGTTTTTCAAAGAAATTCTAGGAAGCCTGAGTAAACGGTTCTACATCCTATCAAAACCCTACTGCCTTACCAGTTCACAGAATTACTATTAGAGTTATTACTACTCACGGAACACCTTCCACCTGCAGTCCTGTGCAACAAATGCTGTCAACCTACATGAACCACAGTGGGGGTTTTTTTCCAATTTGCAAAATAATCCCTTTTTT
>VXBH01005762.1:32097-50711 GCA_013400035.1 Rynchops niger | reverse complement strand
TTTTTTTTTTACTGGCACAGAGGCTAGAACATACTGTTTTTACCACATGCAACTGTTCTTTTATTGGTAACAGCCTGGATAAAAGACACTATCTTGTTATTCTGACCTATGAACACATGCCCCACATTAAATTATGTCTTGCATTTTCCTCCTGCTTTAAAAGCTTCAGCAGAAAGGGAATTTGCTTTATAATAATTTTCCATTAAGTGGAACTTGTATGACTAAAGTTAAACATGACTCTACTGTCTCACTGCAGCTACTTCAGGGCACAAAAGCTAAACTATTCCTTATCGTATACAAAAATAATTCCTACCGGCCTGCCAAGACATCTGGCACTTTGCATACGGCAAATACGATGAGACTGGCGTACAAAAAACTGGTGAAAAGAGGAAGTACAGTGCCAGATATGAGGGAGGCAGAACTGCTCTGGATAAGTGGTGTCTATGGGAGAAGACAGACTGAATAAGGAAAGAGAAAAAAAGACTGGGAATTTGATGGAAGTTCTCTCCAAACAATTAAGTACAAAAATACTATTGATTAAAGCTGCATCCTTTGAAGCTCCTAGTACTCAAACATCCTTTTATGTTTACTGACATGGTTCTTTACATGTATTACCAGGCATTATATGTAGTATCTAGATAGAATCTACATGAGTCAGGTTATTTAGTACATACGTTGTAATAGCCAGACACCGAGTCAGGACTCCACTAGGCTCTGTACAACCACACACAGCTTCTTCTATTCCTTAAAGGCTACCAAAACACAAATAACGTGAAGGGTTGGGGAGGAGGAATACACTCAAGGACGACACTTTTCTTAAAACTAGTGAACTGTAAATGCACACAGTCATTTGTAACTCAGTTAATCACCCATCTTTTTTGTTTTGCCCTGAAGTATTTTTCCTTCTTTAATTTTCCTAATGGCCTTGCTGCATTTTAAATGCATTTTGAGTGCTATGTGGAAAGGTACTTCCTTGTGTTTGTTTAAGGCAAATATATCATCAGAGAAGCGGCTCTTGATCATTTCTACTTCCAGTGTTAAAAGTCCTGACATTATCTGATTTCCCCTCTGTCCTCAGAAGCTCATTTCAATTTCTAGCTCCTCGTCAATGATTTTTAAGACCAGAAAACTTGCCTTTATCTTCATTCTACTGAGCTTTTCAACACTGTTTTCAAATCTTTTTTACTGCATTAAGTCCATTTCTTTTATCTCACAACACAGCTGACCATTCCTCTGTTTCGGCAGGGACGTGCAAAAGGACGAGAGGCGGCTGGGGCTGCTGCGCAAACAAGTATTTCTATGGAAACAGGACGAGCGAGCTTTAAGGTTAGTATCAAGAAAACCTACGTCAAGAGAACAAAAGCCAGACAAGAGTCGCTGCGGCTTTCAGACTCGCTCTCGACGCGTGTATGTGTTTATCCGCCCAGGGAGATGACAGACACTTAACCGTTACTCACGTCTTTCCATTGGGATATGCTCCCCCAGTCTGACATGTGAGCATTAGCAGTAAGACTAGAAGCAAAGCTAGGCTCCGCACACTCGCTACGTGCTGTCAATCACTCACTTAAAACAAGGAAAACCAGAAGGAAACACCTGCCCATATCAACACTTGAATTAATGTGTTCCATTATTCCGAGTAGTTTTTATTTTACAAACAAGGCTGGGTGTAAAGCTGGCATCTACAGCAGAGAAGAACAAACAGTAGCTGCAGTATAAAGGTAGAAAGATGAATTAACTTTAAAAAAAAAAAGTCTACAAAAAAAATAATCCTAACCTATAAAAATAACCCCCCATTTCTAGAGAAATTAAATAATATTTTGGCTGATGTGTAGAAGATTCAACATCATATTTTTCAATTAACTTCTATCAATTAGCCCGAGTCTTTGCCCCTCAAGGGTTCACAGGGGTACTGATTAACTGACAGAGAATACTGATTTTATTAACTCACAATCATTAACTATAAGGAACAGAGAGACAATCAGGCTATATGTCAACCTACAAATTGAGCAACGTGATTTAAAGCTTAAAAGAAAGGTTAAAGAACTAGCTTTAAAGCTACATTCACGAAAACCTCCTCCCACCACAAAACACAGCTAAGACGCTGGGAGTTCTGGCAGAAGCAAGCATCCAACACACACACATCCAGGAATATTAGAAACCCTGGACAAAGCACTGGAGTTTTACGCCTGACTATTCTCGTGGGGAAAAAAAAGGTTTAATTTCCATGTAAACATAAAAGAAAGATAGCCAGAAGAGTCTCGTGCTCCAAGTATAATCTTCTGTACGGCACAAAGGATTTGGCTAACAGACCAGTTCCATTTAACTTCCAAGCCCGGTTCCAGTTAACTTCTAAGCCCCTATGGTCAGAGGACCGGTACACTATACGAGATACTCTGAAAATATATCCTGCACTCTCCTGCCCTCATGGTTTCTTCAGTTGTCCGACAGACAACAGACAGCACAAAAGAACACATGTGGGCACACAGTACCAAAGCATACTTGTCTCAGCAAATACTACGATGTGCATAGAAGTCTCAGCGTATAATTAGCCAAATTACTAGTTTGTTAAAAATAAGACCTCAGTTTCAGTACTTGGTCAAATCCATAAGAGAAAGAGGAGGTTCCCTTACTTTATGACTCATGGAAGGCCAAGGAATTTATTTAACAGAACTAGAAAGTGAGGACTATGAAATCACCTATAATTCAAAACAATCTGCTAAAAAAAAATAATCAAGATAAAATTGAGAAAATTAAAATCCACGGACTTAGAGGGCTTTTTAAATTCTTAGAAAGTGTGTTTCATGTCAGAAAATAAGATGCCTAATTTAGGTTTTGCCCGCTTTCTTGTTTATTGCATCTTTGTTATATTTAACTTTATACAGCAGACTGTTAATTCCAAACATCTTGGTGACAGATACCCGGTAGAAACCACTGTTGATTTGTTTGCTCCCAATAATTAAAAAAAAAAAAAATTTAAGCAATTCAATTTCTATAGTTTTCTTTGGTTTGAACAAGTCACCGAAGCTCCTGAAGTCTCATCAGTGTCTTCACATCAGCTACACATAATATTGTTTTAAGGTACAAAAAGTTTGCTATTTAAAAGTTCATTCTTGCTGTCTGTATCTGGTCATAAGGAGCTTGGCCAGGAAAAGCAAAGTACTGCAAATGATCATATAACACGTGAGATTTGATCTTACGGTGAACTGGAAAATCCTGTGGGCAGATAAGTCTGGGCCACGTACAAATCGCTGCTTGGATTCACATTTGGAAAGCAAATTCAGAGCACTATTTAATACTACTATTGTAAAATGACTGTTTGAGATGCAAAGTTGAAGAGACAATATGTGACTAAATTCCATTTGGAAAAATATTATTCATCCTTTGATTAACACACTATGTAGACCTGTTCTCCTTTATCTTCCAAAAAAATGCACATGTTTACATTTCTAATTCTATATTTTTGATAGTCTTAAAATGCAGTAAAAGGAATGCAGAGAAAGCAGACATGATACAAAACTATCACATACGGTGCCAAACATCATATATCAGTGTATCAAGCGTGAGGTTCACCGAACCAAATTCTACCTCAACGGATCTTGCCACTGTATTTATATCACTTAAAAACAGCTTTCACGGAGCATTTCACATACTTGGGAGATACTAAGGACAGTGTGTTTCTTTCTTAGTAATTTCAAAGCCTTGGCTTTAACATAGACATTTTTAAAAATATCTGCTTTTAAAGCAGCAGAGTAATGCTGAATGGGACATTCTTGTACCACAAAGATGCGAGGTCCTGCTTTTTTTTCCTTCCATATTAAAGACAGGACAGTAACTCTATTATGAAAGACTTAAAAGGATAACATAATGTGCACTGATGTTTTAGGAACAGATGCTCCTCTTGTTTGTACAGTAAGTCACAGATTAAATATTTTAAATGTTACCACCATATACTGAGTATGTGTAAGAACACTATTATTATGATATTCCTTACAACTTGAAGCCCTTTGTATCTTGAAGGCAATATCTGCTATTAAGCAAAATAATGCTCTCATCAGACCTCCTAGAGAAGTGTGCAAGTATAATCACAGTGCCTTTAGATAGCTTATTCTTTAGTTGAACAGTAAGTATTCAAAATTTGAGCTTTGTTGACCTACATTGAAGCAGCTGCTTAAGTTAATAGTTTTCTGTACGTAAGCTGCATTAAAAAAAGAAAATTCTGGTTTTACCAACATTCTAATGTGAAGTTTTGAAGAGCAAGCTCCTGTAAAATTTTTCAAAGTAAAATTCAATACCTTCAGAGGAAACACACAACTGCCTGATCACAGCAAAACTAATTCATAAAAAAAAATCAGTAAATATATTTGGATATTATCTATTCTTTGCTTTCTGCTGTTTGCACATGTTTCTTGGTAAAAGAGTACTTAACGTAAAATTCTGAAATTGCTATTTAGCACAAGCTCAAGACTTGTCAGAAAGAGTTCTTTATGAACCAGGTGTGATCTTTTATACATGAATTCCAAGCAGTTTACCCAACAAATGAGAAATCACAAGTAATTAACAGCCACACTTTTTGACTGTTTCCTATAAATCCGAGAGTGTAACACTCTTAAATCAAAATCAAGCGTTGCGGAAGGTACTATGTAAGTACAGAACAAATAGAACGTCCTTACCCAGCAATTTTACAATCCAAGAATACGTAGATGACAGAGACGCGGGCAGGTGACAACGCACACTGAGATGGCGGGCATCACCAAAGGAAAAGTATCTTAAAGAATGTATCTTAAAAGAAAGGTATCTTAACTGTGGCTAAGTTTTACATAAACACTACGAGAAAAGACAATTTTTGAGAGACAGTGAGATAAATCTATATATAGTTATGAGGATCTCCTGCCAATGAAGTAGAAGAAAGCAAAAATTCTCCGTGAAAACACAACAAGCAAGGAAACCTGTCATCTATGGCTGAGGAAGTTAGAGCAACTCTAGACAGTAACTGGGAGATGGCAAAGGACAAGGTCTTCCTTCGTAACGAGGGTGCCACGGAGTAGGGAAAGGGATGCAAGGAGAAGATGACGGGGTTAAAATTACGAGTTTGGAAAATCATATTTGTAACAGCTTTCTGAATATAAGGCCAGAGAGGAGGCCTTACAGTAAATAAGATGGGAGGTAACTGGAGCCTGGACAAGAGGGTGTTACTTTCATCTCAGATGTTATCTATTAAGAACATAAAGGGTTCCTTCTAAGCACTGATCAAATGAAAAATCTACTGATCATTCACACCAAAACTTATTTCTTCATAGTTACTGCAACTTGCCTTTCTTCATCTAATGCTAAATCTCTTCAGTTAAAAAGCTTAGACAAATATATTTGAGAATGTCAGAATATTTTCTACCAGATTTGTGGTGAACATGAGAGTGCATATGGTTGCCAGGTTACAGCTTAGTCAATTGAAAACCAACCCTTGACAGGATTACAGCCACATACCAGTATGAGAGAATTCATTAAAGTCAGAAAATAATATAGGTACTTAATATCATAGGTTTAAAACTTCTGTAATTTAAAACTAGTGTGGATCTAACATTCTTCACAGTATTATTTTTGCAGTGGAAGGCAAAATCCAAAAGAGCGCAACAATGTTGCGTGGTCAGAGACCACTTGGCCAAGCTGGACATCCATAAGTCCATGGGCCCTGACGGGATGCACCCGCGAGTGCTGAGAGAGCTGGCAGATGTTATTGCTAGACCACTCTCCATCATCTTTGAAAGGTCATGGGGAACAGGGGAGGTGCCTGAGGACTGGAGGAAGGCTGACATCACTCCAATCTTCAAAAAAGGCAAGAAGGAGGACCCGGGGAACTACAGACCGGTTAGTCTCACCTCTGTCCCTGGGAAGGTAATGGAGCGACTCATTCTGGATGTCATGTCCAAACACGTTGAGGAACAGGAAGTTATTGGAAGTGGTCAGCATGGATTTACCAAGGGTAAATCACGCTTGACCAATCTGATAGCTTTCTATGATGTTATAACGGGTTGGCTGGATGAGGGGAGAGCCGTAGATGTCATCTACCTTGACTTTAGCAAGGCTTTTGACACTGTTTCCCATAACATCCTCCTTAGGAAGCTGAGGAAGTATGGGCTAGATGAGGTGACAGCGAGGTGGATTGAGAGCTGGCTGTGTGACAGAACTCAGAGGGTTGTGATCAGCAGCTCAGAGTCTAGTTGGAGGCCAGTAACCAGCGGTGTCCCCCAGGGGTCAATACTTGGTCCAATTTTGTTCAATATATTCATTAATGACCTGGATGAGGGGACAGAGTGTATCCTCAGCAAATTTGCTGATGATACCAAACTGGGAGGGGTGGCTGACACTCCAGAGGGCCGTGCCGCCATCCAGCGTGACCTGGACAGGCTGGAGAGCTGGGCAGAGAAGAACCTCATGAGGTTCAGCAAGGACAAGGGTAGGGTCCTGCATCTGGGGAGGAAGAATGTCAGGCACCAGTATAGGTTAGGGGTGGACCTGCTGGGAAGTAGTTCTGAAGAGAAGGATCTGGGGGTCCTGGTAGACAGCAAATTATCCATGAGCCAACAACGTGCCCTTGTTGCCAAAAAGGCCAATGGAATCCTGGGCTGCGTAGGGAAGAGTGTGGCCAGCAGGTCCAAGGAGGTCATTCTCCCCCTCTACTCTGCACTGGTGAGGCCACAACTGGAATACTGTGTCCAGTTTTGGGCTCCCCAGTTCAAGAGGGACAGGGAACTGCTGGAGCGAGTCCAGCGAAGGGCAACTAAGATGACGGAGGGACTGGAGCATCTCCCTTATGAGGAAAGGCTGAAGGAGCTGGGACTCTTTAGCCTGGAGAAGAGAAGGTTGAGGGGAGACCTTATTATGGCATTCAAGTATCTAAAAGGTGGGTTTAACGAGGATGGAGCCAGGCTCTTTTCAGTGGTTCCCAGTGACAGGACGAGGGGTAATGGGCACAAGCTGGAACATAGGAAGTTCCGATCAGATATGAGAAAAAATTTCTTTACGGTGAGGGTGACAGAGCACTGGAACAAGCTGCCCAGGGAAGTTGTGGAGTCTCCTTCTCTGGAGACTTTCAAGACCCGCCTGGATGCAGTCCTGAGTGATGTGCTCTGGGCAATCCTGCTTTAGCAGGGGAGTGGGACTAGATGATCTCTAGAGGTCCCTTCCAGCTCTGAAGATTCTGTGATGTTAGGATGAAAGTTGTCGTGAACAAAGACTACACACAAGGCCTTACTTACCACCTAAGTCAGCTAGTACCGGTATCTTTAGAGATACGAAGGCCTAAAGAATCTATTTACAAATTAAGTTCTGTGCAACAAGGACACTAAATATCAGGTGTAGCACTTTAGGTTGGTGAAATACAATTCAAAGTTTACAGACCTTTATAAATGTACAAGAATTTTGGAAAGCACAGGAAAATAGTCTCCTCAAAACGACAGTCTAAACTTTCCCTTCTTTTACCATTCTGAAAGTGTAAAAAGTACAATATCCAAACCTGAGGAAGAAAACAGAATAGTGCCATCACTTAACTTAGCACACAACAAACTCCCATGCAACCATTAAAAAAAATAATAGATTTCAGCATGTTTAGTATCTAAAACTTAATGTCTCTCCCACTCCAAAATCATATCAGTGAAGTTAATGAAATCTCTTCGCGTGCTATCTTTGCTTTGGAGCAAGGTTGGAGGCTGCCCATGATATTTAAGTCACACAATTCTGCGCAGGTTCAATACACCTGAGAAAAATATCGACTCCATTTCAATCACAGCTGAACAGTTGGATAAAAGTCACTGCACTAGAAACCACTCAAAGCACGTAGCAACTAAATCCTCAAACACAAATGGACAAACAAGGTTTTTGTAACAATTCCTGAAGATCTACAACAGCTCATTACAAAATAACATGTGCATAGACATTTACAAATGATGATGTTTTAAAAACGTTTTTCTTTAATCAATTGCTCTTTTTTCAGCCTAATTGGAAAGTTCAAGATAAAAAAAAAAAAGCACAACTTTGTTTAAGCTGAGAATATGCTGTACTCCAAAATTTACAGTAAGAACATATTCATGTCAAAATTAGCTAGCCTTTTAAAAGAACAAAACACATCTATCAATAGTTGACATTTACTTTAAACACTTCTTAGTGATAAATGTTTGGGGTTTATTCCATTAAACAAGAAAGATGTGTAATCCATGCTGGGAAGCGAAAAAAAAAAAAAGAGAGAAAAAAAAAAAAGAGGACAACGAACAAGAAAAGTTCCCTATATTTTTAAACACAGGTTTCCTCCAGCTTAAAGACAAAGCATAGAGTGCCTCAGGAGAACACGGCAAAACCATTAATTTTCATCACATTTACATTGTTTTTACCTCCCAAAACCTTTCAGAAAACCAGCTTCTATCCAAATTCTTAGATACTCGCACAGTAAAACGGTTTGTTTTTAAGTCTGACACATGATGTTATAACCCATGTTTGCCGGTTTCTTTCCTCCAGAAAAGATTTCTGCTAAAACAGACATGTTCATGTAATTCAGAGGATAACCACAACACAAAAGACTTCTAAAAACACGAACAGCTGGGTACTTCAAATTTCTAAAAGCCATACTTCAGAAAGAAAATTTTTATAGGAAAAGACAAAGGTGTACCCTCATGATGTACAATGTTTAGCTGTATTTCTACCACAACTCGTGAGTCACCTATATAGCTCTGAACGTTTCAAAAGACAGAGAGAGAAAGAGAAGAGAAAGAAACCCGAGTTGAGACTCGTTCAGTTGAAGTGCACCGTGGTTAAGAACAGCCTCACAACTGTCAGAGGAACTCTCCAAAAGCTCGTCCAAACCAGAACTTCTTCGCTAAGACTATAACCAAGATAACTGTAAAGCAAAAAGATCTCTGGTTTGAAACAATGACTCTTGGTTAAAGTGAGGAACTTTTTCAACATCTTTAGTATATTGTTTTAAAAATACATGGTGGGGATTTTTTCCTAAATCAAAAAAATAAAGAGAAAAGAGATGGGCGATGATTAAGTCAATTAGACCTTACTGAGAGCGCTTAAAAGTAACATTTTAGCATTGCCTGAGCAGTTTAAATTACCAGAATAGAGCAGTTTGGACACAGTGTTATTTGATAGGTTGTATTTTTGCTCTTTGAAGATCTTTCTGTTTTTTCGCTTCTACTCAAATGTGAGCTCAGTAGTGGGTCACGCCTGGGCTTCTTCACTCAGTACCTTGTTTCTTCAGCACAGTAAAAGAAAAGTTTCTATTTTTAACTTGGGATTTAAATGAAGGCTCCAATCCAGATCTCCAGAAACTGAAGATTCAAAGTTAATCAGTTTTAAGTTGATGTCCCTTCCCCATTTAAACTCTGAGAAGATCGGTGGCATTCAATTCCTTCAAACGGTGTTTCTGGAGGAAGATAAAACCATCTTAAAGGAGAAGTTTGTAAAACAGAGTTTTGAGCGTTGATCTTAGTATTAAATTATCCTCCCATTTGTAGAAAAGTAATTTGACATCTAAAGCATGTATGGTTATACGCTTACACTACTGTTTATACATCCATACCAACTGCTCTTCTCTCATTTCCCCAGAAGATCCACTTGGGCTGCAACAAATTTAGAGTAGAAAAGACACACTCTAAACAGACCAATCACTTTTGACAGTTATTAATATCTAAGTGGTAAAATTACAAGTTAAATGAAAAAAACCTATTTCTTAGTTGGACGAATAAGGATACACTTGATATTTCCTATGCCAAAAATATGGCATTAATAAAAATAGTAAGTCATTTAACTACTAAATCTTCTACCCTATCTTAATTTGATTTTACGCTGGTAATTCACTACTGAACAATTCTATTCTTTCTGGGTTTTCTCTTCAATTGTGAAAGACTACTTCATGAACATCACTTTTAGAACTGCAGTCCAATGAATACATCAGGTGTCGATATTTCTACTTTATCCCCACGTGAAAGGACATTGACTGTTCCAAAGTGAAATTTGGAAAGAATTCACAAAATTTCACAAAAATCAGAGATTCAGTATCTCTAGGCGCTTTCAGTTCATAAATACTATATCTTAAAACGAACACCTAGCAGACCACTAACTGCATCTGTAAAATGGATGAATATTCTCAGTCTTCTGGAAAGCAAATGAAAGAACCAACTGCTGCTAAAAGAAAAGAGAGAATATGCCTAATTGCACAAACAGAAAAAGTAATATACAACTGAAGATCAAATAAAATCATAGTGTTCAGTCAAAATAAAAAAAACCAAACCACCAAACAAGAAGTAGCCCTTATTCTACACCATTGTTGGAACCAGGAACTGGGCTCCATGCTTCTGTATAATTATTTTTCAGGAATAGAAAGGCAAAAACACTAGTATTTTTTAAACTACCACACATGATTAAATGCTTTTTGAAAACAGCCAGCAGAGAACAAACGATGCTTTTACATAAAGCTTTTAATTAAATTCTGAAAACATCCACAGGTCAATGCCGCACCCAAAGTTAGCTAAAGCCCAACTATAAACACGGTTTAGTTTTGCTTTCCGGACACCAGAGACAGATGGGAATCATGCTGAAAAACCTGTTGTTTAGTCTCAGTCCGAAAGGGCTGAAGTACGCCATTCTCAGCCCCTCGTATTTTACAATCAATCAAGATTCTGTTGAGCAACTGGAAGTCCCTCAGAATTCTTTCATACACAATGAAAGCAAGCTGATGGGTGCTGTAACTTTTGCCTTTTAGTGATGAAGAAAACAAGTCTGCACAACAGACCGACTATTCTTCATCACTTCCTTTATTAATAATTTAATTTCTGTGACATACTGCAGGCTAGTTCACTTAGCATTCCTTCTGTGCAAGCAGTCCTCTCTCATCTTCGCGAGGGCAAGAAGAGGTAGGTGTGGGGGATTAGTAATCTGATTCTCAAAGCATTCATCAATCTCAGAGAGACTTTTAATGGATGAGTGTTCTAAAGGTCTCAAGAAAATCAGATCTGAAGACGTTAATGGATTAGCTGTTTCTTCAAAATTTACATATACAACAACAGCATAAAAGGCCAACATCACATTTGTCTGTGCAAATCTGTGCCAAACAATCAAGTCAAAAAGGGCATTATACAACAAATACCCTCCTAACGGTAGAAACTTTGTTCCTGGCATAGCTGACACAGAGTTGCATGAAATATTAACACACTGTATGAAATATTAACAGAGCTGTATGAAATATACTCCACAAAGAGAACAGTTTATATGTGTTTTCATATCGAGCTATCAGCACTATCTGCAACCCGATAATTATTTTTGAGAGGAATTCCTCAGACAGCCTCAGTCTCCCTTCATTCCCCATTGACCCAAAAGGAGATACCCTTCAGCCGCTACCCTGGGTCACAACATACATAGAGGGCAGAACCTAAAAGCTCTTTCTAATATACATAGGTTGTATGAGTACCCATGGCAGTCAAAGAATTCTAGGTTCAAATGCCTTAGAACACCATTTTCAGCAGCAACCTTTGGTGCTTGAGACTTTCAGTAGACTGACTTCTGAAGTTTTCCAAGTATCAAAGTTTTAAAACATCTCCATCAATTGTTAGTCAGACCTGAAATCTTTGAATGCACTCTTAAATACTCAGTTTCAGGCTATCTTGAATTAATCCCTACCATGAATTGTATCCTAACCTGTTGACACCCAACATGCTTTTACCAGTGGCTGGAGGTCACGCAGAAGAAACTTCACCACTTCTAAATTAGAGTCCTTCTGTTTCAATGTTAGAGATCACAAGGAAAACACATTTACCTCCTAAGTGCATTCTGCTACAACCATTTCCTGAAGTAGCTTATTCTTCTCTGCTGCATGAACATAAATATGAACTACCACATCCAGAATATCAAGTAAATGCTCAATAAATATGTTTTTAAAAGTAATTAGGAAAATTATTAAATTGAAGTCTAGGATTCAAATTACATCTGTATAAAAAAAGTCACCAATACTTTCAAACTAATCATAAAACATCATTTATCATACGTTATTTTCACGTAAAACTCGAGCGTCCCTTATATCATCTTGTTTGTGACTAAAATACAGCAAGTAACATTCACTTCAATATTTCTAATCACATAAACCAGAATATCTTTACAAGGCTTATCTAAAATTTTTAGATTTCACTTTACTTGATTGCTGTGTCCAAGACCTAAAGAATGTTCAGAAAAATCTGACGCTACACACTTACCAGGTTAACAGTCTGGTTTTAATATGAATTTCCTTATGAAAATTGCCTACAGTTGCTAAAATAACTATTTATTAGTTACAGGAGGAGACAGCCTAGTAGATTTTATTTCCCAGAGAAGTCATTTATTTTCCTGAAACAATATTTCAATTTGGTGATAAGAAATCCTGCAGGTTGCATTGTTTTAATTTAAGGGGTTTAAAAATATTGCTGTAATGGGGCATACTTTTTATATTTTACAGGTAATTTTAATTAGCAGTTCTGCCTGTAAAAGTAATAAAAATGAAAACAGACAAAACGAAACAATTCATTCACTCCTACCTGTTGCTTGCTGCACTGCCTAACAATTAAATGTTGGACCCATTATATGATCTCTGAAGCTTCCAGGTGAACCTTAGTTCATTCCACCACCACACGTACTTTGCTCGAGTAGCCTCATAGTTAGATCAGCATACCTTCAGAGTTCAGCGTAATAAGCGTGACATTGTTCCCAATACTTTGGCTTCCTAATTGTCCACTGTTGGAAACTGAGTCACTGGCCTCAGAGCCACTCTCTCCATCTTCATTGTGACTGTCGTCATGTCCTGGAACTTTCACCACTATGGTGTTCTGCCTACGTCCAGGAACAGCACTAGGGAAAAGAAAAGTACGTAACTTTGGGAAAACACAATCCTTTATCAGGAATAGCATCATTATAAGGGAATTAAAAACACTAATTGACAAAATTAAATGTATTCTAAAAGCACACTCCTTTAAACAAGCCTATTCCTGTTCATAACTAAGAGCGATCCAGCAAAATAGACAGAAACTAGAAGAAAATATAAAAAATTTTAGATGCCTGCTTTCTAAATTTGCATCAATGGAGAAGTCTAGGCCCCGTGTGCCAAATAAAACAAACAAACAATTTATAAAAACACATTATTTCAGAACATTTTCTACCCAGAATCTCCAGTTGCACTTAATTTAAAATTTGCTTTAGGTAGTACAAATTTTAATAAGCCTTACTGGGCTACTGCATATTCTTTCTCCAGTTAGTTAAATACAGGATCTTGGCATGCTCCCAAGCAATTGTACATCCATGTCGAAAACATGCAGCTATGGGCACTCTTTCTTTCAACTGTCAGCTGTCAACTAACACCGAACTAACTAGTCCCACATCCTCCAAGATGTGGAGCGTCACTCATGAAGAGCGAAGCGTCGCTCTGTGCCTTTACTGCTGATACGAGGTCTCCCTAGGCAGCACTGTCGGCCTGATATAATACTCAAGTACCGGTTCAACGTTTTTCCCCCCACTATTACCTACAACGTTCCTCATTTTGCACTTCTAATTGCTGCAGAGACTGATACTGATCTGTCAGAGGAGGGAATGAAGGGGGAGGATTCCCATAACTGCTACTAACTTGCTAAGGATATTTTCCAGAGAATCCGCTGCTCTGCTCAATGGCTCTTCCTGCCCAACCATCTTGGCCACAATTGAATTCTGCCGGTCGTTGTTCAGTATTACTGTGGTCTGAGGGACAACACTAAAAGACAAAAATCAGAGAGGAAAATAGAATGTGAAGGAGGAAACCTTATAAATAATACATCAACACAGTCTTACCGTTTAAATAGTCTACTTAAAAACAGAGACTGCCTCTAAGCCTTGCTCTTTCTCCCGGCATCGTGGTTATGTATCAAATGCAAAAGCTGGTAATTCATCAAATTTGACATCTGTACCATCTCAAGTACTCAAATTTTTTTCAGAGGACGGATGGCTTCAATGGAATTATATAAAAGTCCATGACCCCTGGCAAAGCGATAAAGAATTCGTCAACTCAAGATACACAGGAGGAAGTCTGTAAATCACAGCTCTAAAGAGCCACCAAATTCTTGTTTTGAAAAGTCTGAGTGTGAGCATTTTCAGAGATATTACGGCCAACTTACATGGTAATGCACCATTTTTCATAGGATAATTCCTAGGAAAAAAAAACCTGCAGAAGTATTCATTGCAAAATTGGACGATGAGCTTAGTTAAAATGCATGTATTGTCCTTTCAGGGCTGAGGGCTTGTGGAGGGCAGGGAGAGGAGAGTGGTACTAGGGGCATCAGAGCAGAACAGGGACAGACTGTAACTTTAAATAACAATGAGACTAAACTATTTCTTGTGTGCATTTCCCATACAAAACAAACAAACAAAAAAAAACTAAAACAAACAACAGAAAAGCATTTAGTGTGTGAGAAATCAGAGAACTAGGGTTCTCCAGCATTTACTGTGTAGAGAAACCCTTCTCTATCACTTACGATGACAACACAGAAGGAAATAACTAGAGAAGTGTCACACAGAAAAACGTACCAAGTCGAAACTGTAATACAAATGTAAACATGAAGTAAATAATTGTCTCCAGCATGCAGCTTATCATTTAGTTTGGTTTCAGAGATTATTACCATTACTCAATCTTCTCAGGCATGGTTTTGATATTTAAAACTGTTTCCACTGCGTTCATGGTAAACTTAAGGGGACAACTTAGAAGCAAATTTGTGTTTTAGTGACAGAGAAGGCTTTATTCTTTCTCTTTGCCTCGCACAGTAAATAGTTCGCTATTGTTTCTACTGGTCCAACATCTCAAACATGACTGATGGTCATTTATTTTTCCTAACTGTATTCCTTGGCTAATTGTTGAAAAACAAATCAAACAAATCTGATGACAGCAACTCTCTGTTTATTTCAGCTGTAATGCTGCGCCTGCTTGCTTGAATATTCATGTGTCTACATAAGACTTTATGCACTACAATAGCCATTGTTAAGACCTAAAGAAAAGATAAGAAACTGTCACAAGAGCTAGCAATAAATGGATCTCAACTTTGGCACAGACAAAATGTTTGACCACAGGTTTTTTGGATACAAAAAGCCCGAGGGGCCTAATGCCCTGCCTCCCTCTTACAGTAATTGCATCTGTTGCTGGCAACAAATGGGATTCCTCATGGACTGCCAATGATCTGTTGGATTGCAAACCTTGAGAAGCTCTGGAAGACGTTTGTCTAATCATAGACAAGTACAGAGTGTACTATAGCTTTTCACGTATATGTGAAATTCAAATTGTATTCAGCAATAAATGGGGGCTTTCTGTCCTGAATTTTTTTAGTAGCTATCTGGAGTATAAGGGTTTATGATGCTTTCACAGTCACCTTTTCAAAATTTTCTCCATTATCAAGAATAAAAAAAAATGGCTAGCACTGCACATTTTAAAAGAACCACACCAAATACTTGATAAAATACCAGTCCACGGCAATGTTGGCAGTCCCCCCCCCCATCTAGCATCAATACATGTTCTCATTGCCTTTCCCAAATAGCTACATTTTTTTTGAAGCTCTTACAGGCTAGCTTAAAATGTTCAAGAATTTTACACTTCCTTTTAGACATGGTTCTTTATCACCATCTTTCTTGCAATCACTTCTGAATGCCTGTTTAAAATGTCACTTACCAAAGCTTATTTTTAATGAACACTCTGAATAATTAATTTCAGCTGTAGAGATAAATGCAATAAAATTACATTTATAAAGTCCTTAGGATTTTGCTCCTAATAAGTTTATATTTGAAAAAGAGTCTTAGCACTAAAACTTGAAATAAAATAAGGAAGGGGGGGGGGGCTGCCCCTTTTTTAAAAAAAAAAAAAAAAAAAGACAATCTAGGGAGTGAGCCAGATGGCATACAGCTAGTTTAAGAAAATTTAGAATCAGGAAATACTTTTATACAACCCACCAGTAAGTACAGTTTTAGCCCCTCTTCAATGCATCAATGTCTGTTCAAGCTTGCCTACTTCAATGCATAAGCATTTTTTTCAAGTTTACCCCTAAAAAAACACCCATGAAAACACTGCTTCCTCTGTAAGAATTAGCTTTTACCAGTTAGTACGGTGGATTATTGACAGGAAAAATCCACTTTCACAGTTGTTTTGGGAAAAGACGCTAACAAAACATACCATTTTACTGACACATATTTTCCTGCCTATACGGCATAAAGGCAAAACCAGACACCACATTGACAAGGAAAGCCTCTGTAACAAGCCACAACCACCACCAAATTGTCCATCAATAGTTTTATACTTGGAAAAGGACTGTTATCAAGTTGGAAAGACCTGAAGAATCTTTAAAGCACTTTGGAGAGAAAAATCAGTCACACAGAAAGCACAGTGGTAGAGCACAACTTAAATAAGCATTTGGAAATGTTCAACCCAGCACAAAAAAAAAAAAAAAATCTACAACCACCAATGAACCTTTCTCTGCAATTAACCTGCCTGAGTAGGAACTCTAGTTTGAAAATAACTCAATAAAGTTTCTTGTCTATTACCAGGAACCACGACTGTTGGATAAAACATTATGTCTGTGCTCTGTATCTACTAACACAAAGACTTCAGTACAATTCTCTCAAGTCTTTTTCAGTGTTAAAGAAGGAACTTCTTTTGTTTAATACTTAACTCACAAAGAATGACGCTTTCAAAAGCAGTCTGCATGAGAAGGCTGAAGTAACCTTTCCATTCAAAATGTCATAAACATTAACCAAGAAACTACAGTTCTGGTCCATGTTCTACCCAGAACAAGAATGGATCCAGAATTTGCTGTCAAATTCTGACAATGAGGCATCATGAGGAAGAAGTTTTTCGGAGCTGATGCTGTGAAACTTGAGCAGTTACTTATCTGGAAGAAGAAAATAACAATTGGGACCAATACAAAAAGGCACCATTATGCTTGAAAAAGGAGAGTTTCACAGAATTGTCTTAGAGTCTGATTTGTACACAGGAGGAACGGATATCCACAAGATTCCCTGCAGATACGGGAATGTGCTTCCCATTAACTTTCCTGTGCGATGTTCTATTCTCTGTTTTCAGAATTATTTATTTGTTTTAAAGAGACAACAGTAAGAAATCTGCTGAATAGACACAAAATTAAAGAAGGAATTCTATGTAAAGTCCAAATACTGGGCCAACCTGACAAAATCCAGAGGAAACCATTAAAACTTACTACAGCCTAGTACATTCTCATACTGGATTATTCGGATTTTTCAGTCTGTACATCTCATACCGAAGATGAATCAACTTTAATCATTACTTACATATTAAAATACAGAAAAATCACAAAGAAGGAGGAGGAAAGCTTCTGATATTCACTCAGTTCCCAAATGAAGCAATTCCTTCTATGAGTCTGCCAGTACTATGCTCATGGAGAAGATGGAAAGAAAATATTAAAGAGGGGTCAGAGGGAGTGCTTAGAAACCCAGAGCCGTTGCATAGGCTTCAGCACTTTCCACTTGTGTTCACGTATTCCTTTCCCCATGAGCATTAGAATTTGGAGAGACTGGTTCTGCAATTTGCTTATCCTTGGACATAACTTAGTAAAAAATTTTAAATGCATGCAGCCTACAGATATTATTATATTTTGGGGATTTTTTAAAATACAGTTTACCAAATAATCTGTTAAATTACAGGTGAGAATATTTCTAAACAAAAAATAAACATACCAGATAATGATTTTCAAGTGTGCATATTTAGCCTCTGCCCTTTTTTTTTTTTTTTTAAATATAAAAGGATGTTCTATATTTTGGATAAGAAAATTGCTGCCAAAGGTAATTTTCAGTATGGAAAACGTGTGAGTCACAGATATGATCATTAGTCTTAACTGTTGGTTTTTCATTGCCAATAACATGTCAATCACACAAAATGCAGCCAATGACATAAAAGAACTTTTGGCAATACCAGGACCTCATCTCCTCCTCTTCCCAGATGAGTTTTTCATGTAGAAAGAGAGAAAAATAAAGGAAAAGGAAATAACTGACATTTCTATCTTCCACAAGGTACAAGATCAAAAGCGTTTCTCCAAATGGATGACCGTTACTTGTGGAAAAACTCGGACTGAAATTTTCAGACAAGAAGTTATTCTTCTTGTTTTCCTAGATGCACTAATATAGATCAGTTAATGGATTATTTATAACAGTGTTCAAACCAGTTAAAGAAAAGAAAGAAGAGAGTCCTCTGTTTAGACCATTTCTCAGCCGCCTTTGCACATGTGAACATCCGCATGTAGGTGAATAAGAGCTCAGAGACAGAGCTCAGGTTAGAGACATTCCGCTGGCCACATCCACGTCAACTGCTGCTTCCCGTCTCTACAACACTTTGTGGTCACTACAAGGCGCGCTGAGTGTGTGTGGCTTATTTGGAAGGCTGGGCTCCTGAGGATATCATTCTCGTCTTCCTCTAGCGTACATATTAGAAGGAGATGCAGAAAGAGAGGAGATCAGGAAGGCTGGAGTTGGAGTTACTGCTGGCAGACTGCTTGTACTAAAGGGCTTCAGCCTAACAGAGTCTTAAGGAAACCAAGTCTGGGAAAGAGACCTTGCAAGTCTAGTAT
>VXBH01005762.1:1662-31631 GCA_013400035.1 Rynchops niger | reverse complement strand
AAAAATGAACGCGGCTCTTCATCTTCCAGGAGAGAGAAAACTCGCCAACAACCAAACCATTCACCAAGATGAAGACCAGTGGGACAACTGCTGTAAGGCAGAGCGCCGTATGGGCACGTGAACAGTTAAAAGTTTTGATGTCCCTAAACTGTGCATTTGCCTAGTCGTAGCCAATTGCCAGAAAAGCAGCAGTGTTATCCATCATTTTGAGTACGAGTTCAGTCATCAAAAATTATCTTTGGATTCTTTGCATCTGGAACATCACATAAGAGCAGACATTATAAAGATAGCACTAATGATTAGGTCCCGTAAAAAGACAAGCCAAAGTACACCAGCCGTCACTGGAGAGAGATTCATGGATCTGAAAACTGAGAAAGCTGTAATCAATTTATAATAAAGATAAAGCAAACGCATCTTCTATTAAAACATACTGTTAACAGTTTAAGAACATTTACCATCAAATTTTCAGCTCAAATAAGTAAGAGCCAGAAATTTTCCAAGTTACAAAATACATCTATATAGAATTTATTGTATTCAGCCTTACCTACAGAGAGAGCCTCCAAACTGGCTGCCAATCAGAAAGACATGAATTACTGGCTTTAAGGACAATTTTATCTATCAATTTTAAAAGCTGTTAAAATCTGTTGTGGATTATTCTGCTCTGAGAAAAGCTAAACACACCTGTACAATCAAAATGCCTAAAGGAATCAAAACCTTGCCCATCCATCCAGGATGCTAGAATGTGCGATAAAAAAATTTTTAGACCAATTTGTTAAATTAAGCTAAGTTATGAACAGGAGACTAAGTACACTAACTTTTATAAACTACAAAGAAGTGTGCAGCAACAAATAACAACTTACCGAACGTACATTTTATAATCAAAATACCAAATACTTACATTCAAATGTTCTATTTCTACAGGCAAAATAAGTGAAGAAACAAAAAACAATTATTCACCCATGTAGATTATAGAAAACTCCCACAATACTAACACAAAATACAACAACATACAGAAGCGTTAATAAGGTTATTTGGGTAGAAGGGTAAGAAAGAAAACCACTAAAGGAATCAAAACCTTGCCCATCCACCCAGAATGCTAGAATGTGTGATAGAAAAATTTTTAGACCAAATTGTTAAATTAAGCTAAGTTATGAACAGGAGACTAAGTACACTAACTTTTATAAACTACAAAGAAGTGGGCATATTTTACGATCCAAACTCAAGTTCAAACAATGCAGGTATGATCCTTTTTATACAGTTAGCTACTTCTAGGTTTATTTTCCACATTTTCTTACAAGTTCTAATATAAGCATAAATCTGACTCATATGGCACTAGAAGTTTAGGGGTGAAGGAAGCAGCGTTATAAACTGGCTTTCAAAACACTAGTCACAGCAACGGAAGCCTCGATGGTCACCAGATAACAAACTGCAACTAAAATCAACACTGGGTTTCTGCAAACAGAACTCAAACACACGGTGCTCTCAGAGACAGTTCGTAAATAATTTCCATCACGTATCTCTGTTTTTCTTGCTTTTCGTAATTACTCAACTAGTTACGTTCACTTGCCATCACAGACACATTTTTACAGAAGGACCGAGGATGCTGCTCTCTGAGAGCTGGTACTGAATCTTTAATTTCCATATAGCCTGAAGGGATGTTAAAGAAACACCCACTCTTTGCTTTTTAGAAAGAATATAATTTTAAAAGTTATTAGGAGCAGATTTCCTGTCTCATACTCCACCCTTCAACATGGAACAAAGAGACTGAGCTAAAGATATGCAAAAACGTACAGTTCCACAAAAAGGAAAAATTCTGTTTGGAAAGACATTCAGATTCCAAACAGTGTGTTTTTTACGTTTGGAAACGTATCAGTTAAATAGCATCTGCTGCCAAATAAAGCAGATGGAAGACTGGCTCTTTGCCGTCTTACCAACCTTGCTGAGACCTTGCTAGATGTTAGGCTGTTTCATCCTTTTGAAGCTCTGAATCCATCTATAGCTCTTTTCCACCTTGCTTAAAGTAAAACTAGGACTCTGCAAAAACACTGTAGGCTGTTGCTCTGAAAGTTATACTACCATGTATTATTTTCCGTAAGTACCAGTTGTTTTTGCAACTTTTCAAAATAATATTACTGGTACTTTGATCTGGTGTAAACTGGTCTGCAAATTATTTTGAAAAACAACTTAAATATCTGTCATTTCCAAAGGAAAATGAAAACTTGCCCCCTTTATTCTCAAATTGATTAGCCGCTCTCCTCTTCATTCAGTTGTTGTGTTGTACTCTCAGAATTAAATACCCCAACATAGAGAAGTTTCCAGGGAGTGCTCTTAATGCTGGATTTTCAAACTCCTAACCATCTCCAGAGACTGTAACATTAAAAATATTCTCAAAACTGGAATTTAAATGAATATATAAGGCTTTTCTGCCCCCTTCTGTTTCCTATATGGTTGATAAATTACTTCTTAAAATACATAGTATGTAACACACGCTTCCACAATCTGGTGCACTGCTTCAAATATATCAAGATTTTTAGAGTTCCACTAAAATATAATCCTAATAATCATTTTCATCCATTTTACAACATTCATGAGGTAAAACCTGTCCACTTTCATTAACCACAATAATTCTTTTCAATTGTTTATTTAGGAAAAAGGAAAAGTATGAGCCGTATGAAGGCATTTGTCCCGAACCAAGTTTCAAGTCACGCACCCTTTGCATTCATTTCTTTAATGCGATAGCTGGCTCTGATCATGAAACCATGGAATTAAATAAATGTTCTGCTTTCCCCAGAATTCATCTGACATGACTTTACGGGATTTGGCAAGGGGGGAGGTTAACCCACATTTTAATACCGCTTTAATTGTTTTTAAATGTTTTTAGGCACTAATTACACTAGTAAATGTCCCCCTAATCTGCGTATAAAACTCAAAGCCTTTTTCATCCCCGCATACACCTCTCTCTCTCATCCTCAGACACCCTCACAATCAAAGAATGTTGACTTCTAAAATGTCGTGGCACAAGGGGCAAATTCTGTGCACATTCAGTTCTCTCGTTTCTCAGCTTACCATGATGAATAGCAATATATTGCACCACAAGGGACTTCACACAACTGCATTTCTGGTTTTGATGCCGTAACTTTCACGTAAGGTTTTTCTTTACAAAATGAGAATAAAAGGATTCACTAAGGTCTCAGGTGCAGAACAAAGTTCCTGTGTGTTAGCTAAGTGGGAATAAATAAACTGTTTACACACACGTGGTTCAGAGGAAGCACAAATTACTTCCAATGCTTTCCACATTTGTCATGGGCTAAGACTAACAGCCAGGAAATCTTACTGTATGATTACCTGGCAAATAGCAAAATATGAAGGCTTGTAACACATATATACAAGACTGAAACTTTTGCCTAAAAATCGAAGGAAGTTTATTACCTAAGACTTTATTTTCAGTGTATATTGATGAAAATCTTCGCTAGCATTATATTTAAGAATTCAAAATTAGATCTTTCTAAAAGGTTTTTTTAGTGTTTAAGCCTCACAGGCACATTTTAAACGCTACATCACAATTTAAAAAATTCAAGCCACACCTTTTGCGTCCATTTCTCGGACGTAAGTTATCAGCTGCTACTTGCTAGGCTCTCATCTGAATCACTGGACTATTATAAGCCACATTTCATCAGAAACCATTGACTTAGGAAAAATTGGACATGGGAGAATGAATCAACCCAGTTCAAGTTTTGGTCAGTTTGAAGAATTGTATAGATTAAGTTGTATCCCATACATACATGAATTATTGAACTCTCCAAAACACAGACGAAATGTTGGTATTACATTGTTATTTTAATTCCATAACTGACCTTGCACTCTCAACCTAAATGCTATCTAGAAATTATACATTGTTTCTGAATTTATCAAATCCCAATAACAAATTACTAAACACTTGGCTTCTCAATATCTTAGTGCAACAATAATGGAATGCAAAATTCCAATGAGAATACTGCTGTACAAGCTTCTTAAATCCAAGATGCCATTTCTCCTTAGTCCTCTGTGAATTTGAACTCCCCATAGTGAAGGAAATAAATGTAAATTCTTCACAAACTGATTCTCTGTAACAAAATATCTTCACTTGCTGATGGTCTGTAAGAAGAACTCCAAACAAACAACAGGGCAAGCTTAATTTCAAAATATGTAAGTCTCCGGCATAAATGTTGAAAGTTTGCAGACGTACTGCTGCTGCTGTAGATCTTACAGGATACGGCAAATAACTATGAAAATCACAGCCATGAGAGTTCTTAAACTATTCTCAATATGAACTTGTATTGATCCTAAATATAATGAATCGCAGAAGTCCACATAATTCATAGCAAGTACTTCTACATGAAATCCATGTTTCAATGCAGGTAAAATAAAAAGAAGTAGATCTGTGTTCCTACTGCTATGCAGGACCAGAATCAATCTCAAGATGCTGAGGCTGACAAGTTCTTGTGAGAGATCAGGAGACTTTGAAAAGCACTGTCCTGTTTTTCAGGAAATCAAAGATGTCAAAGCAACAGTGCTGTGAAGACCAATCCACGCAAATATAAATGGCAGCTCAAATTCTGACTCCCTTAGTCAAACTTCCGCTTTACAAAAGACTTTTTATCAAAATATCAAAATTTTTCCTTCTATTTATGTGCTCTTTCAAAAAGTTAAGATACTGAACACAACTTTTAAATCCATAAAAAGGACTAAAATCCTCTAAAGTCACGAAGTTTTAATTATGATTTTTACATATTGTTAATATTGACTTAGTTCCCTAATTGTGAGTGTAGCTCAAATGAACAGGGTGAAAACAGATCACAGACAATTGTGCCATTTTCCTTCAGTCCTTTCCATGCCCAGACATAAACAGACTGAACTTGTATGAAAGAGCTATTCAGACGAGGGCAGCACAATCATCCTCAATTCTTCATGAAACAAGCCCATTAATTTTAAACAGAATTCTTACTGGTTGAAGCTACAGACGTGACACTTGAACCGGTAATTTAAAATAAATGTTTGCACATAGTACCATTGACTGATGATAGAAAGTGACAGGGAAAGGTTGTTATTTATTGATACCACAGGGTTCAGTCCAAAACAATGACAAAAGTTCATCTGTGTTTTTGTCAGCCACTCCCAGACTGAAAGGTCTGCACTAAAGACTCTGCTGGATGAGGCCCCAGAAAGGCTGGAACACGGGATATACTGTAGGATAAATAAACCTGGCTTGCTTATAGAAACTCACAAGAATTTCTGAGAACCTGATGAACTCCAAAGCGTCTCCAAATAAAACCTTGATAACACATTCTGATCAACACCCCAAATCGATGACTGCATTTTCAAGACATTATCTGTAACACTCCACTCTCTCTCAGCCCCAAAACACAGCTTAATTTTACATCTTCCGCTGAGCTGCCTGCTGAGTTGTCTTGAGGACTCAATCTGCTTCCAGGGAAATATTTTTTTAGGCCTAGAGTTCCGTGCATGAGATCAGGCTCACAGCAGGCAGAGTAATGTACCTGCAACTTGAAAATAAACCATACACCATACATCTTTCAGGATACTACATTCCTCAATACATGCTTTGTTTCAAACTGGTTACTTAAAAAAAAAAAAAAGTTAAAAATCTTCCTGCAAATCAAGGGTCTTCAGACCCTCAGAAGGTGTACTTCCAGGAATGGACAGTTAGCTTTAAACTTTAGTTAAAGACATTAACAGTCCTGAAGGTCTATAATGTTATAATTTATTTATCATTGCATTTTTTAAAAAGGGGGGAAAAAAGCCATAAATTAAACTTGGACAGTAGTTTACATCACCTAATGAGTTACAGTATCAACTGCAGCAAACGCGAGGAAGAGGTTAACTATATACCCCAGAGACTCAGCAGCCACTATTTAGCGATAAGAACTGAAGAATTACTGTTCTTTTTAGAAGCTTGGATTAGTATAGTAGGATAGTTTATTATAATCTATAAAAATCCTTATGATAAAAATGCAACAAAAATGAAAATGCTATTCATCACCCAATAACATGAAATTAGGTGCGTCAAGGGGTTTGTAACTCACAGGAAAAAAAACCCACATAAAAATGTAAGTCTAGCTATTTTGTTTCTTATACCAATACCTTGATTATATCTCTTTAGGTTTGTTTGGGGTTTTTCTTCAAGGCTTTATGCAGGAGCAACAATAGTTTTCTAAATCTAGAAGAACAGTCATCCTACAATTCTTTCCACCCCACTACCCTCTGCTTTACAACTTCATTTAAAATCATCTCAGTTTTCAATTTTGCATTATTCGACTACAAAACCACTTGTAAACACAGAAACAATCGCACACTGGAAACACAGATTGGGAAATGTGGAGCCAAAAGGCTTGCCAACTGGCACACTGCAAACAAACTGGATGAACAAATCCTGTTCTTCAAAACCTATTATATCCTGTTCGTTAAACTTAATGGTAAAACAAACATATTAATGATCTACACCAACAAAAATTAAGCAAGTTCGTACATCCCATCTGGTACACAACTGCATCAAGTCTTCTCTTTTCCACACGAACACACAAACTTGTTTTGTATCTTAAGACAAAAAAAAGACAAATGCTGTTTTCTACAACTAGCTGATTGACTCTACCAACACCACAACTGACTGCAGACAAGACTATCTTGAAGCAACTCTACTTTAATAAGCTAATGTCCAACCCACTAACAAGTCTTCTCCAAGGCCACCATATTAGGCTTTTGCACAGTAACTGAGGGCATTGAACTCTGCAATTCCATTTAACTCTCCAGTTCCCATAAAAGACAAAAATATATGCAATTCTATCTCTACCCTTAGCGATCAGTATCATTAATCGGTTAGCCACATATGCATATGGTAAAGAACCAGATGCATGTGGTCTGTATTTCAACTTTACCATAAAAAAAAAAAAAAAGGCCCAAGGAAAATAGCTGAACCAGAAAAAAACAAACCAACCCACACACATTTACCTATGGATTTCCATATTTCATCAGAAACGCTTTTATTAAGTATGAAGAAAATACCCATTTTAAATTTAAATCCTCTCCAAAATTAAGACATTTTTAAAACTGCTCCCAATTACATCTATTTACCCAATAAAAATTTCCAAAATAACAGAGCAGAATTGTACAACGTAGCGTTGGCAGAAAACACCCATAAAAACAAATGACAGAGGGTTCTGTGAAACCAAAACAAATTCCTATGTTATCTGAAGCGATCAACCTTAACCATTTATACTTAGTTTACCCATTCAGAAAACTGATTAATGGAAAGACATTGACAGAAATAGCACTGTTTCTGGACTGAAATCTTTCAGATGAAATATTTTCTTCAAAACCTGGATAGAAGATTTTAGTCACACTGTCACATTGTGTGTTCATCAATTTATAATCTCAAGACCCGGGCACATGCTAAATTTCAAACTTATCATTTGAGGCTGCCATACTGACAGGCCATCAGGCATTGTACCAACTCTCCTACCCAAGAAACTTTCATCAGCTACTGGAATTTTTGACTAGCATGGTACCTCATAAAGAAAAGAAATTAGAGGTTTTTAATAGCCCTACTGCCAGGAAATGTTGCAGACAGAGGAAGAGAGACAATCACTTCCTGGATGGAAAAGCAGGGCTGTACTACTGCTGCACAAAGATGGACTAAGCTCAGAACACTGGGACAATACACATACCCCCATTACTAATTTATTACATTATTTTGCTACTGTTCTTGGCTTTTTCCAAGCTCCGTGTAAGTTCAGCATAACTCTGTACGATCTAAGGATTTTTACCATCCAGTCTACAAGCTCTGAAACCTTACAACAGCCTTTCTTTCAAGAAAGAAATTTTAAAAAGCACTATCAACACTATGTCTTTGTAGTATCAACACTATGTCTTTGTAGGTAATCCTGAAAGCCACGTATTTTTAAGCAGCAGCCACTAAACATTGAGAAGATACTTTCTAGAACTCTTCTTTATTTTTTTCCCCCTCCTTCAAAGAAAATGAGATTTAACATCATGCTGTTTCTCCAATCCCATCCAATATTTTACACTCTTATGACCAAATCTGACAAAAAGAAATATGTCTGAGAGATATTAAACACCTGTTAAAACCTGTGGCTGGGGTAAGGACAAGCCCAAATGCTACATCCCGCTAATGAAGTGAGAAAGGTCTCACGCATTAGCCCACAGCTCCAGCATGTGCTACTATCACGGGAACAGCATGAAAGATTTCAAAATCCCACAGCAGGGAACGCCATGGACCACAGAGGAAACATGAGGCTTGCGTCCAGTGCAAAGGTAGAGGACATAGGACAAAAACCCACACGAAGCTACGCTTGTTTAGTTCTGCTTCTCATGTGACAATTTATTGAAATGCAACAACTACAACCCTTTCTATATTTTTTGTGGCCTATTGCTGTTCCCCCCAAAACGGTTTACATCTCACAAATTCAAAATTACTTCCTTTCAAAAGAAGTTTTCTCCTGTTAATTTTTGCTGTAGCTTAAACTTTTTACTTGCAGATCTAAAAGCCTATTGTTCCTCTGTATCTCAACTGTTCGTAGAAATTATTCATTACCCAGCACCATGTACCCTTTATTTTCTTCCTTATCTGCACTGCAATTAGCTAGTATATGATGAAGTACTGTAACAGCGGATCAGAGTAAACAGTAAGAACAAAAGAAGAGAGAACACAATCCAGCTTTCATGAAAATGTACTTAGGCAAAATATCAAGAGCAATAGACAGTAGTGTAATTCCTGAATTCAACATTTTGTAGTTTACCAAGAAACATCAGCAAGCCTTCAAAAATCACATACCCAGAAAAGGACGCTGGAAGTCTTCCACACATACCATCCCTCACGTGTTTAACGGAGAGACAGAAAGCAGAGTGAGACTCTAAAATGCACTGCATTTCTGTTCTGGGAGCTAATAACATGGAGAGGTTCCTCATTTATTGCAAGCCTCCTTGAAAACTTCTGCTTCATTTCCCTAATAAGAATTTTTATAACTTGGTTACAACAGTTTGGCACAAAAAAGCTCCGAGTTATCCCAATAAATCAACATGTTAAGTTTACTAGAAAAGACAACTTACCATTGAACGTAAATCTGACATCTGTTACAAAGTGAGACTCTCGCCTCCCTAATGCAGCTATATGGACAGATTGTACTTTATCACTCATTGTTATAAGCAGCCAGTGTACAGTGCAACACACAGCATAAAATTCCACATCGTAGTCAAAGCAGGTGATAGTGCCTAGCTGTGAATTCACCTGCTACGCTCTAACTTCACAATTCCACCACAAGATGACACAGAAGCGCCTCTGCCCAAGTTGTTCTTGTTTTCATCAGATGATCGTATATTTCAAACTGACAAGTCTTAGGAAATTAACTGCATTTTAAAAGCACATATAGCACAAATCAATAAAACTGTGTGAATTTATAATGCGCAGTTCACACACTTTACTGTGTGTACTGCTGTAAAACAAATCTTGATAATGTTAAATCTGCACTGAATTAATGCAATTAACTAAATTACCAGAAAAACTGTAAACAAAATTCACTATAGAGTGGAAGAGAAAACATCATAAACCCCAAGGTATTTATCTAAAAAAGAATGAGAGTCTGCTTTACTGGCAGTGTTGCTCCCTCTGCCTGACAGCTTTCGCTAACTACAGAATTTTTTCAGTGGCAAACTCAGTATTATTGTAGTGACAGAAGGAGGAGGAGGTTGAAGAATCTCATTCAGATGCAGAATCTGAAAATCACTATCCAAAATACTAACTCTCGTTGGCAGCTCTCCACTGCCATCCGCACTGTCAGGGGAAGAGGGAACAACGCAGAGCTGATAAAACAGAACAGTCCATGTAGGTTTTAATTGGAAATGATCAACAAGTGATAAAGGTTTTTATGAATGAGACACAGGCAATTCAGTGAAACTGCAGTGTTACTACTGCCAAGTTAAACACATACACCCCTAACTATTTTCTTTTGAGTCATATAGGCCACAGACCGCTAAAAGAACAAAAAACCCTCAGTGCTTTATTGGCAAGATGCATTTGATAACGTGCAACTTCATACCAACACTAACAAATATTTGGGGCAGAGAATCTCACAGTCTTCAAGACTTCTCTCTAAATTATGTTCAGACCGTCTGAGAAGCCATCATCATAACTTTGTACACCCAAAACAAAAGATTAAACACCAAGTTCACCACTAAAACACAGGACAAATTTCCAATGTTTACAGAAATTAAAAAAAAAATAAACACCTCAGGTCTGACAAATCCCATAAGGAACTCAAAATAGTACAAAGTACAGAGGAAAGCATTCATGGAACCTGAGTTAACAGATTCCCAAAGGGGTCACGTATTCATGAAAATGTTCTTGTAAGTCTTTTGTGCACAAACTGTACTACGCTTATGCAAGAGAACTTGAAGACATCTAATACAATAATAAAAAAATTTAATAACAGAATTGAAGGTTCCTTGAGAAATAGTAATTGATAAAGGGTATTTAGCAAAAGCACTGGTATAATACTGTAGTTACTCGCTCTATTATCTAAAGAGTTATTGCATGTACTTTATTTCTTTTGACAGAGAACTTAGCTATAATTGACCTCTTCAACGTATGACTGGGAAGCCTTCAAAAGCATAGGTGTATGTAGACACAGCACCTATTTTTAAAGAAAAATTAAATGAAAAACAGGAAAAGGAGGATGTCCAATGGTCAGGATACTCATCACGAGCACAAGAACAAAGACCAATAAAGGAACTCTGAACCGGGACCCAAACATTTGGATATCTAAAAAGGAAAGTTGTTTTGAAAAGTTTTAGGACATCAGCTGCTCCTAACTGGACAGACAGTACTCAAAATTACACTGAAAATAAATAGGACATTTGAACTTTTAAAACAGAGATTAAGAAACACATTGGGTTCTGTATCATTTTAGATCTTTTCAATACAGATAAGGTATCTTTTTAAAAGATTACCCTACATTAATCAGAAGTAATTATGCTCAATGAACAATTGTGAGGTAACAGTCTGCATTATGCAACAGATACAGCTACGAGAGCAGAGTGTATCCCTCTTACGTAAAAATCTCCAGCTCTGAACCCTCATGATAGTAAGTTTATATCCCATCCTGCTTCATAAATGCTTGAACTGAAAGATATAATAAAACGCGATTATGACCTTGAGGTAAATTTTTTAACATACCTATTATAAAAATAGCAATACTGACAGTAAGTTAAAAAAAAAATAGTAGGGAGCAAGTAGCAGCCTAGTAGAAAAAGGGTAACGTCTGTGGTGGTGTTTTGGCTTTTCTTCCTTACCTCACATGGATGAGTCCCACAACATAAAGGAACTAATTTTTTCTATAGAGCTCTAGAGTGGTGCACCTGAAACGCTGCACTGCATATAACATACCAAAAATATAGGCAAAATAATTTTCAGATATTGAGAAAGTTCAGTGTGATGAAAAAGATCAGAAGATGGAAAAACAGACTAACAAAAGATGAATTAAGTCAGTATATCTCAACTAGGATGGTATGACATGAAAGTTGCCTATACACCTTTGTAATGGAGAATAAAAAGTCATTATTTAGAGAAGTTTTTTCTCTCGCTATAAAAATATGAATGAGGGGGGAAAAGTTGTTAGACAAAAGAGTCTCCTGATAAGCATATTCCTCTGGCTGGAATCATCTCCACAGTAAAATGACAGGCACATCAAGATTTAGATATTTAAAACCATATTAGGCAACTCATACATAAAGGTAGTGCAGGTCAAACCTGCTCTTTCATCCAAGCACATTAGATTATTTAACAGATTTTCCATCTCCAACTTCTAACCCCAAAATAAGTACAGATACTATTCTAGCAAGAGTCTTTAGAAAACAAGCCCATAAAACAAACTCCCTTGTATTTCTGGTGAATAAAAGTAAAATGAGAAACAATTAGAATGATGATGAACTCATTAACTCAAAACAGCCACATGAATAAAAGCAAAGCAAGTCTAGAAAACCTGTCTAAAATAGCTGATGAGACTTTTCCAGAGGACGGATGAATCAGTCTGGTTTAAGTCAAGATGAAATGTGGAAATAGTTGCAAACTGCCCATGGACCAGTGTCTCATTCTAAGTAACATCATGAAACTGGTACAAAAATTACCTTGATGATAAATTAATTCTACATTCATAAACAGCATACCAAGCTCTTGACAGCTATACAGAAAGCTGCAGAACTTGATGCCAAAGAAATGGATTTACGTTATTTCAAAAAGCACGTTGATGAGTAATCTGTTCTTTCTTACCATCGCACTTTATTGCATGTCTGTGTAGCGCCAAGAGGAGAACCTGCCACCATGGGGACTTGGATGGGGCTGTGCTGTTTGTTCATGACAAGATCCAACTTCTCTTCCAATGATTTACAGGTAGCCTCTAGTGCCAGCAACTTTGCCTCAATGCTATCCAACCGCAGGCATATTGTCTGATTAATGGAATACAGGAACGACTAGAAAGGGGAGAATGCAAAAAGAAACCGATTTTAAAGACTTACACATTTATCTTCAGCAACATACACATAAGGAAGCTCCAGATAAATGTGACTGGAAAACAATTCTAAAGGAACTAGCAGTGTGTCTAGTGACAAAATTCAGCCACGTACAAATCTGATGACATCCAGAAGCATTTTAGCATTCTCAAATTCTTCCAGATCTTTATTTAGAGGCCAAGAGCATCCGAGCCAAACACATTTTCACCTAAGCACTTTGTTAGTATGATTTCATACACCACAAAATCATTTAAAATGACATGCCAAGGCCTTTCATTTGGGACATGTAAAAACAAAAGGATTATAAATCTATGAACCCATCCTCCTGGATAAAGTTAAATAAGATTTTTTTCCTCCCCAAACAGATAAATTCAGATGATTACAGTGGAAATTACATCAACACAAATAACCTCAGAGACAATTAATGAGGTTCAGTTAAGTTTTCTCCTGAACAGCAAATCAAGAAAAGCAAATAAATAAAATCTGTTTTCCTAAGCAATTTTATTCAAAAGAAAGCATATTCTACTTGGTTTCTCTGGAGAAAAATAGGCCGTTAAAGGGTAATGCTACACACATTCTCCTTTGCAAACAGCAACCATGCCATCTTGTGGCCCTCCGCTACAAGTTACACATCTAATCAAGCTGGATTACAGTGCTGCTGCCCCACTGCTCTTTCAATACAGAGCTTCTGTTTCTATGCCCATTTCAAAAATGAGGAATTAAATAGTCTTTAATGTGTGTGGCAGTAAAATATTAACTGATATACTTATGCTCCAAGACAAAAAAGAAAAAAAAAACCACACACACAAAGCTAAAACAGGCTAACAGGAAGAGCAAGTACACAAAAGCCTGAGCTAGTCAGCCTGAACCAACTATGGCTTAACTATTAGGAGAACGTTGTTAGCTTAAAATAATAATTTAAAACATGCTGAAAGTATCTACAAGCTGTAATGCAAATACATGGTCAAGTTTATCTTTTAGGTCAATTTTATTCACTTTATCAAACATGTACTAATAGTGATGTTTGAGTCACTGGAATGAATTCTGATGATGTTTTATATCACATATAAAAATCTTGCTACTGATTTTACACTGGAAGATTAGCCAATCATCCAGATTTTAAAATTTATGGACAAAAATGAACAAACATTTACAAGAAGGCTATGAATAATTCCAGTATTATGTGAAAACAGTTTATTTTTCAGTCTTTTCTTTTCCTATATTTCACCAAGAAAGCTAACTTAATTGGTATTACGAATAAAACCAGAAAAAGGCATTATCATAACCTTAATAGAGGGATCCTGGCAGTTAATTTCTATACGCTGACGTTTCAGAGAAGGCTCTACATCATCATCTGTCACTTCATGATTCTCCAACACAACTGTGAAGAAAAATAAGCATTGCCATAGTTTATAATACAAGAGGACAAGGCTCAAATTAAAAATACATTAAAGGGACAAAACAAAAAAAAATATGAAAGGCATTTAATTAACATTTTGTTGGTTTTTGGGTTTTTTTAATTTACTTGGGTTTTCTCTTAAATATATGACGTTTTACTGCTGCTCAAAAAAACATTTATCCAAATCTAAGACTTTGTTTCAAATGCACTAAGGATGTAACACTCAAGCATTACCTTGGATTTTTTTTACGAGGAACTTACCATGAGGTATCAGAGTCATCACATTAGCCATTCCACCTTGACAGATTCTACAGGCTTCTGAATTCTCATGTTTGCACAATACTGTAAAAAGTACTAACGAAGTTCTATACAAAAGATAGGATTACACCCACTACCCAGTGTAGTAGTGGGTTATTTTTCCTCAGCATAGATGAACAAAATCCTGCAAGCTTTCCAAAATAAATACTTACATATGAAAACCTATAGCTTCTAATAGCCTTTCATCTAAAGGTAAACACTTTGAAGAAAAGAGGTACAAAAAAGAACTGAATTTAGAACTGGAAGGCCTGGCTGGTAAAATCAAGAGGCAGAACCCTGAAGAGCCTCATGGTCAGAGCATCACCTGAGACCGGGCCAGGTTCGACTTCCTTTACCAAACTGAGCAAAGACGACTTGTTGAAGGTCAACCATACCACAGCTGACAATCCTGAACAAATTACCAGCTATGCTAGGACAAGCAGGTCCCAGCTTCTCCTCCAACTCTCTGGGAACATTTCTGAAGTAACTTTTTTGTTCTGCATCAGAATAAAAGTTTTTGATATGTGTTTCCATTTTCCATAACTGTATAGTTACTGTTCTTTCAGTCATTTACATGTAACAGCAGCATAGGATTAATGTCTATGGCCAATTTAAACACAGTTTTGCCTAGGAAGTTCTAAGCAAGGGATATCACAATATTTGCTTTTAGAAGTGTTTTACTGTCATTTCTTTATACATACAAAGAAATTTAATAATGTCTGAGAGAAACTATTTTACAAGTAAAACAACAATACATAATAGATAGTTGATAGATCTCATTTGAGGAAAAGCCTAAAACATATATGTCATCTGGATAAAAACAAAAGATTGCAGGATGCCATATTTCATTCAAAGTTTTTGGCACAAGTCTACATCTAAAATAAGGCCTTTAAAAGAAAAGTAAAATAACAAAAAAATCTGATCTAAAGGGTATTGAAAATATACAAGTTAAGTTATTGAAAACTTGGTATGGAGTCTTAACAAGTGCCTCAGAAAAAAAAAATAAATCAGTGCCACAGTTAAGAAAACCTTCACAGTGATTCCCACCTTGTTAACGGGCAATACTATAAATGAGCTTTCTCGTGCCATCACTACCATCTCTACTGTACCTGGGTTATCTGGAGTCAAGTCTTCGACAGCAATCTGAACAACATCTGCCAAATCCTGTTCTGACATCATTCAGAACCAGGCAGCAATATCCAGTCAAACACCACTGCAGGCCCCCAGACAAGTAATTTTACAAGTCATGCAATCCTGAAAAACAGCAGCAAGAAGACCATTAATATACATGTATTTGATATGTCAATACTGCATTTATTTTTTCATTCCTCCTCTATAAAAGGAAATGCAGTTCCTAACAGAAGTGACCAACCTACAAAGGGATTATTCAGTTCTATCAACTGCTACTTTATTCGGTAGCCTCATCAAAGAACCAAGGACTGAACTACTGCATCACCTCCGTGAGTAACCTTTCTATACCAGGACTATGACAAAAGCTCAAGCTTTCCTTCCTGATCCACCTTTACACATTTTCCCAATGGATAAAGAGAAGGTTCGACTTCAGAGATTTGGCAGCTCATCAGTAGAAAATACAAAATAAAATGTTTTCTTTTAAATTTATTTTTTTGTTTTAAAATTTTTAAGAACATACCAGACCATTCCTAAATTGCAGGGTTTTGATTTACAAATTATTACACAGCTCTTGGAAGTGATCAGACTTTAGTATTTAGTCTTGATGTCGCAAAAGCATATGAAGCTCCCAAACCACATTAGATCTGCAATTACTGCATTCTGTACAGATCTATATGCACACAAGATCCTCACATGTAGGAATCTTAACAGGCTTCTAAGATCTTCATAAACATTAAGACCAGGGAACTTCCTTGCAGCTAATTACAACTGGACTCGAGGCAAAACTTGATGGTTTTTTTCCTTGGCTAATGAACTTGCCTAGTTTTTCTACAGCTCAATTCCAATGAAACTATTTTCAGAATATGGTCCTGATTTTAAAGCCAAAATATTTCTCAGCCCTGCTCCCTTGGAATTCTCTGTCAAGGTTATTTATTAGTCTTTTAAGAGAAACCTTCAGCCTGTAAAATTGAATTAAAATCACTGAAACCATTCATATCTGTGCTTTCCCACAATTTACAAAAGGACGGACAATGAAGACCAAGAGATCAGCCAATTTTTTCCTTTTTAACCTGAAGCAAAAAACACTGGAGAGACAATTTGAGGTTTACCAATGGAAACGGTAATTCATCCCTCAACACTGACACTGAATCAAATCCAACTATGCATAAAGATTTTCCTCTTTCCCTCTTCCACTTGAGCACAAGAAAGCCATTAAGCCAGACAGGTGGAGTACAAATTTTTGAAGAGAGCAACGCAACCTACAGAAGAATTTTGAGACTGGCCCAAGCAACCGCTGCGCGATGTGAAAGCCCATCTCAAAAGGAGGACTTCCCACATATCAGAATTGTTTATTCAAAATACCAGCACAGCCAATACTGAGTCATTTGAAATTCTGATCATGGTGAAAAGCTGTTGGGACAGCACAGACTGTGGCGGGACGCCCAAAAAAACTGGCAATACATTAGTGCATATGGATGCCATTTTGGCAAATTATATTTGCCATTTCTGAGAAATCCTGGTAACCAGCCAGGCTTAGCATAATAAAACAGCTGTGCTACAGTTAATGTTTCATAATGTCACATACTGCTAGTAATATTAAGAACCCTGCCCTCAACTTGAAGGAATACATCCACCACTCCAAACACTAAAAAAGGACAAACTAGAACAAAACCCCACTTTTAAAACTTTGTCTATTTACATGATTTGAGATTTCACTGATACTTCACGTGTTGCATTTAAGTCAGTTATAGCTACAAATACAACAATATTTTATAAAATATTCCAAAATATTTGCAATGCATTTGTTTAAACCCACTTTCACACTTCATCTCATACACGTATTTGGCCTTCCAAAAATAATTATAAAAAAATCACTGAAATTAATTAAACCTTTCTTCAACACAAACAAAAAATAATTTCACACCTCTGACATCTGTTCTCCACCTCTCATGGGTCACAGTCAGAAAGTATTCAACCTCACATCAGAAAAGGAGTCCCAAAATATTCTGTCACAGAGTCTTTAAACAAAGTCATAACAACCAAACTATGACTGGCAGAACAGCTACTACACATACACAGCAATGTGTCTTCATAGCGTTAGTATTTATTTCCATTGAAATAGATTTTATTACATTTTCAGTAAGTCAGACACAGCTCATAGGCAATTAGCCAACATCATGACGAACACATTTTTGCCTTCTCAACAGGCAGAACAAAATATACTTCTGCTGTCACCAGACGCAGTGAGCTCCTGTATCAAAACATAAGGGGAAAACAAATGAGTTTGTTATTAATGCTAGATGTGTTGATTAGGAAAGCAAGGCCCAAGTAAGCTACGTTGGTTGGGTACTGCAACCACTATAGCTGTCCCAACTTGATTAAAATGCTCCTCTTCCGAATTCAGAATTTCAATTTATAATACAAAATTTTAGCAATGGTCTAACCTTCCTTTCAGAACCAAGGGTAAAAGCCTGATAAAATTTAAAAGGATTAGATTAGTTTATCAGCTTTAAAAAGCCTCAGTCAACAAATTCAGAATAATAACTTTGCCAATATAGTTTCCACATATTTCACTCAGCTAAGTATTTACTAGCATTTCCTCACATAGAACACTCCTTTTCTTGAAATTTCCTTTATGTTCCCAGCCTTTTTTTTCTTTTTCTTTCTTTCTTCTGGCTGAAACCCTAGTACCCATTAATTCTAAATTAAGTATATGTACATTGGCATTAAGAAGCTAATGCTGAAATGTTACCTCAAATAAATATTAAGCTATAAGAAAAAAAAAATATTAACAAAAAGCCAGGAAGCCAAGGATAAACTACAACAGGGACATGAAATGTGCCCACTTTTTCCTCCCCCAACCAGCATGTGGAAGTTGGATCAACAGAGCAATATTTCACAGTCAATTTGCCATTATCTGGGGGAAGGGTATGGGAAGACGGCTTATACCAGACAATGGAAAATATCTCATTAATACATACACTAGAGGAGGCCTTGGCCAGACAAACTCAAATGGACTCCAGCTGAGCTACTTACGTGGACCCATATTGCACTCATCACTTCTCCCAGGGGGCGTTTTTGGGGCTTGGAAGAGATCGCCTCAACTCTTACCCAACACAAAAACTGAAAAACAGGTCACAGTGTGTATCAGAGGGATTTCCTCCCACCTCCATTCCCACATCAGCCCTGGGTGCCTTCAGATCTCAGTTACCTCAAATGTTTCTAAGCCTTCAGACTTCTTGCATCATGTAGCCAGTTCCCTGATCAGCTCTTTTACTATCCACCCTTTCCCCACCCCAGGCCAGACACTACTTTGGTAATCCGTGCCTAGTGAACCCACCAGAAACCCATTCCTGTTGTTTAAAGCAGCACAAATTAAACATGGTCTTGTGTTTTAATCACAGTGCATAATGGAAATAATCACACATAGCAAACATACTGCATTAATCTTTCTTACCTCCCAAAGGAAAAATATTTTTTCAAAATTTGAGAAAACAGTACTAAGATTACAAGACAGAACAAGCATCAGTATGGAGTAATAGAACAAAATCTTCCAACAATAAATACAGCCTATTTCATCGCCCATCAAAATATTAATTTCCCTATTTATGTATTATGAGTTGACAGTAAAGACAAATACTCCTCCCTATTCTTGGCTTTTCATATTCAGAAACAAAGCCAAAAAGGGGAGCAAAAAGCCTACGGAGCACTCCTACAACCACTTGTTAGGAGGTGGCTCTATTACTGGAACCCTCAGAAAAACTAATCAGAGACAACTAAAGGTATAAATTTAAAGCAGATTAGATACAGTGCACTAGATATCTCTGACAATACTCTTACTCAGAAATTATACGCTTAACACAGAAGTAAAGTAGCCTTTGTTTAATTAAATTAATATTTGTAAGCAACTAAATTAAATTCACCTGAAATCCAGATTAGTTTTTCCACACACACATTTAATGCAATTTAATTAATCTGTTTTAAAACATTAATTCAGAATAATTCTTCTGAACAGCCCTTGTAAACAAACCTATTTACTGAAACATCTGATGGCTTTACAAAGTTACAGGGCATCATTCCAAAGTGTATAATCAAAAACATCCAATGCCTTGTTAACATACAAAAACACGCACAAAACATAAATCTTTTCTCTCATATGAATCAGAGAGGGCAAACAATGTATTTTAAAAAAAAATTTTTTTTTTCCAAAGCTCTAGTCTAATTAGAGTGTTTAATCGAACGTCTCTTATTTAGGCAGCTGACCACTCCCCTGGCTAGTACTTCTCAGTGCTATTGATACATGAAAAAATTCTCTCATACTTCAACTTGCACTATGACAAAAACTTACTTCTGATTGTGTGAAAAAAGCTGAAGCATGCCGTTTTACTTTCCCCAATCCAAAAGCTCCACATGGTTTTCCTCTTCTTCAATTCACTTTTCCTTTAAATCAATTAAGGCCAATTTTCAAATATGTCATTTCTGTTACAAATATATATTCTTCTTTATACAAGCACAATCAGCCCATTTTTGTGAGCGTAATATCTACCATGACTGGAACAAACAAAGGTCCTTATTTTGCAAAGAGCTATGATTTGCTGACGCTTGTAAAAGTTTCCCAAAACAGCAAACTAGCTAGGCTACAAAGGCAAGCCTAACGGTAAGAATGTATTTTATACATGCATGCATGTGTACTAATCCTCTGTGAGGACTACGTTGTACTGAAGTAAAATGACCTTATGCTGTAAAGGGATTACAGTATAAAGATCATCTTCCCTCTGAAAGTGAAGATCCATAAAGAATATAATACTCATTAACTCTACTGCTTCAGTTAGGTCAGTTCAACTTCCCCGAGTACTTGTCCCTTCAGGGAAACAGCCCAGAAGGACCACTGAGCTTTTAGCCTCTGTTTAAAGAATAATCCACACTAGGAATGCCTTTGTGCAGCTCAATTTAATCCACTCTGGAAACAAATTATGCAAAACCAGCAAAAAGGCACTCCAGGTACCAAACAAAATTTTTCTGATTGTAATCTTAATGAAGAACAACCAGCACGTTCAGGTTAATAAAGCTGGCTAACCTGGCTACAGATCTCCTGCACTGACAAGTTTTCGTGTCTTCACAGACACAATCTCTACAAGTAGTCCCATGGAAAGAACTGGGAAATGTTCATATAATTTGATACATGAAGTTATTCACAGGTATTATGAAGTTCAGAACCTGACAATGCTCTTTTAGTCTTCATCTGTGACTTGCAATGTTTCTATAATCCCAAAGTCTGGCTTTTTCTCCAAGATCAAGTCACTTTAGTTGGCAGCTGGAACACAGTCTTCATACACTAATTAATAATTTCCCAAAAAGCCACCCCAGTGCAAATGTTAATGCACTGTAACAGATTAGGAATAGCGTAATAAAAAGCAAGAATTTAACAGCATGCAGGGTTAAATGCACTGTTAACACAAGAGCTATCAGCTTCCCTTATGCTCCAACCCTCTGAAGCTTCAGTCTATCAAAATATGAAGTTGAAAATTATTTTCAGTGGGAGGATGGAGAAAAAAAGTAAAATCAGAATTTACACTTTTTTATTACGAGTAAAGACTCAACAGGATTAGATTCTAAACTTTTTTAGCATCTGTTTAGCTATCGTCCTTAATCTCAATCTACCTTAAAAGGCAAGTAAAAACATTGTGGTTTAAGTAAATTTCATAATAAAAGGACACAAGTATTTCAGTTTAACAATTTCAAAAATTACTGTAGCAATATACAGGCATCTTTGGTTCAGCCAAAGATCAAGGGAAAAAAGTCTATCCTCCCAAAACACAACAGAAACGTTCCTTATCTGTGAAAGCACAGACACTAGCCATAACATTCTAGAGACAGATATATAAAATAAATATCACTCACAGAGATGCTATGCTGATGGACTCCAGTACTACAAGTTCTTAAAATACAGATAGCAACAGAAAAAAGGAAACAACTGCTCCAAGAATAAAGGATCTTGAAATTTCTTTGGAGTACAAAATCTTGCAGGGAGGCAGAAATTCTCAAGTATTGCTATGAAAGCTCACATTATTATTGTTGTTTTATTGCTTTGCTTCTAGAAATATTCTTCCCCTCCCCCCTCCTTTTTTTTTTTCATTCCACCTGGTACAAGCCACTGTTTCACTTGGATGCTTTTCTTCTAACTCTTCTCATACACTGCCATTGGCCACAATCCTAACACAATGTACACAAGCTAAACCAGAAATACCACTGTCCTGCTTTCCAGTGTCCTCATACCAGCCTAACACCTCCTGGCACAAGGAACGACAGCGTTGAGCATGTGGCCACCAGCAACTCAAGCACAAATTCTCCGTGAACCCTCTATACACACTCTTGTTGCTGATATGTCCCAACACCCGCGCTGCCATACCTTTGATATAATTATTCCCAAGTGAGCTAGGAAGGATATGTTAACACCTATCACAACGACACTTTCAGGTGCCTAGACATGCAAAAAAAGTCTGAATTTAATTTCACAGACATATAAACGCATTGAAATGAACGAGACTACCCGTATGGACTAGATATACGTAAGTGTTTGTAGATTCAGTGCCTTTAGGCAGAGGTCAGTTTTCTGCATCATGGTATAATTATTCAGGACGTAAGTCATTAATGCCATGTATGGCTGAAAACCAGCAAATACGAAACAAGAACTGCCCAGACAGCAACTGCAGTATGCAGAACCAGATGCAGTCATGTTGTTTTATTGTTTTCAACCACTAGATGGAGAATCTTTATTGATAACAGCTCCAAAAAATAACCCCGCGAGTACTTAAATTCAAAGAACAAACTTCCAGAATTAGTTTCATACTATTTATATAAAAGTGTCTCCCAGTCTCAAAGAACTTCTACCCACGATCAGAACTTTTTTGAGATAGGTAGTCCAGGTGTCCTTTGACCTTTGGGTAACTGTACCTTCATTTGAAGTTACTACTTTTTTTTATATAGCCACTTAATATATTTATCTGCGATCCATCATATCAGCTAGGAATTTCAAAACACTGCCTACACAATCAGAATTACTTGGGGTAGAGCTTAGATCTTTACAAAAACTGTAACACTGACACAAGTATTTTTCTTTTGTGCCACAATAAACTCAGAAGATCCTGCAGACGTTGGGAATGGACATATTCTTGATGAGATTATCAGCACAACTTGAATGCTTGCAGAATGTACTCCAGTTAATGAAGGCAGCTCCACAATGTCAGACTCAAAGCGTGCCTTAAAATATCACACCTAATTCAGTGTGCCTATGTCATTACACAGAGATGGCTGTACCCCTCGGGCCTTTCTACGCCAGAAACTATCCTCAGAAAGAGAGAGTAAGTTTGCTCCCCTGAATTTGCTATTCCGGAGTACTTTTCATATGTTCCTAGCAAAATTGCATTCCTGCTAAACAGGTCAAATCAAAACCAAAAACTACACTAATGCTATTTCTAGTTGAAACACGAACAAACAAGAAAAATTAACGGAACAATAACACAGCTGCACCCCAACTCATTGTCATGTTGTCCATAAGCAGAAAGCTCTTACCAGAACATTACGTGTACGAGAAAGAGCAAAACTTTGCTTGAAGTTTAACACTGCAAGTGGATTACACAGCAGTCAAAATACCATACTTAAACATTTGTATTCTGAGTGCTTTGTTTCCTATTCTCCATCACAAAACTCAAAAGGAGATTTAAATATTATGCTTCATCTAACATGAAAGAAACCATAGCAATGTACAGACTTCAGCAACAACAGGTCTAGTACAATGTGTGCTACTGGTCCACCAAGGCGTGCTATCCATGATTCAATTTTCCCATCTGGGAAAGAAAAGAAAAAAAAAAAAAATAAAAAAATCTTTCCTCCACAAAAAAGCAAGGTGCAGTATCTGCCTGTGTTATTTTAAATGAGTTGGTATTATTCCTCCTGCAGGGGAAACATAGAGGAAACAACAGTGATTTTTAAACATATCATAGAGTCTTTACTGAGAAGTGATTAAGAGCTGAGGTGGGGGGGAAAGACAATATTCCAGAAAACACTGATAGATGAAATGTCACCAGCTATGAAATCAACCTAGCACTAACTCAGAGCAGGTATCACCCAAAGTTCTTGTACCACACTGTAATTTTCACAAGCAGCAGGACAAAGTAACACAGCAAATGAGCTTCACCACTGCTGTTCAGAAGATCTGCAGAAGTAGCTGAGAAGCTGACTGAGAGAAGTTGTGAAGTCTTCTTCCAGTCAACAGGAATCACAACACTTGGAGGAAGGGCACAAGCAGTACAAACATCGTTTACAGGCTTCAGAACGTAGTCTGTTTCAGATGAGCCTCCTTTGCAGCAGAGGGATCTGCATTATGCTCATGAAACATAAGTTACTTCATAAAAGATCACGGGAGCGCATTTTCCTCCAGCAAGGATGTGTAGACTGAACAAGGTTTATCACCAGATCTTTGACCCTGAACTTGCACATGAGAGAAGACTTTGGAGAATACAATTTCTATCAAATCTGAGTTCTATTACTTTTTTTTTTTTTTTTTGTAANTTTTTTTTTTTGGGGGGGGGAACATGTACTGATATTAAAACATTTTGAAATCTCAATGGCATAGACTGAAATAATTTTGATAAATTTTAACTCTAATTTCCCATATGAAGTGGACACCAAAAAGCTGAAAAGCTCTTTAAGACTGTACGTGATACAATTGTAGCTGCTTTGTAGCTAACAATACTGTGTGCTGCTCAGAAAGTCTTAGAGATACTTTCTGTACAACTACTGGTTTAACTCAAAAGGATTTTTTAATGAACGTATGTATGAGAAGAATAACAGATCTAGATACCAGCTATCTCTGCAATATTTGAATCCCTTTCAGAAAGTGGGAAATAAATAGCATAACAAAAGGCTTGCAACTAAAAAATAGCAGTTCTAAAAATCTGTCAGATGCTAGCAAGAGAGAAAAGGAGGTAACAAAAATTTAAAACATTAAAACGCTTACTAAAACTTCCTGAATAAATGACAGCTTCTGAATACTGACCACCTACATAATAATTTATATCTGATAAAAGCATCTGCACACATCTCTAACAGCTTCATTAACTATTTGAGTATTAAGTAGCTATCCCAGAAGCTTCTTTCCTGCTTAATACTTCAGTTCTGTTTTACTGTGCAATAGTTTGATATTTGTGAAAATCTAGGCAACCTACATTATTTTAAGTTGATTTAAGACTGAAAGTATACAGTCAAGATCAAAAGATGGGAAATAAAGAGATGTTAAGGAAATTAGCATAGCTTTCAACTTACACTTCTGAAAGCCAAGGTTTTTGTTATGTTGTCCAATCACTTCAGTATCACAAAGTAATTTCCCCCCCATTAAAAAAAAAAAAAATCATTCTTGTATTCAAGAAAACAGCTTAATGAATACTAATCACAGATAGTACTTTAAATGACCACTGAAATGGCAAGGCCATTAACTCCATGCAATTATTTAATAAGAAATGTTTACCAAAGAATAAATTTTAGAGTAGATTAAATTTTCCATGAAGATTCCCTCTTTCAGAGCTCCTCAGAACCACAAAGCTTTGGTGCGGTGGGGCTCTGCCTCGGTGGGAAAAGGCACACCAACGTGCCACGCGACTTGCCGACTCCACAGGAAGGCTTATCACCAACTCTGGCATCAATGACCACATGCCAACAGTTAAATTACCAGTAGAGCCTGTGATTCTTCAAACCTTCCAATAACATTTATTCCAGGTTTATAAAAGACACCCAGAAGGAAGGCTGAGTGAAGAATAAACTAGCAACCATACTATATAGAAAAAAAACGAGCTGGGTAAGACTTCTGTCCAATGGACTGAATCCCTAAAACACATCTTGGATTACTAACCCTGCCAAAGCAAATATTACTTCACTTCACATGCCAAACACTGCAATTTAATGTAAACAGAAAAAGATTACTTTTAAGTATGTTGCTAAAAGGTGTATGTCAAGGGCAGGGGTGAGAAGCTGTGTATGTTAGTTTCTTTTTTGTTTTATTAGAAATTAACCAAAATGTGGAAAAAAACATAACAGAACACAATCTCATGTTTACTAACGAAAAAGCATTAAAAGCAACAAATAAAATTATTTATGGTAGATAGAACTAGACTTTTTAATTCATAAAAATACCTAATTATTCACTTTCATAAACATCTGATTTAAGTTGGAGACTATTATTTGCTCTGAAGAGTTAAAGATATCACTAAATTCAGGGTGCACTTCAAACTGAAATAATAGCAGTAGGCAAATATAAGAATGCACATCTTCGATCAAACTAAAAAAATGGCTCTGACACAGATCTTTCCAAGTTTAACAATATCCATATTTTTCAACCATAAAGAATCAGAACATTCTCTATCTAAATTCAAGTAAAAGATTGTTTAGAAACTTTAGTTAGTGCAGAAAACTGCTCGTATGTGGTTTTGGAACCAGCCATACTGCAGACATGACCTGCCAGTGTCTAGATAAAAATGAAAGCAGCAGTAACTAAATCCTGCATCTTGGGTAGCAGAGATGTACTCCTCAGCCATGCACACCCTGAGAAATACAAGCACAGCTCCAACATCATGACTACACCACATCACCAACACCACACCAGGCTAGGACTGGAACTATCTGATGAAAATCCCCATCAGTGAAATGGCAACTAGAAGAGACTGCGGAGGAAAACATCTTGCCCCATGCTGGTTTGTAACAAAACAGCACTGCTGAGAAGCCATTTCCATCTGGCTCAACTGTTCTATGTCCAAAGCTGCTGCTCTCCTCAGCCCCAAGACACTGTGTGCACATCACGGGGCACATCTCCCACAATACATCATTTGTCAGGTCTGTGTAGTGGAGCACCGACACTACACCAGAATCTGTTTTTCTCTATCGTACTCATTCACTGTGTTAAAACTAGCTCTTCTACAGAAACAAAAAATAAATGCAGAGGCAGGATGTGGGAATAAGACATACACCTGAACCTGACCTCCTTCGCTGTGCTTTATAAAGACACCTTTGCTTAGTGCCCGCTTTTCATTGACAGAAGGAATTAAACTGGAAGGTTACAGCATTAGAAAGTCTTAACTTCCTCTCTGCAGGGAAGAGGCTTTGCTGTATCATTCAGAGGCTTTGCCTCGGAAAGTTGTTCAGCCTAAACACAGCAGACACGCCAGGACCAGTATGCACTATCGCAAGCACCTGGCTCAAGTTCAAGGGTAATTTGTGCAAAATGCTTTATTCTTACGTGACTGGCTTACTAAAAACACAATCTTTGAAAGCAAAAGAGAATAATATATTTTCTTAAGCATTTTAAATTTTTCCTAGTATGTGCACTGCTAATCTTCTATACACTGGAAAAACTTTCTGATCTAGCAATTCCAGGGGGGGACAAAGACAGATCCCAATGTTGGCACAGGCTTCTACTATCAAAAAGCATGATGGCCAACATAAAATATACACATAATCTGCTTACTCAAAAGTCTTCTAATAGATTTACCTCCTGTAGCTATCTAAAAAAAGGAAACATTCAAGCTGCTGAAAACAGACCTTAGCACTGTTTTAAAACGCAGGGTATTTTTAAATTCTTACAAAAATAGTTATGAAAATAAACTGAAGAGCATCATTTCAGCAGAAAAAAAGTAGAGCAAGTATTTCTTCACATTCTGAAATGCTTTCATTAGTACAGTCTGATCCTGTTTTACCATTCCCCCTCCCACCTCCAGAAAAAAAAAAAAGTAACTAACTCCAGCTTTAAACTTGCAAGACTCTATATTCCCAGGATGGTAGAGATAAGTTGGTACGTGTAACAAACACACTTGTGTCTAAGGAGCAGAGAAGGAAGGGGTGTTTAATTTTACAGTCGCTATGACCTCACTCCATGGGTAGCAGGCATGTATTAATTATTTTTTCATCATAAAATAAAGGTGCTCCAATTTTCAGAGGAAAATCTGAAGTTAATGTACTTTTCCCTTAAGTGGTATAAATCAGGGTTTTACAAAGAGGAAGCAAGATAAAAGAATTCTGTTCAACAGGCAACATTACAAATTATTTTATTTAAAGTCCCAAATGCAAAGGCTTTTATGAAGTTGATCCTTTTGCGCACTTTTGTTTAACATCTTAACGTGCAGTCTAACAAGCGGTAGGCAAAACTAAGCGCTTAACAGTAGCTTTAAAAACCTAAAACTGCAAAGAAACAAGTGTTTGACATGACTTTAAAGACATTTTATTCTTTTTATTTTTACTTGGAAAATAAAAAAAAAATATTATGATTTAGCCTTTTAATGAAGAGGTAAAAAAACAGAAAACAAAATTATTTCAGTAGTTAACAACTAAATAGCAAGTTTCAAACTAACGGAAATCAAATCTGTGAAAAAAAGTTTTATTGTCAAAGTTTAGTGTACATAGACATTTTATTGTTCTAGTTTTAATCATTAGCTTCACATTGTGTCCTCCTACAAGCAGCTCTTGCTGTTCTGTCAATTCACATAAAGAGTTTCTGTCGATCTCTGGGACAAGGGCTTCTGTGCACAAAGAGAAATACCCATCTCTTCCTTTCAAAATGAATGTACTGAGAGAGCCTTTACTTTCTAAGAAGCGTCACAGCAATTTCAATTCAAGGCATTCTTCAATGAAAGATATGAAGACATTCAAGTTCTCACAAAATAAAGATACGTATTCTTCCTGCACACATGACGCTTTACAAGTTTAGGGAAAAGCTCAAGATAAAGACCAGAGGCAACCTCAAGTCCTTGCAAATGTGAGCATATTGCAGCAACTAATGTGGGCCTGAATCACACAAGACAGCACTACTCCTTGCAAAATCAAGGTAAACCTGTAATTACCGCTTCTGGTTACATGGAGCTATGACTCTAAGCTCTTCTTCCTTTATCTAGTAAGTACAAAACAGTGTAAAACATGTATGTTGTACTACGTTAAAAACAGCACAGGCAGGAAACAAGCCTTTTTCAAACATGTGTAGCAGAACATGTGCTGAAGGAACCCTTTCAACTGTGAACACTGATAATTAGTGCGCAATATATTACTACCCTACTCCTAACTTTATTATTCAATTACACCTTTAAGAGAGCCTTAAAATTTAAAACCTGTCCTGTAACCACACAACAACTTAAACATGGCTGGATAAGTAAGACATTAAAACCACTTGCTGTTATTGTAAAACAGACTATAAGTTACAAAACAAAGAAAAAAATTAGAAAATATTTTCATCCTCTGAAGGAGATGGCATGTTTCTGAAATCCAAACTCAATCTTTTTGCTCCCTTCAGTAAATTAACTAGTCTTTCTTCGTAACATCTTTTCATGTATTACTGAAAACTGAACTACTGCCAAGGTGTCATTTAATGTAGGGAATAAGGCTCACACAGTTTCAGAATCAAATTCTTGTTGGTCTGGTCAATTTCTGTGGACATTCACTTTAAACATATATTAATACTTTCAAACAGAGAAAATCCATTGTTTCAAGAGGCACTGCTAAGACAAAGGCAGGGGTTTGTTTGTTGTTTTTGCTTGTCATTTTAAGATCTTGCAAGAGTACTCAAAATGCAACAGATTTTATGTTTGCTTTTTGAAAGACTGACATCAGCAGAGTACTACACCTCACAGAGAAGGCAAAAATGATTACAAAAACCATTCCAAACTATCATTTTACAACAATATGAAAGCTGCTTCCACTGAAGCTATCACTCAGCTACTAACAGTCCTCCAAACTTGTTTACTTAAAGAGGAATAAAAAAAGCTTCCCTTGAGAGCTCTAAAAATAAACTGATACATAAAGTATATCCCCTACAGTGGGATAAAATTACTATATTTGGTTAAGTACACAACTTCCCACTGTACAAGGATTTTAAAAAAGAATTAAATAAAAATAGCAACACTTGAATTGCAAATAAGGAAAAAAGGGAAGACCAAGTGTGTTGTCAAACAGATCACTAATATTAACAGATTAGAAAATACCAACCCCGATATGGATGTGAAAAACCCTTACTATGACCAAGTTCGCACACACACAATACGGCACCTCAGGAGACTATTTCCCCCCCCCCAAAGTAGCAGCCATGTGAAAAGCAGCAGCCCCTTTCCATTACCGCTACCTGCGAGCAGCAGAGAGAAAAGGAAGAGGCAGTACCAATGTCACCAGGCATTTACACTCTCTTACGACAGGGACGGAGGGAGGGAAGGAAGGAGGAGTGCGCTCAGCGATGCCCCTTCCCGAAATCGTGCCTGCAGTGCAGCGTGTGCGCGACCGAGCGAGGGAAGGCTCAAACCTGCCCCGTCCTTCAGAACGGGAACACACGAGCCTCGGGGAAGTGGGGGAGAGAGCGGGCACGGTCTTCGGAGACGCCGCCGGGGGAGGGACAGCCCAGACCCTGCACCTCGAAGGCCGCAGGCCCCGCAGGGTTGACCAACGGCCCCCGGCAGCGGTATAAGAGAAGGGGACGGCACCGACAAGCGCCGGCAAGGGGGTGACACCCCTCCCCGGGCCCGAGCGCGGAGGAGGCAGGCGG
>VXBH01005759.1:56690-72264 GCA_013400035.1 Rynchops niger | reverse complement strand
AAGCAGCAGGAAACCTGAGATGCCCCTGCGGCCGCTTGGTCAGAGCAGCGTGTGCTCGATGCAAAACTTCACATCTCAGGCTTTTGGCAGCAAAGCCTCGCAAGCCAGCCGTGCTCTCCATCGTCAGCCATAGGGACACTGAGCAGGGACAAGGGGAGCCCAGAGGTCCCCCCAAAATTGTGGCTGGTGGTTTGGGATGGACCGATTCCCCCAGGACCATGGTGGGAGGGTGTTGCACTGCCCTTTGGGGGAGCTGTGGCTGTCCCTGGGCTCCGCGTGCCTCCCCACCGCAGGGTGTTGCCACTGGTGATGGGTGGCCACCAGCCTGGAAAATTAAACTCAGCTTCCCCCAAACCTCGCCGGGAGCTGGGGATGGGCTCCTTCTTGTCCCAGCCCCGGGCTGCAGCCCCCTCCGCCCCAGGGGGAGCACGCAGCAGCCTCCGGACGCAAGAGCCAGGGAGCCAGGAGAGCGTCACCACGAGCCCGGGAGAAACACTTGGCTCTGAGCAAAGCTCTGGAGGGGGAAGTGAGCGAAGGGGAAAAGTATGTTGCTGTGTAATGCATGGATCCCGCTCTCATGTTGCTGCGATGCTGCATGATGTGCTTCCTGCCCCCGAGACCGCATGTGGGGCAGGGGCAGAGCGTGCCTGCTCCATGCCCACATTTCCACCTCCAGCAAACATCTGGAAACACCTGGGAACGTGCTCCCTGAGTGTGGCTGCCAAGGGGACACAAGGAAGGTGCTTGAAGCCCCCCTTGACCAAAGCAGACCCCAGCGCAAAGCACTCCAGAGGCACGAGGACGTGTGGGTTCAGGTCAGTGCTTGGCCATGGAGGGATTTTTTGTCACTTTTGTCACCCCAGCACAGGGATCCCAGAACACAGCAAGGGAGGGAGGCGAGAGGATGAGGATGAGGTGGTCTGCATCCCTTGTTCCTTCTTTCCAAGTGTGGCCTGGCCTCTCCATCCATCCCCGAGCACCTCACGCTGCTTGAACTAGGGACCAAAGCCCCCACAGATAAGGACGCTCAGCATCACCAGTGTGGATGGACAGAGCCAGGCTGGAAAGAACAAGCTGCACTCATTTCCAAGCGAGAAACGAAACTGAAAAGGCCAGCTGACCTCTGCCCCAGCCAGGTGTTTAAAAGAAAAGACAAAAAACAAGAAATAACCCCTGTTTCGAGCACAGCTGCTGCTTTGGTCATTAAACCGACGGGTAAATCTCCCCTGGAGAAGAGCCGCATGTGGCGGATGCCCAAGCCCAGGCACTACAGCATCCAGGGGAGGGTTAGGGAATGGAAAATGCCCGTGAGCCACTCGCCCTCGGCACTGGCTCCCAGTGCAGACACAGCAGAGGAATGTGAACCCCACCACGGCTTCCCGCCTGCAGCCGTAAACCCCTTTCCGCTCATGTGTTGCCAGAGACGTGACACTGTGCGAGGAGCCAGCGAGCAGCACGAGCCAGCCTAAATCAGGACGGTCCTGGCAGCTCCTGCCCCAGAGCCAGGCACAGCCCGCGGCCGAAGATGCAGGAGGGGAGAAAGGGGGATCTGCATCCCCCATCATCTGCAGGGGAAACTGAGGCAGAAGGGAGGTCTGTGCTCGCAGGGCCACAAAACGAGCTACCTTTTCTGTTTAGACAACCCATAGTATTTCCAGAGTCATGCAAAGCTTTTGGTTTTATTCCTTTTCAGCCTTGGCACAGAGGGGCTGACGCACGCACACACATCCCAGCCCCAAGGTTCATCTGCATCCCCAGCACAAATCACGCTGCCCTCGCCCAAACCGTCCACTGCCCATCCCGACAGGACCCACTCCATCACCCCCATCCTCCCAGGAATAAGGTCAAACTGGAAGGAATGGTCACCCCATTGGGAAGGAGCAGTCCTTCCAAGAGGGGCTGAGACCCAGCAAACTCATTGCCGGGACAGCCTGGAGGAGCCTTGGTCGCTGCCCAGTGAAAGGCAAAGTGAAGGGAGGGGGCTGGGACCAGCCCAGCGGTGGGGAATTGGCATCGTGGCACGCGGGGATCTCATCCCCCCTGCCCACCACAGACAGGGTGACAGCAGGGCAGGCCCTGTCCCCAGTGGTGGCCATAGCGTGGCTGCCGGCTCCACTCGCTCTGTGCCACAGCCACTGGCCCCCTCAGCCCCCCCTGCGTCCCCCCAGTCCCTTCCTACCCCACCTCCCATCTCCTGCGCTGTTCTCGTGGCTGCTTTAAGCGCAGGGAGGGGATAGAGAATTCATCAAACCTCACATTTCTCGGGGATTAAATCATCAGACTCATTTCTCCGAGGGAGAGAAGTCCAAACCCCCTTTTTTTTTATTTTTTTTTTTTTTCCCCTGTAAGGCCAAGCAGCCGCTCATTAGCTCTTGGCAGCGGGGCCGAGGGCTGCTGAGCACATCAGCTCACAGCCGCAGCGCCGGGGGCCGAGCATCACCGCGGGGCCCTGGGAACCGCAGGCGCAGGAACCGGGGGGAGCTCTCCTTGCCCTGGGGTCCCCCCCAGCACGGCCACTGCCATCACTGCAGCCCCCCAGTTCAGAGGCAGCAAATCCCAGGGACATCCAGACTGGCTTCTTGCACCACATACCCCCACACCTCAAGAGAAGAGCCCCCCGGTATGCCCCAGCTGGGCAGCTCTGGGCACGGTGCGGAGGTGCTATGGAAAGTCCTGGCTTTCTGCTCATGCAAAATTAGGGCTGACACTTTAAATCAGCGAAGATAAAGTGATCCCGGGCTCCCCGGGGAGGCTCCCAGGGCTTGCGTTTCACCATGGGGCTGTTCTCTCAGAAGCAGGTATTTGCATCCTCCCCCAGGAACGCTGCTCCATCTCGGAGGTAGCATCCCATCTGCTGACCCCAAAGCTGCCCCCAGCACCCTGCCACCTACTTTGCAGAAGGGGAAACTGAGGCACATACCCAGGGAACAGATTTGAGAGCGAGAAGACGGCCTCCTGTGCCCACCCTCCCCCAGGGTCTGCAAGAAACACTACAAACTCCAGCACATCCAGCTTCCCCAGCGCCAAGCCGCTTCGCTCCAGCCCTTGGAAAGCAAGGACGTCCTCTCCCCGCTCCTTATTAGCTCCGGCGGTTTGACCTGTCACTGAACCAATTCCTATCGGTGCTGGGTTTAGCAGAACATCACGCCGGGAACGAAACATTTTGGAGCTGAGTGAAGGAGCTTTCCTGGCTGCTGGTTTCCCTCCCCCCAGCACAAAGCAGCAGCAGCAGCGCCGCTGCCCCGTCCCCAGCACGGCCAGGAGCTGGGGGAGCCCCTGCCAGCCCCCTGAGGAGCGATCCTGGATGGGACCAGCACATCCATCACCTCCCAGCCAGGGGCTGCAGCTCAAACAGGGCTGGGATTGCCTTTGCCACCCCTGATTGTTCCAGCCACAGACCCCCTGAAGCCCCCAGGGGAGCAATTTACCCCTGGGGGTAAACAATGCCAATCTGGGGACCTGCGCTGCACCCACTTTGCCCTTCTCACAGACAGGGCACCAAGGGTGACCCCCCCCCCCACATCCTGCCCCACATAGGGATGGGGCCGACAATTCCAGCCAGCAGCTCCTCGGTGCCCCCCACCATGGGGAAGGGACCGCCAGCCCCTCAAGCACCACACACAGCCCTGCCTGCCCCACAGAGCTGATGGAGCGGGGGAAAGATCACACGCCATACCACGGCCCTGGTCACTTCTTGCTCTCTTGCAGCGCTTTGCAGAGGGCCCCGCGCTGCCACCCCGAGCTCTGCAGCTGGCTGCCCGCCCCCAGCCACACTTTATTTAGCTTTTAAGCAAAAGCGAGGACAGCTTTCCCTTCTCCTCCTCGCTATTCACGCAGGGCAAGAGGTAGCTACGTCCCCCTGGCACGTCTCTCACAGGCTCAGCCAGGCTCGGAACGCTTCAGACCACGCAGGAGGCAGGGATGGGGGGTACCGCACTGGCAAGGCTTCCTCCAGCCACGACAGCACTTTCGATGGTGGAAGGGTTCTTGGTGTCAGCTCAGCAGTGGGAAGAGCTGCCAGCGTTGGTTAGAACAGGAACAAGGGGGTGATTCAATGAAACTCCGAATGAAGCACGCTGGAAACCATGAAAGCAAATATTTCGAGCCACACGCACAATTAGCCAGTGGGACCCATCACCACAAGATGCCGCTCAGGCCAAGGGTTTAGTATGGTTTTAAATAAATGCATAATAAAATACACCAAGGACTGCCCACATGCAGGGAGACTGGGGACATCGGGGTGGCAGCAGTCAATGAGGACAGACTTGGGCAATCCGAAAGGCACCGGAGACGCAGAAGAGGGGTCACCAAGGTGCCATGGACATCTGCCCTGCCTTCCTGGGTGACATACATCTGTCACTGCTGGCTGAGGCTTGCTGTGCCCCTGGGGAGCCCCTGCAGGGGTGGAAGCAGGGGATGCCCACCACGCAGGTACCCCCCAAGCCCTCGGGCTGCCCGGCCACTGTAGCGGTGCCCAAAGCCGAGGGCCTCCATCACCTCCCTCGCAACTGTCTGGGCTTCTCCGCCGAGCTGCTGTTTGCAATGGAAACACCTGGGTCGTGTCTAGTCCTCCCTTGGGTTTGGCCTTCATCCTCGCCACCTCCTCCTGGTCCAGTATTTTTCCTCTCCGAAGGCAGGAGCCAGCCATACTCTTTCCTCATATGACATCAGCCACCTTGGGAGCCCGACTGCATCCCCCAGAGAGGAGACACCCACCACTGCAGCTGGGGACAGGGTACAGCCCCAGGGGTCCTGGCCCATGGGGCTGCTCCTCCTTGGAGAAATTAATTGGGGTGCTGTGATTTAGGGCTCACGGACCATTATGGCAAAACCAGCCCTGTCCTGGCCGGCAGCCCCCACTGGAGAAATTACTCCTTGTAATTGCTCTTTTCTATTAATAAATATTCTCCTCCTGTGCAAGAGTGAAACGCCACAGAGCAAATTCTACAGCAAGGTAATATAACAGTGCCTTAGCCTGGTGGAAACACAACAGCGTCCCTTCAGACACAGGAGCTCTTACAGCGAGCCTCTTGCCCCCTTAGCTGTCCCCAGGCAAACCCCAGCCCGCAGACAGTAACCTCCAGGAGCATTTCAGCCACAGCAGCCAAAAAAACTCTGGGATGTCCCAAGCTGGAGACAGAGCCTTGGGTGGGGAGATCTCCTACGTGTCACCGCATTGAGTACATGGGGCTTGGGCTGCCCCAGCAGCATGGGGCAGTGGCGGGCCCCGAGGTCCCTGCGCCGGTGTCCTCCTCCACGTGTGCACGACGGGGAGGCAAAACCAGAAAGCACAGATGGGCCGGAGGGACTCGGGATGATGGATGCACAGGCCTGATCTGGGGAGTAACCTCCACGGCCCCGTTCTATTATTGCATATTACACCCGGTGCAGATTTGCCTATATTGCTTGGCAGCGTGCGAGGAGAAAACAGGCTCTGTCAAAGCCCCAGAGATATTCAGAAACTGCTCCAAATATCACAGCTATAAATTCAGCTCATTTTTCTAACGGCTAAGAGCTGCCAGGGGCTTTGGCTTAATCCATCTCTCCATAACCTTTGTTCCAGACCCCTGCAGGCACCCGTCCCTCTGCAGCTCCTCGGCCGGGTCCTGTGTCACGGACTCTGTCTGCCCACGTGCTGCCCGGCTGGCAGAGCTGTCCCCACCCCGGGCAGCATCCCATCCCATCCCATCGAGCTGCCATCCCTGCTTTCCCACACCCGAACACCCTCAGCCCCCATGATCTGCCCTCGCCCATCGCCGCTCCTGCTGGGTTACCCCCCTCCCTCCAGAGCCACAGCCGTGTTTGCAGCGGTGTTGGGGCTATTCAGACACACTCAGGCTGCAGCAGCCAGTCCCTCACCCTTTCTGCCTCCCTTTCTCTCGCCACAAAACCAAAAAAACATCTGCTCTGCCTAGCATCCTTTCTCCCGCTTTCCCCTTCGCAAGCAAATGCTCCATTTTCTCCTCGCAACCTCTTTCAAGGAATAAAGATCCCACGGGAAACAGGTCTCTTCCCTCCCCAGGAAATGCCTGGTGGGGTTTTCCCCGCTTCCCTGAGCTGGGATATTTCATTCTCACACTTGGCTATGTCCAACCAGGAGCAGGGGCAAATCCATCCCCCTCCGCTCCGCTGCAGCAGGATGCTCAGTGCTTGCAGGGAAGAGTTAACTCTTCCTCGCATGCACTGCACATGGGTCAGCTCTAGAGCAGGAAAGCATCGGAGGCAGCATCAGATTTCCAAAACCATTCCAGGAGCCGTCCTCCAAGGGCTGTATCCTCACACCCCTCTCCCCATAAACACTTTCCTTCCACCCTGGGGAAGAGCAGGGCTGTAATTAACCTGGGATCATCCCCAAGCTTGGTAAAGCTGCGAATCATCCAGGACACGGACTCATCACCCAGCCCTTCCCCTGGCTTCGTCTGGCCACTCATCACCCAAATATCTGAGACTCGGTTGTGCAAAGAGCTCGTTGTGCAAAGGGATGGAGCAGAAGTCTGTTCAGCCGCTCGCAAGGGGAGGTGGGCACCGAATTCCATCCTGGATGGGGGGTTCAGCATCCCCCGTGTGGAAGGAGCAGCACCAGGAGCGTTGCCTTTGGGTCTGGGCCTCACGGCTCCGATTTCCCATGGGAAACATCCCTCTGCTCCCTTCCTCCAGCCCCAGCCTTTGTCTCAAAATGGGGCAGCAGCTTCAGGGGGACAGAGTTCGGCTGAGCGCCCTGAGACCCCGCAGCCCCCGGTTCGCCACACCCCAGGGAAGGGAAACGGCCGCAGGAGCCAAACGCTGCAAAAACTATCAAAAGCAGGTGAAATCGCATCCCTAAAAACATCCCATGGCATCTCAATTTCCCATTAAGGGCTTTACTGAAGGTAAAAATAGGAATGAAATATCTTCATTGTATTAAAAAAAGAATTTAAAAAAAAAAAATGTTTCCTTCAATGCCAAGGGAGACTTTTCCAACAGTTCTGTATTACGGGAAACTTCTTATTTTTGTTTTTGTATTATTTTGGAGTGGAAAAAAAAGCAGAATATGGGGCATTTCCAGTGAAACTGAAACCCCCACTCCTGTCCAGCTGCAGCCGCCGCTCTCTCTTCCTTTAAACGGAGATCAACCAAGGACCAGAAATGGAAAAGGCAACACACCGGGAGAGGCTGCTGTGACAAGGTTTCTGCCTCTCCTGGCAGCACAGGAAATCTCCTAATGAAAGTTGTCTTGGTGAAAATCTCAGCTTAGTTTAAACAAACTCCAGAGGCCCCGAAGTCAAGATTATCCATCACGGCCCAGGTCGGGCTCCAGGTTTGTTTTGCTCCGGGTCTGTTTCTGCATGGAGCCTGTCCAGTCGTTGCACAAGCTTCCAGATAAACTCTTCACAAACCATGATGAAAACTGGGAGAAAAGGAGATGAAGGGAAACAGCAAATAAATCAAGCTCCTCCTGTATTTTCCACCTAGCTGAGCTCCATCCCTTATCTCCCTGTCTCTCCCTGCTTGCTCCCGGCCTGTTTCCAGCCATTCCCTGGCGCAGCTCCATGGGCATAGCCTTTATGTTGCCTCCTGCAGCTGGAATATCTTTCTCCTCTTTCCTTTCCTGTTTTTCCAGGTGATCTGGGGTGAGAGGGAGCAGAAATTTTCCGACGCTGGTGTTCCTCCAGACCTGCCCTTCCTGCTCTCAGAATAGGGGCGACAGGCTCCGATGCCCATCAGCATCCCGGGCTCTTCCTGGTCTTTTCAGGCTGGGTTCAATGAGGGATGAAGCAGTTCTGACACTCTCCAACCAAGCAGCTCCACTCAGCAGCAACCTGCTTCCAATTATTCCCCCAGACGGGTGTAAGGGAACAACAACCCCGAGCCTGGGAGGGTTTAACCCCTTCGAGGAGGGGGAGCAGGGGAAGATGGGGCTGGAGGCTGCATCCGAGCCCTCCATCTCCAGCGGGGCCAGGGATGTGGAAGGTGAAGCTGGGCTAAAACTGGGTGTTTCCAGAGTTTTGCATGGAGAACCTGGGAAGGCAGATCTCCCCATGGTTGCTCCGTCACCCCCAGGACACAGCCAGCTCCAGGTAGCTCCCAAGGCTCTGGGGACAGAGAAGAGGGGGAAAAACAAGGTGTATTTGCAGAGTTTGGGAGCAGCTGGAAGGGACAGACCTCCTCCCTCCCACCTCCATCCTTATCCCTCCACCTCTTCAGTCCTGGGGTCCCCATGCAAACCCACCGTGGCCCCCAAAGCCCCAGGGGGCACCTGGAGCCTTCTTCATCCCAAAGAGGATGGGGGAATCCTGCCACGCTCCCGCATGGACAAGAAACAGGAGCAGCCTCTGCATCCCGCTAGTCATCTGCCAGCACAGCCCGAGATCCAGGGGTTAAATCCCCAGGCTGGTGAGTCAGAAAATCTTTGATGCAGCCAGAAGGAGCTGAGTAATTTGTGTCTCTGCAGAGGTCACATTGCCTCCTCTCTTTTTACGTCTGTTACTCATGCTGCTCCTTCCCACTCTCCCTCCGCAGCCTGGACTCTCTTCTTAAACTCACCAGCTCTTTTGACTACCATTGCTGTTAATTACTGGTATTAGAGGAGCCCCCGGCAGCGGCTGCCCACCCCACTGGGAGCTGGTCCCCATCGCAGGCAGAGCAGCGGTCGGTGCTGGAGCCTACGCAGTCGGTGCTTGCCCTTCTCCTTTCGTCTCCCTCGCTCCTCCCGGGACGGGACACCCATCGCTCTCTGCTCTGCGGTTGCAGCTCAGGCCCAAACAGCAGCATTTCTATAGGAGAAACCCCGCCGTCGGGGCTCTGGATCTTATTTTCCACAAGAAGCACAGCCCTTTGCAGCTCTAGTTTCAAGCTCGTTGCCTTGGCTGGGCACCCGGGCACACGACTGGGGCTCTGCTGCGCTCCCACAAGCCGAGTGACAAACAACAACCCCGGCAATTAACCACGGCAAAGTCAGAAACGAGCTGTAGTTAACAAGGCACGTCTTCAAGCACGGCATCTCCCAAGTAACAGTTTCAATAATCCCAGGTCGCTACAAAGCACCGGGGCAGCCAGAAAGACTTCCCTGCATTTAATCAAGTCACTTCATTAGGTTGTTTAATAAGCAAGAGAGCTCTGGGAACACCGGGGTTTCACCGCTCTCAAACAGCATTTGGAGGAGGAAGGAGCTATTAAGGCCCAATCAATCTGCCTTTAATCCTCTCACAGCCTCCACCCCGCATAAAGCGCCCCCGGTCCCCCTGCCCGGGGTGAGGTTTGGGACACCCCAGGCAAGGGGATGCTTCCCCGGGAGCTGCCGAAAGGGATGGTCCAGGCACATCCTTTAACCATCCCCACCATCGGCATCGCCCGGCTCTCGCAGACCAGCAGCGGGGACAGGCGTTTCTGCTCGTGAACCGGGGACTCTGCAGCACAGGAGGGATCGGGGAGGAGAAGCATTGAGCCCCCCCAGGGTTTGCAGGACAGTGGAACGGGTCACACATCAGAAACCGCAGGAGCGGAGCCATGCGGTGCCTCATCCCGCACACCCAAAGTTAATTGGGCTTTTGCCCAGGGGTGCCCCACCAGAGCAGGTCCCCCCCGCTCATCCCCACTGCCAAGCGCTGAAATTATTTCCCTGTAGCATTTTGCCGCCTGATTATTATTCGTACTCCCTGCCCCCTCATACTGCCTTCGCACTTCGGGACAGTTACAGCAATTTAGCAGAGGGGCAGTGACGGATGGGCAGCAATGGCTGCACCCCTGAGGTGCCTCCGTGGCCCCGGGGCTGGGACAGGAGCCCGGGGATGGCACCCCGCAGCCGAAGGGAGCATTCTCAGCCCAGGGATTGCAATCCCAGCTGGCGCCCGTGGGATAAAGCAGCTGCAAGAGCTCGAGGCTGTGGCCAGAGACCCGGGTCAGCTCGACGGGCTCCTGCCAGCCCCCGCTCCTGGGTCTTACGGAGCCAAACCCTGGCTGCTTGCTCAGCCGGGAGCCGAGCAGCTTGGACAATGTGGCTAGCAGGGATCAAAGCTGATAGAGCCCCTCTGACCTCTTCCTAAAAGAGAGAGGCACTGGAGCAGGCACCGCCTGAACGCCTTTCCCAGCCCCGCTGCCCCGAGGAGCTCACAGCATCCGCGATGCGCTGCTGCCATTCCCCGCTCCCCTCCAGATGGATTTGCTTTGCATTTTCTGAACTGGGCCTTTGCGCTTCCTGCAGATTTTTCTAACCTCTCTGTCCTCTCTGGTATTTGCAAATCCTCCCAGTTCTGCATCCTTGGAGGATTTTGTGCGTGTGTTATTTCCTCCCTCCTGAAGCCCAGTAAACACAGCCGGTCCCCGCAGACCACCACCAGACCTGCACTTTCAATCTTCCCTGACTTCCAGAGTCCTGAAAATCCTCAGATGAGGACACAAGCATTTCCACAGCAAATTCAAGTCCATGAACCCCGAACATCTGCTGGCCACGGCTAAAAACCTCTGCGCAAGACACCAAACCCCACCTGACGCGGTTCACCATGGGCCCGAGCATCCACCAGCCTGGCGTGGGAAGCGCAACCTTCACTGGCTCATCCCCCAATGCCTCCGCAGCTCCCCCAGGCTTGAAAACTGGCTGGAATTACTGGCTGAAGGTACAAACTTTCATTCCTCCAGCCAGAAGCAACCAAGCTGCTGCCAGCAGCTCGGGGCATTTGATAACTCCCCAGCCAACACAATCACCTGCACTCAGTAACTACAGCTGCTTCTCACCCCACACCTGGGAGGACACGAGACGTCTCTCGGAAGTCGGGTGTTTGCAGGCAATACCAGCTCTGGGTATCTCTGTGCCTTTCCTTTGATGTGTCAGACCCCAGCCAGACGTGCTGGCAGCTCACATCGCTTTTTCCAGCCCCTGCTACCCTCCCTGGCCCCCTTCCCCTCTCCCAGCATCACGCCTGGCCATGGGGAAGCCCCATCCCCAGGGAAAGTTTGTTCCCGTGGCCCTCAGCCTCCAAAGAAAACCTTGGGAAGTTGTCAAAGCAACACTCCCCAGCCTTATCTCATTTTTTCCCTTTCTTTTTTGCCTTTCTTCTTAAGGGACAGTCCCTGCTGTGGCCATCGCAGCCTGCCGCCTCTCCCGGAGGAGCCGGTCATGGGCTGTTGAGCTGCGTCTGCAGAGCCCTGCCAGGCCTTCCACCACCGACAAGCACCACTATTCCATAATAAATACATAGCTCAGGGCTGGAAAATAAACATCTTTCTGTTTCTCTCTGCCCGGGGAGTTCGGCTCGGGTACTTTAATATTGCACATTTATTTTGATTGAAGCAGAAGCGGACGGAAGGCTGAGCCAAGCTGCCAACACTGTAAAATCAGCTGTCAGGAGCCTTCCCAGAAGCGACTGTCCTCCGGCTGTGCCCACCACTGCGTTTGCCATGGAGAGACAGGCTGGAGCTGAGCCGGAGCAAAGCACAGGCAGCTCTGGAGGGCAGAGCAGCCAACCTGGGGGGCATCACCCCCCCCCAACATCTTCCCGCTGCGGCAGCACCATCTGGAAAGGCTGCCTTCTGCTCGCCAGGGTAGATGCTAAATTGCAGCACGGCCAAAAAAACATTAGCCCCAAACTGGTGAAAAATCTGCAGCCCTGAGGGTCTCTGTTGAAGCTAAGCTGCAGCTGATGCAGGGACCAGCAGGGCTGCCCCCATGGAGGCACCAGCCTGGTGTCTTCAGGTTTGGGAAGGCGGCTGGACTGGGATCCAGTGCCAGACAGCTCAGCTCTGCCCTTGCAAGGGCTGGCTTATTGCAACAGATCAGCTGCTCGAAGCACTCACCCCTCGCCCAGAGACCTGTCCCACGGGTGACACAGCCCCTGGGCACCATCAGAGCCATCGGAAACAAGTGCTAAGGACCCACCAACTCAGCGCACCCATGGAGCCTGTCTCCCAGCAGGCCAACCACATCCCAGGCTGCAAACAACCCACCCAGGTCTGGTCGGGTGCTGCCGGCCGGGATAAACACCCTGTTCCCCGGACAACAGCTCGGGGCGGCTCCTCTCCAAGCTCCCTCCCGGAGCCAGCGCTGCCCCACGCCGCCGCTTCACGCCTTTCGTCGGGATGAGCTGCGTGCGTAATGGCTCCAATTAAAAAAGCTGGAAAGCTCCAGGGAGCTGCGGCTCTGCTTTCCCAAATGTCAGGTGGAGGTGGAGCGGCAGAGGAAGTGTTTTCATCTCAAAGGCATCTGAGCTGCTGCTTCCAGCTGAGGCAGATGCTCTGGTAGCTGCTGCCGTAGCCTCCGAGGATCTGTCTCTCCTGTGGGTGGAGGGTTGCAGATACCGAGGTCCGAGAGGGCTCCAGGCCCTTTGCTGCGGTCCCCAGCATCTTCCCAATGTGACAAGGGGACACAGCAACCTGGAAAAGTGTCACTGGTTCCTCCTCCTTTAGCTACCACCAAACCTTGCCTGAAACAAGGCAGGCTCCTGGGAGGGAAGGGGAGGCACAGAGCAGCAAACGGCGCTGGCCCGATGGGTGCCTGCAGCAGACACCGTCCCCCTGTCCCCGGGGAGGGGATTTAACACCTTTGCCCCAAGCCGACCCCAGCAGAGGCAGTGGGGCCCGTGGGGCAGCAGGGGCCGTGGGGCAGCGAGGGCCGTGGGGAGAAGGTGGCTGCATCCCGCACAGCCTATTTATTTTTCAGCGCAGACTGGGGCTTTGCTGGAGCTGGAGGAATTCATCTCGCTGAAAGAGCCTTGTTTTTCATGGAGGAAATGAGACAGCGCGCTTTTAATAGGAAATAAAAACACATAAAATAAAGAGAAACTGAGACACAGGCCTGGAAAAAAGCGGAGCCATCCAGCTGCGTCTCGCCAGCAGCCCAGCCCCTGCCAGCAACCCCGGCAGCTGCACGGCCACGGCCACCCTGCGCTCGTNATAGATGGGCTGGTGGATGGATGGATGGATGGATGGATGGAGGGATGGATGAATGGGTTGGTGGATGGGTGGGTGGACGGATGGATAGATGGGCTGGTGGATGGATGAGTGGTTGTATCAATGGATCAATGGATGAGCACATCAATAGATCCAGCTGTTGTTCTCCAAGGAATTCGTTGATGTTTCACAACCAACCTCCCTGAGATTGGCAACAAGGAACATTTCAGTAAGCCCCCGAAGGGTTGACTCTTGCAAATGTGCCGCCAGGGTTCAGTAGGTTTCATGCGGGACCGGAAACTAATATTGATATGGCTCAGCATGTCCGAGCCTGGCCAACCTGCCAAACCTGAGCAGGGGCTGCGTGCAGGACAGAGGCATCACATAGAAATGGGGTTATTAAAAATAAGCCCAGCGAGGAGTGCAGGGAATGGACTGTGCAGCTCAGGGCAGGCATGGAAGCCCAGGATATTGGTGGGGAGGCAGATGAGGGCACATGAAAACAGCACAGAAGGAAAAGCCCTGATGATTTTCCAGCTGATGGGGGCACCCAGTGCCCTGAGTAGTCATGCCCTCCGATGTCCCCAGGGGAGCTGTGCCAGGCATCCTGGCGCAGGGCATGTTGTGAGTGGGATTTCTGGCACCCTATGGACAAATGGACACCCACCCCAGCAGGTACAGCCGGTCTCTGGAAGGGGAGCAGCTCTGCTTCGGCAAACACACAAGGACAACCAGCCAAAGGCTGGGGAAGAGTTTTTCCAGCTGCACATTTTACAGGGATTTGCACCGGGATCAGAGACCATTCATGGCTCGTAACTCATTTGCATTGATTAAGTGAGGCAATTAAACAGCAAGGGAAGGGCTTGGTGGCGGGAGATGGTGGCTGTAGAGGAAGAGGCTGGGGAATAGCCCTGGAAACGCGTCCAAGAGCAGTTCACGGCTTTATGGTCTCACAGTAAATATCTGATTAAATCAGAATGAAATGCACATCTGGAGGCTGCGCTGGGGAGTGCTTGTCCCCCCGTGTCCGGGAGCCTGCAGCCTCATCCCGATGGCACCGCGCAGCCCCACGTCCCTCAGACCCCGCAACCACGGCCAGGATGGGCAGCAGGACATCCCATCCCGGTGGCTCCTTGGACCCTCTGCCAAGCTGCGGCTGGGGCTGGCACCGTCCTCTGCTCAGCAGCTGGAAACTGTCCCCAGGGCCCAGGAGGGACCATCCGGAGCAGCAGCTTTACAGCCGGCATGTCTCTCGACTCCTCTCTGAGCAGGCAGCCAGTGGCCCAGCCACACCATGAGCCTCACACGCCAAGTCCCAGCTCCCGAATTCAAGGCTGAGCGTTCCCCATCACGCCAGCGTTCCTCGCACACCCACCCAGCTGCCGCCCGGTTTCTTTCCATCAGCCACCGTCCTGACGTATGAAATCAAACTCCCAAACTCCTCCTTACGGAGCTGTTGGCTCTTGAAGAAAATACCCGTAGCTACGGATGCAAACAAGCGATGTTTCCATACCAGGCTGGCTCCAGCCCTCTCCTGGTTGTCTGCAGAGAGACGCACCCAGGGCTTGACCCTTGCACAAAGGGCTGGGAGGTTTGATGACCCTGACCAGCATTTCTTCAAAGCCTGGGGATGGCGGTGCCTTGGGCCATGCCGTCCCCGTGCCCGGGTCCCACTGGCAGCGTGCAACCACCCCGGAGCTACAGCAGCACGGAGCCGGTATCAGAGTGGTGAAAGCCTTTGAAACCGCTCCTCAGAGGCAACCCGCCGGGGCTTTCTGAAGCTGCAGACACTTCAAGACAACCTCGCTCGGAAACATTTAATTGGGAGGGCTGGGAGGGAGAGGGGAGGAAGCCCGGGGCGTGTAGCCCGCAGGGAGCGGGGAGAAAAGCTGGGAAGGAGTTGGCAGTGGAGGGGCTTGGGCTCCAGGGGTTCCCCAGCGAAGGGGGATGCTCCCCAAACCGTGCGGTCTGCAGCCATGGGGCAGAGCTGCAAATCCCACAGGATCATTTTTGCCAGCCGGGGAAAAGTTGGGAGAAGGAGGCAGGAAGATAAACCCAGAAGTTTTCAAATTACGCATGCAGCCGTTTGCCCAACAAAAGGCCCCTTCAGTCCCAGGGCGGCCGGCCCCTTGCGTGCAGCCAAGGGTAACATTTGTGCATGTGGAGCTATAAGGAAATGTGTTTATTTTTTCAGCACATTCACTGAAACGCTGCGTTATGGGATGGGGAGAGGTATAGAGAATAGAGGCCGGCTCCTCTGCTGGTGAGAGCAGGCAGAGCTTTCACCATGTCGGTGGGACCGGTGCCAGCTCACACCAGCTCCGAAACCCACCCCGGAGCCCCTGCACGATCCCGTCCCCTTCCCTGTGACACCCAAATCCCTTCTCCCAGCGGCGATGGCTGCGTGCGAAGCGCTCCATCCTTTCGCAGCCGCACCACAGTCAGGCGGGAGGAGGGATGGTGGGAGCGTCCCCAGCGCCTGTGCGGACGTGCAGAAAAGCCCAGGGCACATCACCTCCTGGGGAGCACCAGGAGTGAGGACGTGAGTGGGGCCCCCACCCCACCCGGCTCACCCACGGGCCGTGTCCACTAGAGGGAGAACGTGGCAGCTGGTTTCCACCCGCGGCACCACGCAGCACCCCGGCACAGCCAGCAAAGCCGCGGGGCGCAGCCGGGGATGGGTCCCCCTGCAGCCCCCAAAAGCTGGGGTCTG
>VXBH01005759.1:39148-56652 GCA_013400035.1 Rynchops niger | reverse complement strand
ACACACACGTCGCCCACCCAAACCCCCCAACTCGCACCCATGGCCCCAGGCAGCCCCGTGACGTGGGGCAGTGGGTGCTTTCCCCCTCGGGCTGCGGGGTGCCGGGTAGGGACCTGAGTCAGGGGTCTGCCAGAGGGCAGGAGGGGCTCGTCCCCCCCCGCCATGCACCGGACACGTGAGTCCGCAGCTGCTTCCTGGCCAAGGGTGAGTGTAATCACTACCAGACCTCATTTCGCTTCTCACTAATTAATCCCGGGCTGCTGCGGTTTCCCCTGCAAGACCCCCGGCCCATTGACTCGGGGAGCAGAGCCAAGGTGGCCGCTGCAGAAGCCCCCCCACCAGTATCCCCAGCGCTTGCGAGGTTAAATGGGGGAGCGAGAGGAGCAAAGCCTGGGAGCAAACAGCACGGGCCCCCCTTACCCCCGGCGTCAAACTAACACTGTCCCTGGCACCGTTCCCGGGGTCAAAGCTTTTGCCGAGTTTAAAAACAAGCAAACATGTTCCCACCCCCCCCGTGTGGCAGCCGGACAGAAGGACCCCGCTGGGAGCAAGGCCATCTTTGGGGCTGATTCCTGTTTAAATACCTGGGGGTCTCCTGGAGATTGCACCAGCAGTGATGGGTGTTTGCTCTTGGTTTCCTGTTAAACACACCTGAATGGAGACATTTACTTAGGATTTCACATTATTAACAGCCACAGCAGGAAAAGGTCGGGGAAGAAGGAGCTGCTGTTATTTCCCAGAGGAAATGCTCAGTGAGAGGATGCTGCAGGGGTGTCCTCCAGCAGCTCCAGAGCAAAGGAGAATTTTCCCCTTTAAAACACTCAGAGAAAGAAACATCCATAGAAATTGCTGGAGGGAAACCCCCTGGGGTGAGCGGGATGCGGCTGCTGGGGCCGGGATGCTCCGAAGCCATCGCTGGGTACCGCTGGCAGCCCAAGCTGTGCGTAACCATTCATCACCGGCCCTCGGGGGCGTTACGTGAGAGGATTAATTAAATTTTACACACAGAGTTTAGCGCAGGGCTGGGTGTGATCATGTATTATTCATGCGTTCAATAACACAGCTGATTTATTAATGAAAAGGTCAGACTCCCTGGAAGTGAAGGCTTGTTGGAAAATTGCTTTTGAGCCGGGATGTTTCGGAGGAGCTGGATGCTGGAGCGGAGCCGGCTCAGGGGCTCGGCATTGCTGGGGCTGCACCCGCTGCCGGCCGGGACAGGGACGGCATGGTGAGAGCTGCCCTGTTCCTTACAGCCCGTTAATCCCTGTGCTGCTTCGGGGACGCACGTTCCCGCTCCGGCACAGGCAGACAGCAGCGGAAATATATATATGCAGGAGCCTGGAGGAGTATAGCGGCGTCTATAGGGGCGGCTTCCTGGCTGCCTCCTCCCTGCGGCCGCTGCTTCAGCCATGGAGGACCTGGGGAGCCAAAGAGACCCAGCGCTTACACATCAGCATCTCGGTCTTGCAGGGAAAAGGGAGAAAGCCGCAGGCAGCCAACCCCTCCCTCCAGCGCCGTGCCGGCCGGGCGGGAGCTGGCTGTCGGCAGGGAGAGCAGGAGCTGGAACAATCCCCCCCCCCCCAAAAAAAAAGAAAAATAATAATAAAGGGAGGAAATCCTTATAGCAGGAGCTGTTTCCCCGAGGTTCCTCCTGGGGACTAATAGCCCACCTGCCTCTCAGCCCCGGATTTAGCTTGGCCCCGCTTCGGGCACCCCCTTTCTTCTCCTCGCCTCCCTCAAGGAGGGCAGCAAACGCCGCGCTTGGGGCTGAGCCGTGAGCAGCCTGGCTCTTCCCGGGGGACTACGGGAACATTCCCAGTGTTTTCACACCCCCGGGGCTGCCCTGTGTCCCTGAGAGGGCGCGATGCTCCCACAGGCTGCTTGCATGTGGCGGCCGAGAGGACAGTAGCCTGCAGAGAGCAAAGGGGGCACATGGTGGGAGAGCAGAGAGCACCCCCAAAACCGGCCCCGGGGCTCGGGTTCAGCCCTTCCCCTCCATGCCGAGGCACCAGCCGACCCTTTTCCCTGCTCCTGCTGCACAGTCCTGGCCGTCAGGCTCCGCTCGGCAGCGGTTCCCTTCTCTCTTTGAAGGGAGACAAATCTGAGCCCGGGAGGCAGGGAGAGGTCCCGAGGCTCCAGCCACAATGTGCTGCGTTGTGCAATCGCAAAGGGAAAAGGACAGAGAGAACGGCGGAGAAGGGACGGAGAAGGGAAAAGGGGGGAGAAAAACACCCGGGGGGCTCAGGAGGCCACGCAGGTGGGGATGCAGCCGAGGTGCAAGCCCTGAGCAAGCGGAGAGGGTCGGGGCGAGCGGGGAAATTGCTGGGACTGGTTTTGGGGGAGAACTGGGTTTTTCTGGATGCCTCTGCTCAGCGGGCTGAGGCTGGGAGGAAGCCAGGAGCGCTGGGCAGGGGTTTGTCACGGATTCCTGCACGTTTCTGGGGAGCGGAGCGTGGGGGCATCTCGCACACCCCACTGCAGCCAGCGGGGGAGAGGAGCTGGTCCTGGAAACGGCTGCTCCCAGCGCGAACGGGCACCCCGAGGGCAGGAGGAGCCGCCACTGGTGCCTCCGCTGGGGACGATGGAGGGGAGGCAGCTGGCAGCCGTCCCCGCTCCCATCAGCCCGCACACACTGTCCTCGGAGAGGGCCAGCGGAAATCAAAGGAAAACAAAGCAAGAATTTATCAAACCCCATGTAGCGTGGCCGGGGCACGTCTCATCTGGCCCTCCCGCATGGCGGGCACCGCTGAAGGGGGAAACGCAGGCAGGGGCGCGGGAGCAGAGGTCTGCCAGCCTCTGACCCCAGCGCAGGGGGTTAGTGACACGGGCAGTGACACACTGGGACAACCCGGGAGAAAGCCTGCAGCAGGGACACGGGTGTCCCGGCTGTGGCGACAGCACCTCAGGGCCAAATTGCGGAGTGGGGTGGCTCGGCAGCTGCACCATGGCTCTTCTCAGCCTGCTCCAGTCCCCCGAGGAGCTGCCAGACTCTCCTCCTTATTCGCCTTCACTCCCTCTTCTTGACTTGCAGAGATGCAGCAGTGCCAGGTCTGCCAGGCTGGGAGCGGAGCCCCCCTCATGCCCTGCACACCAGCCCATGGCGACACTCACCCCCAGTCCCCCCAAAATCACCCCACTGGTGCTGGGGGTCCCAGCAGCAACCCCAGCAGACATCTGCCCACAGAAGGGACTTGCCCGCAGGCAGGAGCGTGTTGGTTTCTCCCCGCCAGCAGCCCCGACGCTCGCCGAGATTTCCAGGCATCCATATTCAGGGCTGTCGGGAAGAAGCCGCTTTGATCACCGCTAATTATTGCTCACGGGCTGACGGCACCCGTGTGAGCTCTGCAGCACCCAGCCCACCCCCAGCTCTGCTGCGTCTGCCCACGGACTCCCGGCAGCCCCTCGCCTGTCCCCGCTCCCCAGGGCTGCCATCCCCATCCCGGCACCCACCCTCCACGGGAAACGGTAGACAGGACACAAGGGATGCGCCCCAGAGCCCAGGGCATGGCAGAGAGGAGCATCACCACCCCAAAAACCTGGGGGACGGTCCTGTCCCTCCAACACTGCCTCTTTCTAAATGCTTTTTATCTCCCTAAATTGCGAAGGCGCTGCCAGGACCCCAAGTTTTCCCCCAGACAGCTCAATTCAGTTGAACAGCAGCGAAAGCAGCGAACGCCCACGCCCTGCTTCTTGCTCCTGTTTATCTCCAAAGCTTTTTTTTTTTCTTTCTTCAAAAAGAAAAAAAAGAAAAAGAGAACCATGCCTGCCTTTAATCTGGAGGAGTGTTTGCAGCTCGGAAGAAGGCCCGAGCGCGGCGACAGGAGCCAGGACAGAAGAGGGCAGAGGTTCTCTGCACTGGCCCCTGGCAGGGCTTAGCTCTGCTCCGGGTAAAACCATGCCAGGGCGAAGAGGCTTCGGGCAGAGGGACGTTTTGATTTGTTTGCTCATGCGGGAAGCCAGGTGGCAGGAGCAGGCAGGAACGCTAATGGGTTTCCCAGGCAGCTGATGTTTCGCTTCTCTCTCTCTTTTTTTTTTTTATTTTTTTTTATTTCATATTTTAGATGCTTTAGAGAGAAAAACAGCCCGCGCACCATTTGGGAGGGGAATTCAGTGCCGTGACCTTCCCCAGGCCGGGGGCATCTGGGAAACCAGAGGGGCAACCACAAGGCGCTGGGGAAGGGCTGAGCACGCGACGGGACAGCAGAGCTCGGGTGCCCATCCCGGGGCTGCGGGGATGCGCTCGGCTGCTGCGGGACAGGATCGGGCCCTGCTTTCCCCCCTCAGCCCCCCAGCTCTGCCACCCCCACCCCAGAGCTGGCTGTATTTCACGAACAGGGGAGTGGATTTGGGAAGCTGTCCGTTTTAAGAGCCTTAGCATCGTTCAACAGCAATGATAGATGCGTGTTTTTAAAGGCATCCCGGCATAGGGGACGTTCGCCCTGCTCCTCCCCGACTGTCCCTGCTGAGCCGGGAGGGACCCCCAGCAGCGCGGCTCTGTGCCCCAGGACCTTCTCCCTTTTTGCTGCCTGATAACTGCTGGTTATGATTTATTAATCTCTACACGGGTTTATATTTGGTTGCCAGTGTGGCTGCAACTCTGTTTGCAGAGAGGTTTGGGTACCAAGCTCACCTTGGCAGAGGAGGAGGTCTGCACCGAGCCCGCAAAGCTGGAGAGGAGAGAGCTGGGGCTGGGGGACGGGGCTGGGGACAGTTTTGGGGACAGGCAGAGATGTGTCTCATGGGCTCAGCGCTTTGCAAAGAGGGCTCCGAGACTCCCGGCTTGTAGGAAACATGACGTGAGATTTTCCTCATCCAGGAGCCTCTGTCAATGGGCTGGAATGAACCTGTTCCCTCCTGCTGTTTGTTCGGGAGAGCTGCAAGGCTTCAGAGAGGAGCCAAGTGTTCAAAGGGCCTTTGAAAACATGAATTGAAGCTCTGAGCAAGGAAACGCTGCGTTTTTTCCTTCTGCTCCTTGGACAGCTGCAGCCAGCGCCTGGCAGCCTTCAGAGCTACCTTGGTGATGGGGAGAGAAGGGGGGAGGCAGCCGGGTCCTGCTGGGACACCTTTCTGAGCCTCAAAGCACAGAGCAATCACCGCCGGCAAATGTCCTGGGGCTTCCCATGCCCCTGTTCCCCCCTGAGGTCCGGCAAGGGGCAAGCAGCTGCTGCCACCTCCCAGTGGAACTGCTCTGCCCTGCCATGGCCAAGTGCGGGGGCTCTGGGTTTGGACACCCACCACCCTGGGGAGCAGGGGCAGGTCCTGGGCCAGGCTGCAGCAGATCACAGATGAGGGCACGGTGGTCCCGCAAACGGGGCCAGGAGGATGCCAGCATCCTGCCAGGTCCGGTCCTAACGCCTCATGATACACACAAGCAGAACCGAGCGATACCCACCCAGCTGTGGGCAAACATCTGCATCACAAGCCCAGGCACAGGCGATAAATCACAGCAGCAGCAGAGCCTCTGACACCTTATAGGACTTTGTGATCTCCACAGCTGTCCTCCCGAGTGGGGATTTGCACTTGGCTAATCCTGTGCAAACTGCTCCCCCGGCTCCTCTGCAAAACCCAGAGACTCTCAAAGGTATTTCACTGCGTGCTCGTAACCAGCCTCCGTCAGCCATGGAGATGTTCGCAGTGTAAAGCATACATCCAGGGACAGGCGAGGGAGCGACTGGATGAGGAAACACTTCATAGTTTCCAGCTCTGTTCCAAATTAAGCACTTAACCTTTTCAAACACGTTTTACAGTGGTTGTAATAAGCTCTGACCCTCTTTGTGCTGAAGCATCCTCTCCCAGCACAGCCCAGGGCACCAGCCACGCTGCGAGGGGAGAGGCATCAGAACCCGTAGACGGAGATTTAAGAAATCCGACGTCTTTGGCTTGCAGGAAGGGGGATGAGAGCGCACACGCTGAGACCATTGGGTCTCTAGAGCCACATTTGTGAGGCTGGGAGCTGTGGGACGGGCTGCAGGGACATTCCTGGGTCTCCAGAGCCATGTCTATGGGGCTGGGAGCTGTGGGACAGGCAGCAGGGACATTCCTGGGTCTGGGTGCTGGGAGGGTTGAGTCCACCCCATAATAACCCGCAGACCCTGAGAGACCAGGGAGTTATTACATGAGGCTCCACAGCCCCAAAGGCAGCCTGTAATTACGGTGGGATGGGGCAAAGGCTTCCCCGGCCAAACCAGCATTTCCCGGCGCTGGCAGCCGTGCCAAGCCAGCGGCTGGGGAGGGGAAGGGGCAATTTGGAGTTTTTTAGGGGGGATCTCTCCCCTCCAAGAGATGTGGAGGCAAATTAGGAGCTGCCTGTGGCTACTGCACAGCCCGGCCTCGCTCACTGCTGGACGGTGATGGAATGGACGAGGGGAGGACAGCAGCTGTGGGGCTGCTCTGCACAATGCAAAGGTGGTGTCACCTGGCACCAGGTCCCCATAGCATGTCCAGGGGGGACAGCAGCAAGGGGACATGGGTGGGAGCCAGGAGCCGGCAAACCCCTTATCTTTGATACCAAGGCACCTCACCGGTGCAGGCTGCTTCTTGGAGCCCCACGGCACGGAGTGGCTGGGGCTGGGGCGTGGGATGCGAGGGAGCGAGCGGGGCTGCGGCCACCGATTTCCCAACCCTGGGTGTCCCGCGGGAGGGGAGCAGACGGCGAGTGAGGATTCCCAGCCGAGGGCTGCCTCTCATCCCATTTCAAGCCAGGGAAAGTCTGGCCTGAGCCCTTTCTGCACACAAGAGAAGCTTTGAAGCACTTTCCATGGAAATGGGATGACCTCGGGAGCCCCAGGAGCATCGGTCCGCGCTGACACACGGGAGCCGCGGTGAGAGCATCGCCCCGACGGCCCGCGCCCGAGTCAGAGTTTCCAGCAGAGCCCGGGGCTCGCTCCGCAGTCGCGCCGTCACCGAGTGACCGACTCCCTCCAGATTGCCTCAAATCTCGATTCAAGAATGTTGTTTGGGCTGAAGAATGTATCGCTAAAAAAGAAAAAAGGGAAAAGGGAGGCCGGGGTGAGAAGGGAGGTCAAGGGAGGGTTCGCCCTGCCCTTCCGCGCTGCCCTTTGCATTTTGGGAGAGGAGGCTGCAGCCGCCTGCTACAGACATTTGCCAGATGTCAAGCGTGTTCCTTCCACCCAGCTTGGCCAAGATTGAGCCCAAAGGGACCCGATGAGCCCTGCTCCCCCCTGCCCGCTGCCTGCACCCCCTAAGGACTCCATTTCCCTGCCTGCTCATATTGCCGTCGTCCTCAGAAATCCAGTGGGGGCTTCCAGCTGAGTTTGTATCCATCAGGAAACTTTGAAAAGGAGTAGCACAGCCCTGGGGGGGACATCAGAAATTACAACTGCTCTGAAAGCCATGGGGCTGCTCCCCCAGGCACAGGGGAGCCCAAGCTGCCCTGCAGACACCAGCTGTGGCTCCAGGGCGAGAGGAAGGAGAGGCTTCCCTGCCCGGCACGGCGGGATGGAGGGATGCAGAGGTACCTGGAGAAGGGCACCCGCTGCCAGTGCCCGCACAAGAAGTCTCTCTGTGCTTTAGAAAGAGCTGTGACTAGCGAGGAAGAGGAGGTTTAGGGTGCAAACATCCATGCAAACCTGGGAGCCATGGACCTCTGGGCACTGGCTCCAGAGCCTTCCTGCTCAGGTGTTCGCAGCACGAGCCTTGTCAGGAGGCCTGACGCAAAGAAGGGGCTTCGTGGGCCCCTCCACCATGCAGGCTCTGCAGGCGATGCCCCACGCATTTCCACCCGCCCCGCCTGAGCAAGGCTGGGGATGGAGAGGGACAAGGTCTCCTTGGCTCCTGATAGGACTCTTGTCACTGGAGTCCCTTAAAAGGGCAGCTGGGACCTTCATCCTTCAGGGATCTGCCTTTAAAGCCAAGGTCTAGGAAAGCACCTGCAGGACCTGCCCGGCAGCCGGGGCAGGGCATGGTGAGATCGCAATACAAGCGGCCCTGTCTGCAAGCACCCTGAGCCCGGCGGGACTCGTAACCCCCTCCCAGGACGGGGAGGGCCATGGAAATTAAAGAAAATAGCATGAGTGGGAGGAAAAAGCAGCCAACAGCTCCAGCAGAGCTGAAACTTCTTGGAAACGTGGAAGAGGCAGAAATAACATTTCCATGAGTAAAAAGGGAAGCCGCTCCGAAGTAGCCGTGCTTCTGACAGTCGCTGGTTTTGGATGCCCGCGGTAGGTTTCATAGTTCTCCCTTCCTCCAGGCAGAACGAGCTTTAGCCTTAGCAGGAGCATCAGAGAGTTTTGTTTCTCTGTTATGGTGTGAAGCATGCGGTCCCCATGCCAAAAGTCTCCTGACAAACCCACGTCCACCCGCGGAGGAGACAGCGCTCCCGGCCCCGAGCGCGGGATTTGCAAATTAAAAGCAAACTCCGGGCCAGGTTCGGTGGTTGCAAATACAAAAGCTCAAGAGTATTTGATCAAAACAACTGGAGCAAACCCAACCAAAACAGACACTGTTCACATCAGTTTGGTTCAGAAAACCAAAGCAAACCAATACAGGCATCTGTCTGACCCCGATAAGATGCAGACCGCGATCGCTGGAGTAACTGCTCCGGATGAGATTATGCAGCGGTAGGGACCGTTGGCTTCGATCAAGCAGGACAGCACGTTCCCAGCTCCTGTCACCAGTTCAGGGCTTTCTTTGAACTGTCAGCAGTAGGGAAGAGGGGTTTATAGGAGGAGAGGCTGAAAAAGTTTCGTGGAAGTCGCTTGGGAACCCAGAGGAGCTGTTTTGCTCTCACCTGAAATGAGCAGTAGCACTGAGGCTTTATCAACACCCACTTCACGCCAGGCAAACGGACCAAGCAGGAGAGCCCTGCTGGCAGCTCGGGAGATGCTGGACAGCTGGAGTATGAGATTTCAAGGTTGGATGGAGAAAAAAAGACATACATGACTCTTTAGATGGTAAATTTTCACTTGCCTGAACAGGTCAGGAGGAGATTCAACAGAAGGTCCTGGTGACTCTGGGGAACGCACAAACTGAGCTTAAACATGTCATTATTTTCTGGTTTAGGATGGGAAAGGGGGATGATGGCACCATTCAGAGCTAGCTCATGCAGAGAGGGCTCCTCAGCATCCCCTGGGGGACCACCAGCCCCAGACACCCACAGCGGGTGCCCAACCCCAGTGGGGACTGCAGAACGGCCTCCCCCAAAGGATGCACATCCTGGGTCATGAATATTTTTAACTTCCAGAAGGCGGAGGGACCACGCTCTTTATCGAACCTAGCTGGGGACAATTTGCTTTTCCAGAAAAACATCCAAGCCCTGCAAAAGCCTCTGAGCTCTTGGCCACCAGGACACCTCGAGCTGCCAGAGATGTGACGTTGGTTGACACCATCCAAGCGCCGAGCAGCAGATGTTACTGGCTGCCACCACCCTCCCCACCATTTTCCCTGGAGCAGAGCTCCCTGGCAGTGGGAACAAATCCCTCCAAGCGGGGTCATTCTCCGCATCAGCCTGAAGCCTCAAACCACTCCTCTGCCCACGGTGAGAGCCCTTCTCCAACTGCCCCGCGCCGCTGCAAGCTGCCGTGGCAATGCTCAACGGGGAAGAAGAGATGCTACCAGCTGAATGAAAGCCCCCACCCCGATTTACTAGAGCTTTACCTCCTTTTAGACAGCGCAACCCCCCCGTCCGCCTTTCCCGCTTCAAGGCAAGGCTTTCTCTGAATCCTCTCTCCTTGCAGATCCCGGCCCCGTGCTGCGATGCAGCGAGCTGTGCTTTCCAGGCACACTCTTCCTTCCCAAATAGACCGGCTTTCTGGCAAAGTCCCCACTGTACAGCGTGTCCCTCGCAGCCCCGGCTGCCAACCGCCCCGCGCATTCCTCCTCCTTACAACAGGGACCGCGGAGCGATAAAGATCTTTGCAAGGCTCCCCAGGGGGAAGAGGATGTTTTGGCTGGGAAATTTCAACGGAAAGCAAGGAGAAAGCAAGCCCGGAGGGAGTCTGGCACCTGCCGAGCTTCGCTAAGTAATTCCAGGCTCCCGGGAGGACCTGGGCGTGCCGCTGGAGCCAGGCAGGGGATGGCGATGGGCGGTCGGGGCTCCTCCTCTCCTTTCCTTGCGAAGGAAATGCTTCGACAGCGCTGGAAGAGCTGACTCCAAAGCTGAAGCGCATGGAGAGCCAGGATGGGGACCGGGGGGGCCGTGACAGCACCTGCCGCTCCCCGGCTTTGCAGGACCCCCCCTTCCAGGGCAAGGCTGGCACTGGGAGGCGATGAGCTTTTGTGGCAGGGAGAGCTGCGAGCTCTCCCGGCTCTGCCCAACCGTGGGTCACCCTCAGCACACAGTCCCCTGCCCCGTCCCCCCCACACCCCCACGGAGGGGGGATGGACACCCCCATCCCAGGTGGATGGGCACAGCCTGCAGAAATGCCAGCTTGGCATCTCCCTCCTGCCAAGCTGAAGACAAACTCCTGCTGTCACAGTGGCCCTTTGGTAGGCAACTTATTTACCTTGGATGCTGCAGCCTTATCGTTCATGGAAATGTTTATCCTAAATATTTAATACCAGGACTGCATAAACCGAGGCTTCCTGGGGAAGAAGCCCAGTCTGCAGCCAGAGCAGGCACTAACGGCTCTTCCCCTCCTACTGCAAAAGTTAAAGATACTTTCTCCCTTCTCCCTAAGAATCACATCCTTAGCCCCTCAAAATCAGATATTTTTTAATCTGGCCAGAGGCCTCCTCATCGCTTCCTGATGAGAAACACAGGAGACCTAACAACAGCCCTTTTAAAAACAACATCCCCGATTCCACTAACTCGTTAAACAGAGAGAGCCTGAAAAGTGCCAACACTCCTATGAGAAAAGACGGGAGAGAGAGAGAGAGAGAGAGGGAGAGGGAGGAAAGAAAAAGCAGGTTATTTATAACGCCAGGCAGCATTAGGGTCTCTTCAGTCTCTCCTGCAAACTGGCTGCTGCCGGGAGGTCACTCCCCAAAAAAAAACCTGCCGAGCCCGTGACCTGCAAGCACAATATTTGATCTGGGATCTAGGGCGGGCACCAGCCTTTGCAAATCGGGAGACACACTCACATGCTGCTTGACACACGGGAGCTCCCGGCGAAGAGCAGCGAGGCTTTGGAAAGGAGGCTCTTAGCTTGGTAAGTCCTTCTCTATATTTATTATTATTTTTTTTTTTTTTTTTGAAGCCTGATTTCCATACCTTTGCTTCAGCAGGCGGGCGGCTGCCGCCACGCGAAGCATATGCCAGCGACACGGGTGGCATGGCTTGAACGCCAGCGCTCCTGAGCCACGTCTCTTGCCCCTCTGGCACCTCCTTGTCCACTTGGCCCGGAGCTGGGCACCTACAGCCATCGACACCCAGGTGCGGGCAGTGCCCGCTCGCTGCCCCCCTGCCCAGCACAGCTCTGCCTGTCCCCTCTGCCAGGATGCAGGGGAAGGGGGAGGTGGTTTCATGCCTGGCGCAGTCCATGGGCCAACTCCACGGATGGCCACAAAGCGTGAAGCCCCTTGCTCCCAAACCTGGTCCCTCTCGGGGTGAGGAGCTGACCCCATCAGCCCAGCACCCTCTGGCATGGGAGTGTGGGGACGAGGAGATGACACCCGCACACTCAGCTCAGATCCCACCCCAAAACCAGGGCTGAAGCCCACGGGGGAGGGGAGAAGCAACCTTCAAATGAGGTGGGGGAGCAGCGGTGCCTGCTGAGGACAGGCTGTGGGGTTACCACTGTGTTGAAGGGGGGCACTAGGAAAGGTGGAGGGGCCCCATGGATGGGTCCTGCCCTGCAGAGGGGCCCCCTGGGAATGGGGTGCCAAGCGGCTCTGCATGGGTGGAGAAGCCCCTGCGTGGAGCAGGGCTGCGGTATTTCAGCAGGCAGAGTGCCCTGGAGCAGGAGGGAGGAGGAGAAGAAACTCCTCTGCCACTGCCAAGCTCCCCCGTTGCACGCAGCATCGCGGAGGACCACGTCTCATCTGCCCCTCGGCTGCAGGAGCACGCGGAGGGGGCAGCAGGGAGAGAAGGAGAAAGCGAGGGAGCCATGCCTGCCCGCCGCCCTCTCAATCCCTCTTTTCTTCCAGCCCGAGCAGCCTGCCAGGGCGCCTCGGTGGCAGAGCAGCCGCTGCCGCGCGGCAAACTGTGCCCTCTTTGTGTGCCGGGCGAGACGTCCCCTCCTCGCTGCAGGGGGGGGACGCAGCAAGGTTTCATCGGGAGACCCTCCGGCCACCCCCCTGGCACGGCGACGGGGGGAAACTGGCCCGTGCTCACACCTTGCCCACACGGTGGCTGCCGGAGTGGCGCTGGCAGCCATGCACCGACAGCTCCGCGCTCCCAGCCACGTCTATAGGAGCCAACGGGCAGGAGCAGCTCCTCTCCCCCTCCAAGCTGCGTGGCCCCGAGTGTTTCCTGGAGGCATTTCAAGCCGCTTCGCTCCAGGCCGCTCTGCCTTTAGCAGCGAGACAAGGAGTCGGGATAAACGGCCGTGGCTGGAGTCCTCCTGCTGCCAGCGCCGCGGTGTGCCACACACCGCCCTGGGCATGGCACGGGGCAGCTGCGAAGCCCACGCCAAGCCAAGAAGCTTGGGGACAGGTTTGTCATGCTCCGAGCCCTCAGCCCTGCTCTCTTGTGGACATCAGCCCTCGGCAGGCTGAATTTCAGGGTCCAAGCACCATGTCTGGTGGTGGCTCCCTCTCTCCCTGGTCACGCTGGCCTCAAGGGGCCGGCAGATGCTGCCCCTTTTCACATCGGGGCTGAGCTCGGGAAATCTAAGCTTGAAAGCGGTTTCATTTCAAAAATAAGCCAGAACTTGTTTACCAGGATTTACATCAGTCCCCAGCAGCCTGAGCATCCTGCGTGTTTGTGGGGGAAGGGAGAACTGGATGAAACCCACAGCGAAATCACGTCGCCAGCGAGCGTAGCATAAATATAGCTCCATCGAAACATGCCTTGAGCTCCATCAACCTGTTCCCGCAGCTACCGCTCTCCTCTGCTTGGCTGGAGAGTGGCCGGGTCCTTTCTCCTCCCCGCCGTGCAGGACGAGCACAGGCCAGTCCCAGCACCTCGGGGTAGAGCCGCATCATCTTACGCAAATTTGGACCATGTGCCCCTATCTCCATCCTCTACTCAGTTATAACAGACACACCCATGAGTAAAGATTTTGCAAGCAAATATCCACTGGGATGGAGGTTTCCAGCACACATGAGGTGAAAGGGAGGAGATCAGGTAGCTTCAAACAGGGGACACGGCTGCAGCCACTTTTTTTGGGGTAGGATTCACTCAGGCCCCCTGGTTCTCCAGCTGCCAGGTGCCACCAGGGCTGTGACCACATCCAGCCCCGCTGGATCCCCAGGCCACAGGGCGCAGCTCGCCTGCCTCCAGCCCTCACATCAGACTTGACATTGCTGATGGTTTCCCCCCCACCATTTCTCCCCCACCCAGGTCCCTCCAGCATCAGCACCATGCGTTGGGCCACCATCCTGATCATCGCTGGGCTCTGTGGAGCCTCCCTGGGCCAGTACAATGAAGAAGAAGACATGGCTTGGTTACAGTACTACATGCGACAGTCCCGTATGTCCTCCTATAACTACATGCCCTACTATGAGGACGAGAACACCCCTTACGTGTACTCTTACCTCCCAGCTCCGGACATGGAGGCAGAGCCTGGCCCTGAACCTCAGCAAGCCCCTTCCTGGCAATGTCCCCAAGAGTGTGATTGCCCCCCTAACTTCTCGTCAGCCATGTACTGTGACACCCGCAACCTGAGGTACCTGCCCTTTGTGCCTTCCCGGATGAAATACGTCTACTTCCAAAACAACCAGATCACCGCCATCCAAGAAGGGGCTTTTGACAACGCCACAGAGCTGGAGTGGCTCGCACTGCACAACAACCAGATCACCAGTGAGAAGATGGGCAAGAGGGTCTTTGCCAAGCTCAACAGCCTGGAGAGGTTGTACATGAACAACAACAACCTAACCAAGATGCCCAGCCCCTTGCCCCGGTCCCTGAGAGAGCTCCATTTGTCTTACAATCAGATCTCCAAGGTCCCCTCCAATGCTCTGGAGGGTCTCGAGAACCTCACAGCCCTGTACCTCAGCCACAACTACATTTTTGAGATGGGAGCATCCCTCAAAGGGCTCAAGTCCTTGATCCTTGCTGATCTGAGCTACAACCACCTCAGGAAAGTCCCTGATGGACTCCCAATGGCTTTGGAACAACTCTACCTAGAGTACAACTACATCAACACCATTCCTGATGAATATTTCAAGGTCTCTCCCAAGCTGCTCTATGTACGGATGTCCCACAACAGCCTGACAAATCAAGGGCTCTCTACCAACACTTTCAACAGCAGCAGCATCCTCGAGCTGGACCTCTCTTACAACAGGCTCCAGAAGATCCCCCGGGTCAGCACCAACCTCGAGAACCTCTACCTTCAAGGGAATCAAATCAACGGTGAGCAGAAACATGTCAACAAAAGCAATAGAGGGATGGGGAGATGGGGATGCAGAACTTGTGCCTCCCTGTGTGAGACTACCTGGGGTAATGGTTTGAGCAGGAAGCTGAAATTTGGGAGACTTCTAGGTGGCCCTCAGGAAGGCAGGAATGGGGCCTGTTGTGTCCCAACACACCTGGAGCCAAGAGGCTCCCAGCTCTGAACGCTCCCGTGTGATCCATGAAGCCATTGCACTGGTTTTACTGAGCATTTAGCAGAAGCCTCAGCATCTTCTGGTTAGAGATGTCAGAAACCAGCTACAGGTAGAAACTGATGCACAACCTGGGGAGGGGACTATGGCTTTAGTCTAGCGTTGCACACAGGCTGAAGGGCCACTGACAGAGTGGATAGAAGTGTGGGGTCCCTGCTGCCATGGTCATGTGTGGGAGCACACATCTCCCTGGTCAGAGTTAACACAGGGGGCAGGGATGTCCCATGGTGCCCAATGGTGCCAGCACAGCCCCTTTCTCCAGCCCCTTCTGCCCACCTCCCTCCCCACCTCTCAGGGCACCAGCACAGCCCACGGCCCCAAAGCCCCCCAGGGGTCATGGTCTGCAGTTGTGGGGCACATCCTTGCTGGGGCTGGGACAGACGGGAGCTCTTAGATGAGAGCCATCAACGCAGCATCTTCTGCCAGGACTAAAATTCACTCCACTAAATACACAAATAAATAAAAGGAGCAGCTTGTTCTGGGGCTGCTATTTATAAAAATAAGCTAAAAAAAAGAAACAACCAACCAAGCAATCTCCTGGAAAAATCCAGGCTTGCTCCTCTCACCTGCCAGCCCCCGAGGACAGGACCCTCTTGGAGCGGTGCCGGAGCCTCTGAGCAAGCCTGGGCTGGGGACGGGGATGTGTCAGTGCAGCCATCGGCTGTTGCAGAGGAAACACACAACCCCGCACCGAAGAACCGACAGAAACACAAAAACAAGAACAGATTCGCAAATGTTTGCTTTCAAAATTTTGTAGCTGTTAATGTCTGCCCACAAATGCCATGAAACCACGGCGGAGCCGTTCGGGCTTTACTGCAGTTTCTCCTCCCGCTGCAGGTTTTGCTGCTGACCTTTAAAGCATCCCCAGGAGCGGAGGGCTGCGGGGCCAGGCGTGCANGGGGGGGGGGGGAGAATCCCACCCCACGGCCGGGATCGTGCCCCTTCGGTCGCCCCAGGAGTTCCCTGCTTGCCACCTCGCACACCGTGGGGCTCGCAGCCCCCTAAGTTCCCCAGCCTGGCGGCACAGGGGTCCCTCAGCACCCCGCTGCCTTCCCCAGCACCATCCCGGCCTGGAGCTTTGCTGCCACCTAGGCGGTCGCTTCTCTCCCAAATCCTGCACAAATATTTTTTGGGGGAGTTTGCTCCATCTTCTCCCTCCAAACGAAGCCCGGGCAGGGCTGGAGTTTCCCTGCCTGGTGCTGGCAGCGGCGGGTGGCGGATGAACAGAGAGGGGACGTCTGTAGGCACGGGATGGGGACAGTGAGAGGGATGTCCTCTCTCCCGGACACGCTGCCTGGGTGATCCCATGGCGGGTGGCCAGGGGGAGCCGAGGGCTGGAGGCTGCAGCCTGTGAAGCCTCACAAAAGCGGTTGCAAAGGCAATCCCTGATAAAAAGCAATGTTTTCCATCTGACTCCACACGGCTTTTTCCCTATGAGTGCTCCAGCCAGGCTGGGCAAAGGCAGCCGAGGGCAGGCACTGCCACCGCGTCCAAACCCTGGAACAGGCACAAACTCACAGGCTCCTTCTGACTGCAGCTGGGAACACCAGTTGCCCTTTTAGCTTAAGAGCTGAGGGTGTCAAGTCCAAATTTGCAAGAATAATTAGCGATTTGGGGGTGCTTTCATTTTTTTTCCTACCCACCTTAACATAATCCGGCTCTCAGAGGTCAGCACTCTCACACCCATCTCCAGGGCGGCCCCTCCTTGACGTTTCTCACCTTGTTCCCCAAAGATCAGTCATGTCACGAAGGTGAGATAGAGCCGGGGTTGAAGCCAATGCTCAGCGCTGTCTCCTCTCCCCCCACAGAGTTCTCCATCAGCAGCTTCTGCACCGTGGTGGATGTCATGAACTACTCCAGGCTCCAGGTCCTGCGGCTCGACGGGAATGAGATCAAGCGAAACGCGGTGCCCCCCGACGCCCCGCTGTGCCTGCGACGTGCCACCATCATCGAGATCTAGTGCGGCCTCCCCCCGGCCCCTTCCCCATCCTCAGGACTTGGCTCCCCTGTTCTTGGGGAGACACTCATTCCCATTTTAATGCAGCTTGACAGTTTGACTTGGCTTCGCAATAGTGCAATAAGGGTACTCCAACACCGGCCCACGCGGGTGGGAAAGAGCCATTTGTCCTCAAACACTCCCGCTTCCTGGCTCTCCAGCCACGCAGGGTGGGACAGGTCCCAGCACCGTTCCCCCTCTGACCCCACCGCAGCCACCCCCCAAAGCACTGCACCCGCATTGACCTTCTCCCCTGGTCCGGGTGGGATGCAGCAGGGATGGGAGAGAGCTCATCCCACCTCCCAGATGTGGCACTGAACATCCGACCCCAGCGAGGAGCGGTTCAGGTGAGGGTCCTGCACAACCAGCAGATTTAAAGTGACTCACCCTGGGCCAGATGCCATCGGTCACAGGGAGGAGCATCCAGGAGGTTGGGAGCTACACGAGTAAAGGGTTAAAGATTTCTTGGCTGCCAACATCCTTCAGTGTAGGATGGGGAAGAGCAAATCCACTCTTTCCCCTCTGTTTTCCCCCCCCCTTCCATCAGCTCCCGAGATAAAGGAGAGAAACCTTTCCTGCTGCTGCCGAGGGGCTGTCGGCTCCTGAGGTTGGAGACAAACACCCTGAGAAACAGCCTGGTTGTGGCCGTACCTTGGGGGGAGTCTCACATCTTCCTCCCAGACCGATGGTTGAGGGCAGGACCGGGGGTGAGCCATGGAGCAATTCCTGGTGCTCTCACCCCCGGCTCCCCGGGGAGCCCCCGCACACCCAGCTCCATCCCACCCACCAGCTTGGCTCCAAGCTCCCTCCCTGCCCAACAACCGGGGTCTCTCAATTAAAAAAA
>VXBH01005759.1:7404-39130 GCA_013400035.1 Rynchops niger | reverse complement strand
AAAAAAAAAAAAAAATCGCAGTGACACATGCATCCGCAGCACATTTGAATTTGCCAGAAAGACCCAACTTGGTTCCTTGGACAGTTTAGTTTGAGAACCAAAGGGGCAGCTGAGCTTTGGAGATGACCTGCAAAGCTGAAGAGGTCATCCGGACCCTCCGCATTTAAACTGCATGCTAACACTATAGAAACAAAAACCCAAAAAAACCTGTACTATCACTGACGCATGAACTGTAGATATCATACCGACGAATAAAGCCCTTTCTGTAACTGCATGAAACGTGTCTGAGGAATCCCAACCGCAGGGTCTGAGCGTCTGCGCTGCTCCGAGCACCGTAACCACCCCTCTTGCAGACCAGATCTTTCTCCCAGACATAATCCGGGCTGGATTTGCCGTCTAGTGGTTGTACCAGACACGGCATGTGTGTACACCGCCTTCCCCGCACCGAGGAGCTGCTGCTCCAGCACATCCCAGATGGGGCCCATGCAAGGACGTTTACAGAAGGAAAAAATACACATGGAAAAGCGTCAGTTGAGAGAGGGAAGGGACGGCGGTGCTACTGGCACAGTGCTTCTGGTCGTTATTTTCCAGATGCTTTCATCTTCTCCAGTCTTCAGCCCTGCTTATTTTTAACAGCTAAGCTGGAGGATGCTTGGGGGAAAAAAATTCACATGGGCAGGATTTTTACAGATCTGGAGTTGCACAGAAAGTGCCATTTCCCAGCCTGTGGCCTCTCCGCTGCATACCGGGGGCGCGCTGGGCTCGGGGTTGGTGCCAGCCGGGGAGGCAGGAGGTGGGTTTCCCCACTGCCCATCCCCAAACAGCCCTGATCCTGGCCAGGGGCAGCCCCCCCAGATCCAGCCAAGGCTCCTGCAGAAGCCAGGCAGGAGGAGAGGCAAGACAGCCCTGCTCCATCCCCTTCCCCGTCCTCTCCTGCACCCCAGGGCAGCAAAGGGACACACGCATCCTCATCGAGACCTCCCACAGCCAAACCCTGCTCCCTGCGGAGACACAAATCCTCCTGGAACAAGGATCCCAACCCAGCTGGCCGACGACCCCAGGGCTGTCACTAGACGTCGGCGTTGCCTGTCACTTGTGGCCCTGTCCAGGCTGGCAGGCTGGCCCTGGCTTTCCTTCCCCAAATTCATTTCCAGAGAGAGCAGCAGCCAGGTCCGGGAGCTGCCCTGCACCCAGGGGTGCCCACCACAGCCGGGACTCGCTTGGGCAAGGCTGAGCTGAGCCATGGGTTGAAACCCAGCTCCATCCAGGGAAAAAAGGGCTCAGAGGGAGGCAAACCTGACCCTGCTCCCGAGATAGCGAGAGGCGAGCGGTGCTTGTGCCAGGCTCCCTCCAAGGCTGGCAGGGAGGGAGCAAGGAGGGAGTGGGCTCTGCAGAGGGGAAGGATGCTCCAGACCCCCCCCCAAGGTGTGCAGCCAGTCGGGTCCAACACAGGCACCTGTTGGCATCTAGGACTAGCTCCGAGCTTTTTGCCACCAGCCCCCAGGACACGCGCCACAGCCCAGCATCCTCCTCCTGCCCTGTGGCAGCACCCAGCAGACCAGGCAGGAGAGGGACAGGGACAGAACTGCAAGCACCCAAGCCCATGCCATGTCTCCATGCTCTTCAAAAGCAGCGAGGGAAGGATGTTGGCAGGATCCATCCACAAACCAGCCGAGCACCACCCTCCTCCGGTGCTCGGGAGCTGCCCTGGCACCAGCACACGCTGCTCCTTGTGCCCAGGGTGGGGTTTTGCCTCAGAGCATCCGCAGCCCTTCCCAAATCAACACCGGCCTGCAGGAGCCGAAGGGGCTGGGGTCTGCCTACAAACAGCCCCCAGCCCACTGCCTCGGGGGGTGGCGGGACACGTAGCAGCAAGGTCAGGTGGCAGCAGAGCAAACCCCAAGAACAGCCACACAATCCCGCTTCCAGCAGCTGCTTTATCCAGGCAGGGTGATGGGATTGCTGATTTACACCAGCTGGGGCATCCGCCCTCTATCCCACGGGGGTGGAGGTGAGGGGGTGGAGGGTCAGTACAACCCTCTGCCCTGCTTCTCCTCCTCCACCCCCAAAAAAAAAAGAAAAAAGGGGGAGCCTCCATTGGTCCTGAGAAAGCCCAGGGGCACCCAATCACCACCTTGTTGTTGTGGTGGGGAGAGCAGGGATGGGGGCTTGGCCCCCCTCCTCCTCCCCTTCCTCCTCCCCTTCCTCCTCCTCCTCCTGTTGCTGGGAGGAGATGCGGGTCTGGGGGGCCCCAGCAGCCTGGAGCCCAGCGAGGAGGAGGAGGTGGGGTAGTGCAGGGCTTTGTCCAGATCCACAGAAAAGCATAAAGGAGGGGTTAAACCCCAAACCAACCAAAAAATAGCTCCCCAGCCCCCTTGGAGATGTGCCCGGAGCAGGGAGGCTTTGTGGGGCTGCTGCAGGAGGTACCAGCAGCTGCAGCGCCCGCCCCCCTCCCCCCAAAAGTGACATTTGGACTGTGGGCTCCTCCCAAGGACTCTCCTTGAGTGGGATGCCAGAGACACCCTGCTGCTCCTGCCAGTCCCGCTGCCCCCCGCCATCCCCCCATGTCCGCAGAAGGGCTCCGGGCACCCACCTTGGGGCTGTCCCTGCACGAGACCCTACAAACCAGCAGCTCCCATGGGGTAGTCCATGGCGACGGGCAGGATTTCTCCAGAGCACCCCTGCAAACCCCCAAATTCCATCTCCGCTTCTTTCCAGCCTCTTCCCCCCAGATCCTCTTCCCCTCCACGCTTTTTTCCCCCCTTCACATCACCCGTCAGCTCTAAACGCTTCCTGGGCTGTTTGCAAACAACCCTTTTGGAGGGCATTTCCTCAGGAAGTGCAGGATTTGTGTTTAAAAACAACCCCTCAAAATGTTTTCCTTTGGAGAAGTACACCAGAAAGCGGCGAGGCAGCGGGCGATGGGTTTGACCCAAACGTGGCTGGAGGAGTCCAGAGTGGGCAGAGCCACCTCCCCCCCAAGTCGAGGAACGTGATCTCTGGGCACGGCGCCGTCCCCGTCCTTCAAATTCAGCGTGTGAGCGTTTGCAGAGCCGGCGTGAGTCACGGCCTGGGGAAGTGTAACCCAGCATCACGTCCTTCGGCGCTTCCCTTTGCTCAATTCTTCTCAGACTTAACCTAAAACCTTTATTGAGTGGAGGAGTTGCGAGGACAAAAGGATCGGTGGCCGAGTCACGGCTGCCACCGCCACGCCTGGCCATCTGCAGACGTGCCTGCGATGTGAGGAGCAATAAAAGTTGATTATTAATAAGCTGCTTGGATCTGGCCCGCGGCAGCTGCAACGTTGCTGGGAAGAGATAAGAAAACTGCGGAGGCAGCAGGAAAAGATGCCGGGGAGAGGGCACGGCGTGTCATTGGTGGAGATTGCCAGGACCCCTCGCCTCCCCGGCATCGATCAGGGACAAGCCGTGGTCCCATTTCACGGAGGAGTAGACTGAGGCTCGGAGGAATGGGGAGGGGAATGTCCAGCTCCCCGAGGTCAACATCAGGAGTAAAAACGGAGCTGGGCTTTTGGTGCTTGGGATTTTGGGATGTGTAGCCCAGGAGCTAGAGCAGCTGGCGGGTCTCTGCACCCCCCCTGGCAAGGGACCGACCACTTTGGGGGGACCACTGGGGTAAGGCTCCCCAGCAGCCTTTGGGCACGGGGTGGGGAGAGGGACGGCCAGGAATTCCCAATCTGTTCAGCTCCCATTCTTGCCTCCCCTTTTGTTTCACTCGCCATCTGTCCCGCAGCCCCGCTCGCCCCGCGCTCCCGCTGCACGTGCCGTAAATATCAAGACGGGCTTTGTCTCTGCTTCAAAAGGCGGCGTGGCCCCCGCGCCCTGGCCCCGCCGCAGCCCCCAGCCCTCCCCAGCAGCCGCTGCTGCCGGCCCTAAAGGTGCTGGGGGCTAGCACGGCCACGGGGGCCTTTCTGGGCCAGCTGGGTCACTGTTGGGGGGTCTGGGTTTGGGGGGGGACAGGCTCAGCATCACTACTCTCCCTTCTTCCATGCTGGCAGGCTTTGGGGTCAGCGCTGAGAGGGGGTGCGTTGCTCTGACACCGCAACCAGGATCCAGGAGCACGGGAGAAGGAGGAATAAGGAAAGCTCAGCCCCCTCTGCGCGCTGGCGGAGGTCGGCAGAGACACACACCCCCCCCCAGCTCTGTGTCCCTGGGCTAAGCAGGGCTGCACCCCAAAACAGTGCCACGGTCTTCGCTGAGCACCCCCAGGGGGATTTGCCAGCGCAGATCCCAGGCGGCGCCTCTGGGGGTCTCCCCCCGCGGGGGCTGGGAGAGGGGCGAGGAGCCCTCGCGCTTTAAGGGAGCACCACGGCGGGTGTCTCAGCCCCGATCCGGCCTTTTAACTCCCAACAAAGCAGCCAACCAGCCAGCAAGGGCAGCTGCTCCGCTCCAGCCCCGTCCTTTCCCTTTTCTGTTTTATCCGGTGCTATAATAGAAATAAACTCCCCGGTAAAAGGGCATTGTCAGAGGGAAAATGGGCCTCGCCCTTCGTCTGGCAGCTGGGAACGCCAGGGACGCGCGGGGCTTAGGGATATTGTTGCCTCCAGCTGGTTCCCAGAGGGTGTTGCGCTCACACGGGTGTTGTTGCGCTCACACGGGTGTTGTTGGGCTCACACGGGTGTTGCACCCCGCAGCAGCATCACCGGGAGCTGCCCCTTCCCTGTGGGGCCGGGCACTGGGACGAGGGGCCCTTGCAGAGGGGCTGAGGCAGGTGCCAGCCCCCCGAGGGATGCCCTAACACATTCCCACAGGAGCTGGGGTGCAGACCTCCGCATCACCCTTAAATCCTTCTCCTTCTGCCTTGGGACATGAGGCTGGCCAGGGCTGCTTTCTAACAGTAGAAGCTACGGGCAAAGCTCGGATGGTCCACAAGACACTCCTGGGTCAGTGCCACCGGTGTGGAGATGTAGCAGAGGGGGGGACCATGCAAGCCCTCCTCTGGTGCTCCCCAGAGCTGGGAAACGTGCTTCCCCAGACACACAGGGCTCGTCCCAGCTCCAGGCTGGGCCCGGAGACGTTGCTTGGTGGGATGCAGATGATGAGCAAAGCGAGTGGCTCAAAGCCCTGAACCAAACTCAGGCAGCTGGTGAGACTCACACGCCCGGCTGGAGCCCGCCCGGGGCTTGCGCTCCTGTCCCAGACACAGACACCGCTCCACGAGGAAGCACAAACCGCCCTGGGGCAGCGAACGCAGCCTCTGGCTGCTCCCGCCATCCCGGCTGCCTGTGCCCTGCCCTCTCCTCGCTGCCTCTGCCGGGGCATGGCATCTTGTCAGGGACGTGGGCACAGCATCACCTGGGGACAAGGGGCATGGTGTCCCTTGGGGACAGGGGCACGGCATCCCTTGGAGATGGGAGCACGGCATCTTTTAGTGGCAGAGACACAGGGTCCCTTGGGGACAGGGGCACAGCATCCCTTGGAGATGGGAGCACGGCATCCCTTAGTGGCAGAGACATGGCATCCCTTGGGGATGGGAGCATGGCACCCTTTGTGGCAGAGGCACAGTGTCCCTTGGGGACGGGGGCACAGCATCCCTCGGGGGTGGCAGGGCCCCACACAGCCTCGGGTCCCCCAGGGACGCACCCCACTCACACCAGCAGCCGCGACTCCCGCCTGCTGCAGCGCGGGACATGTCGGGGCACCTCGCTCTGCCCGGCGAGCTCGCAGGGTGCGGCGCGGGGGCAGCACGGCGTGGGGAGGACGGTGGGGGTTCAGCACCGGGTTGCCCAACACACTCCTCAAATAACAATAATTACTATTATAATATTTAATAAGAATCGTATGCAACCCCCCCCCGGCAAGCTGAGCGCGCTCTGCCCTGACCCGTGCGGCGCAGAGGCCTCTTTTCTCCCTGGCTCTCAGCCCTTCTCGGGGAAACAAAAGGTGCAAAGTTTAGTGGTGCATGAAAGGAGAAACAAAACCCGGGCCCTGGCTCGGCCCTGGCCCCGCCGCGGCCCCCCCACCATCCCACCAGACAGATGGCAACAGTTGTCCCCCGCACACCAGTTGCTCGCTGCCGCCAACAAGCCCCTTTTATCCCTCAACAGGTCGTAAATGAGAACGTTGAAGCCGGCCCCCGCACTGGGGAGCAGCCGCTGCGGAGGGGGGGCCAGAATGGGGTCAGGAACAGGGATGGGATGGGGATGGGTCTCCCCATGGGATGCTCGGTGGAAAACAAAACAGCGGCTGAAAGTGGCTCCTGTCCCCCAGCCCATCTGTCCCAGCCCCTCGTCCAGGCGCTTGCAGCAGTGGGGCGGCTGGGGTGAGTCGGCCCCCCCGGGACCCCCGAGCCCCCCTTGGTGACACCCCAGGAGCGGGGAGACTTGGGGACCCACTGCAGCGCCAGGGTGGGCTGTCCCTCTACAGACCCCACTTTTGTCCCCGCTCACCTCGATGGGGAATAACCCATCCCACGGCTGTGGGATGTGCCCCCTTTTGGGGCACTGGGAGGAGACCCCCGCTCCCTTTTGGGGCCCCTCTTCCCCTCTGAATCCCTGGAATTTCTAATTCCCCTGTAATTTTGAATAAACCAGAGGTTTAAGTGCGCTCCTGCCCCAAAGCTGGCACGGCCGGACGCCAGCCGGCAGGGAGCGGAGCCGGGGCTGGGGCTGAGCCTGCCGGCAGGTTTTGTGGTTGTTTTGTTGGGGGTGGGGGGTGGAATTTTTTTTTTTTGTTTTCCATTTTCAAGTTAGCATTAAGCAGCGCCGCAGCCTGCCCCATCTGCTGCTGGAATCCCTCCAAGCACAGCAAGCCGAGACGGTTACTGCGCCGCATGGGGGGGCGGCGAGTGGGCGTGCGGCGGCTGCGGCACACGCGCTCGCATCTGCCCATGACCTTTTTGGAGGAAGGAAGGGTTTGGTTTGTTGTTTTTTTGTTTTGTTTTTTTCCACCAGGTGGTTCAGTTTTTAGCGAGGATTGGAAAGGCCGAGCGGTGCCTTCCCCCCCCCGCCTCCCCCTCACGCTGGTTGGGGGGCTGTATGAGGCTCTTGGGGTGCTCGGGGATGAGCCGAGATGGGTCGCGGTTGGGGAGAGCTCAAGGTTTGGCCATGGGGAGCTCAAGGTCCATCTGTGGCCTCTGTGCAGATGCGAAGGGAGACCAGAGCGCTGGATGAGGGAAGAGGAGGGAGAGGAAGGTCTGTCAGGAGGAAGGGCAGGCAGGGAGCGCGGTCCCCAGCCAGGAATCATCTGCCATCCCGGCCAAGGGACAGAAACCAGCAGGAGCCCCTGTGCCAACCCAGACCATGGACCCGACGCCTGCCCATGCCACAGGGGGGTCGGGGAAGGGCTGGGCTCAGCCCTGCGGGGTGCAGGGCAGGGGGCAGAGCTTGTGGGGGGGGGCTCCACAGGCTGCCCAGGGTGGAATCGCCATCCCTGGGGGTGTTTAAAAGACGGGTAGACATTGCACTTAGCGATATGGTTTGGTGATGGTTTTTGTCGGTGTTAGATTGATGGTTGGACCGGGTGATCTGAAAGGTCCCTTCCAACCTGGACAATTCTATGATTCCACCACGGCAGCAAACCCTAGCAATGCTGGAGTTTGCCGGTGCAAACAGGGGCGATGCCAGGGATTGCCGGTGCGAGCACCAGCGATGCCGCAGTCTGCCGGAGAGCTGCAGCCCGGAGCGCCATGGGCTTGGCACAGCACCAACCCCTCCGAACCCCGCAAACCATCTTCCCGTTGCCAGGCCAGGTGATGGCAGAGCTTCTACAGCTCCGGCAGATCCTGGGAAAGCTCATCCTGGATTCCAGAGCACCGCAGGCGACCCAGCACCCCGGGGCTCGCGCCTCCCCCCTTTTCCCAGGGCTGGGGCTGGGCACTGCCGGCTGCGTCTCCCCAGATACAGGCGAGCGCGGCTGCACCCAGGCGGGTGCCTGATTGGCCTCGGCCGAGCCGAAATAGCCCGTCGCTTCCCATCGCCCCGTCGGCAAATAAGAAGAGGGCAGGAAGCACCTGGCGGAGGCCGAGCCCTGCGCAAACGTGCTGGTGCGGGGAGGAGGCTCCGCAGCACCCAGTTTCGCTTCTGTCCCTCCTCCAGCTGCAAACAAGGGAGAGCCCAGAGCTGCGGCAGCCGCGACGGTGCCGTCCCCATCCCCACGCATCTTCTTCCCTTCTGAGCAACCCGTCCTTTTTGCCACCTTTCGAAGGGGCCCGGCTCTCTTCCCAGCTCCAGGGTGGGCAATGGGTAAAAGCGCTTCGAGGCAGGGACGGGAATACCGGCATTAGAAGGGATGAGATCTGGCTTGCGTGGGAAGGGCAGAAATAACCCCAACCAGCAGTTCCGCATCCTAAATGCTGATGTTGCTTTTCTGATAACTTAGAAAACACCCAATTTCTGCTAAAGGGACCGCAGGAAAGCGGAGCACACACACACACACACACACACACACACACACACACAAATAAAAAATGAAACAAACATTTTGCCATGAATCAAAATGGACCCAGGGGACCCTGTCCTGCGGTGGTTGTTCCCGCGGGGTCAGGATGTTCCTCGCGGCTGATTCAGGCTTTGCACAATCTGCGTTTCCCCAACAGACCAGTCCCCCAAAACTGCCCCAGCTCCTGTGAGGAAGGACTGACAGCCCTGATACCACACGCACAGGGCAGTGCGGGGGACAGGACACTAAAATCCACATTTTTATTCTAAATAGGCGTTAAACTGCTGGGACATTAAACTTCCAGTCTGCTGAGACAGGAGGAGAGCGTTTTCCCCTGAGAGCCAGCATCACCCGCGCTGCCCTTCCTCCCTGCAGCAGGGGTTTTGCAGGGGGTAATTAATTTCTAGGTGGGTATCACGCACGTAAGGACACTCTCTGGGTTTGTCCCGGACCCCGCTGTGCCGGCGGAGCTCATCTCTCCTGCGGTGTGCTGGGAAGCAGGCGGGTCTGCTGGGAAAAGGGCCGAGGACACGTCAAAGGCAAATATGTGTTTATGCAACACACCGATCTCTGATTACAGGGGACGGCGTTTCACCCAGGCTCCTTGAATCGGACGCTTCCCTGCCCTCCCAGAAACACCCAAATAAAAAATCCCAGCAGAAACCCAGCAAAAGGCTGGGTTTGAAATGAGTCCCCACGTCAACAGGCAGGAATTGGGCAGCGGCAGATGAGTGCGGGTTTAGTTACTTTCGGTCTTTTTCAGAACTGCTCCAAGCGCGCAATGAGAAAATGTGCTGAGAGCTGAGGCTCGGCTTTAAAAGGCCTAGGAAGGGCTTTTTGGGGGGGGGCAGATAAAGATGCTCCTCCAGCTAACCCAGCTCGTACAGCAGGTATCACGATCCTACCAGAACTGAAAAATGACAAGCAAAATAAAAATAGAACGTGAGTCACCTATTAAATGGCTGGCGGGGGATCTGGTTGCGGTGCGGGTAGCGTTGACTCCTCACTAAACACTCCATGGCGTAAGAGCCGTATTTTTATCTTGGCTGCGAGCAGCTCAGATTTTAGAATCACGGAACGATTTGGGCTGGAGGGGACCTTAAAGCCCACCCAGTGGCACCCCCTGCCCTGGGCAGGGACACCTCCCACCAGCCCAGGTTTACCCAAGCCCCGTCCAACCTGGCCTTGAACCCCTCCAGGGATGGGGCAGCCACAGCTTCTCTGGGCATATTTTAGATGATTTTGGCTCTGCCTGCTGGCCCAAATGCCAGTCACAGGCCACAGCACGCAGGACTGTGCCAGGCTGGCCGTGGCATGGACTATGCCAGCCTGAAAATGGGCCGCAGACCAGGGCATGCAGGTCGAGGCAGACCACACTGGTCCAGACAAGCCAGAGGGAAGAAGGCCGCCATCATCTGACTTCACCAAGCCTTTGAACCCAGATGACTCCGGAGCTAATCAGCGACTGCATGGGACACCCATTCCTCCCCGACAGCCCTGTTTCACAAGCAGCAGCAATTTGGGTGTGTTTATGGAAACTAATGAAGGGATGAGTTCAAAAGGGAGCGGCTTTGACAGAGCACCAAAATCGGCCCTGCAAATTGTTTTCCTCTCCAAGGTGGCGTGTTATGATAAAAGCAGGAGGGGAGGAAGCAGCTTTGTCCCTGGGACCAGGTCTGTGTCCCCCCCCTCAGCATCACAGCTCCAAGAGGGCACTGGCACAGGTTGGGGTGGGTCATGAGGACCCCAGCAGGCTGCAACTCAAGCCCTCCTGTACTCCTTAAAAAAAATGTTTTGGACTGAAACAGCACAAGCCCATTTAGTGTGGGTCCTTAAATCAGGACAGCTTGGGGATGAGTGCAGATGGGGGTTAAACACGTGAGCTGGACTCCCCCATCCCAGGGAGCGAGGTTGCTGCAGTCACCAGCCTCTCGGCAGCCAAAACAGGATTTCCAGTGAATCAGCCCTGGCTGCCTTTATCATGACAGGCCCAGAGCATCCTCCACATGCCTGAACATTTCAATCCCATGATCTCTCTCACCCTTCCTCCTCCGCTGGCTCAGGCACCCCGGGGAGGACAGTGGAGGCCAGGAACTGCCCCCGTGCCTGGCTCGGATCACTGCTCGCTCCTTTCCAAGGCTTCACTTACGCCGTTCCTAGGGCTGGATAAGAGATGCAGCAGTCAACTACGTAACACCTTCATGCCCTGGCAGGACACAGGGTTTCTACAATTCTGCACTGAGTAAGTCCCCCACTGCCCAAGCCAGAACTCAGTAGTCGGCACGGGGAAGGAGAGGGCAGGAACACTCACAGCCCTGCATTTGTCATCAGACCAATTCCCAGCCTTAATTCCTCAGGTTTAGAGGGGCAGGTTTGGAGTCAGCATGTTGACTAAGCAGCTTTTTTCTAAACCGCCTCCTTGACACAGCTGGATATTAGCACTCATCCACACTTTAACCAAGCCCACAGCATTCACAGTGTAGGATTTCGGCTGCCATCCCAACCCTCACCCTCTTTGCAAGCGCACAAAAGTTCCCAGCAAGAAAACAAGGCTCATTTATACTGCTACATTTTTATTAAAGTAACAAAAGCATACGTCTGTCAAAGGATCTGTACATTTCGTATATAAAAACACTACTATACAATTAGTAACCATCCACTCCCTCCTCCAAGTGTAGCTTACAAACTTTCTACCATTTTCACCAAATACAAAAAGCAGGTCCCGTTCAACAGTCCAGCTTGTTAAAAAAAAAAAAACCAAAAGTGACAAGAAACCCCTCAAATACACACCATTCAGCTCTGCAGTTGAGTATCAGGCTTGTAGGCAGAAGGCAACAGATCACACTAATTCACAGCTTTTACATGTAACCAGCTACAAGAGAGAAATGGATTATACCCCAGCTTGGTTGGTTTTGAAGCTTAAAAACAGACACCTTTAACATCAGACTCCTCCACACCAGGGACAAAAAGAATGAGACTTGGCTATTTTAGTTCTGGAAGCGGGGGCATGTTAAGAGCAATTATAGTGTATTCCTTTGGTGTGGGCTGTTGTTCCTGAAACACTTTTCTGGTAAAAGGGAGGGAACAGAGTAAAAGGAGGGGGTTAAATCTTAAGACTGCTTAGATCATGAGAAATTACAACCCAAGGAAGTACCAGCCTTCAGGAAACTCCACATCCAGCCAAGGAGTCCCGGACGAGCAGCGTTTGCTTTGCTGGATGCTGTTCTCATCATGGGCTTTCCATGTAAGCAGGTTAAGTGAGGACTCCGAAAAGCACTGAGATCCCTTTTCCTTGAAAAGGGAATTTGCTTTTTGGAAGTTCCCAAGCACTCCCCTCTTGGTGAGGTCACCTATTGCACAAGTTCACCAAGGGAAAAGCCCCAGTGCTTTGTTTCAGCTTCTGCTTTGCTGACATGAGAAATTCAAGTGATGCAGAGGGAAGTGATGCAACTTCAGAGCCACAGTCTGCTATTACTGCTCAAGGACAAATAACTCACCACTTGACATTTTAAAACGATCTGAGAATTCAGGCTGGTTTTCCAGTTGTGGAATTCATGATTGGAACCTTACAAAAATCTGAATTTACTTTTCCACGTTAGAAGTCAAAGCTGGGGAGCTACATTATTTTTTTTAGCGTATTGAAAAAACAAGCTAAGAACTGTGGCAGATGGGAGGCTTCCTTCCTCTCCCAGAGCGCCCAAGATTTGGAAATATATTGCACAAATGTCTGAGAACTTGATTCATCAAAGGCTGGGCAAGAACAACTCTGGTTACACCAGTCAGCTGCCAGGTCAGAAAACAGGAAGGTTAAAAAAAAAAAAAGTGTGCTGAGAGACAAATCTGTGAAAGTTTCATTACAAACAACTCTGTCAATGACCTGCTTTTTCAATCACTTCTCCCAGAATCACTGGAGGAGCACCAGCTGGTTAGTAAAAAGGCAATGGACATAAAACATCCTGATAAAGGCTCATTCCCAACAGGTAGATAAAGTTCTTGGGGCAGCACCCTAAGCTCCCACCCCATTTGTAATTAGCCAGAGCAGTTTAAGGGCCAAATCTTGAACAACACTTGGGCAAAGTCTCCCTGAATACAAGTACCATGGGGACTCCAAGAGGAGTTTTGCTTGAACAGACAAAGCACAGGACCACGCATTAATTGTGCAAAACAGTTATGTACCAAGAGATCAGAACCAAACGGTGCCCCTTACCAAGGTATCTGTGGAGATCACTCCCAGGGACCGCCATGTGCTGAACACCCAGAGAAAGAAATAGAAGAAGTGCTGTGACTTTAAAAGCAGTGTCAGGACACCAAAACATCTGAGCATTCCACACCCGGGGGGGCGGGGGAGGAGACCCCCAATACTTCTAATTGGGAGACAGGGCAAAGGGTGGTTCTCACACAACAACCTCTAGAGTGTAAGGCAAGTTGCTTCAGCTCTTCTGGAGAAGTGACACAGCAAGTCATCAGCATTGAATTAGGCAACTTTTACAAGCAAGAGGCCAGACTCCACACTTGGAGCACAAAGAGGCCACACATGAAGAGGTCGTGGGCTGATGTCCAAGTCACACATAGCAGAAAGGCTTTGTAATTCACAGCTATTCAGTGCTGGTTTCAGGGTCTGGAGTACCCTTCTCCATGTGCAGGAAGCAGCGGGCGACAGCCAGGTACTGGGGAGCACCAGGGACAAACAGTACTCCAGTGCCACCACAGTAGCTGCAATATTCATCTTTGGGACCTCCTCTGCACAGCCTGACCCCCAGGGCAGCTCTGCCTTGCTCCACTTCACAGGGCACCAATACCCATGTGTGACCCTTTATCGGATAGGAAAGATGGAGGGGCTGGAGACAGGCCATGCTCCCCCTTGCCTTGTGCTGGGAGTGGGGCAGAGCAGAGCTGCAACACCCAGAGTAAGTGGGTCCAGAGGAGATGTGCAAAAGCCAAGGAGAGGGATCTCAGGGTCCCTAGCATCACCCAGCCCTGAAGCAAGGATCCCCCAGACACTATATCCAGGCCCCAGAGAGATCAGACCAGCTGAGGAGTGAAGAAATTAGTGGAGTAAAGACAGCAACTCCCTTCTCCAACAGTACTGCAATACAGCAATACTGCTGGGCACCTGCATGGTGAGAAGGTGACACAGACATCTCCCACCACCAAGCCACACCTCCCAGCCTGGCTTTTCCCCTCCCCCCTCCTCCATTCCAAGCTGCCCAAGGGAACAAGCCAGCCCAAAATTGCCATCCAACACTAATTAGGTAGATATCGGCTTCATAATAAAAACTCATAAGCTTGCAACAGCTTTAAAAAAGGCACCTAGAACACTGCTTCTGTTCAAAGCAGTGCTCAATATTTTAATTTTGGATTTTCTTGGATTTTTTTTAAAAAATATAAATAGCTCTTCATCTTAAAAATAGATCCTCAGGTGAGGTATACAGTAGCCTGTGTCTTGGCAGTGTAAGGACAAGAGGAGTATTTAGCTGGAGACAGTCATGATGTAGTTTTTGGAAGGACTGGTGCGACCTAACATCATCTGGTTCTTACAGGTAAGCATCCCATAGGAGCTCACAGGTTTCGTTGCAGTCGCTTCATATAAGACACAGATGGAGCCATCCTCACCGATGCGGTATGAGACCTCGTAGGGGTCCACCCAGAGCGTGAGCTCGCTGGGCAGGAGCTGGTAGAGCTGCGGTATGCTGAGTCCGATCTGACTAGCTGCCTTGCTGATAATGGGGTCCATTTTGTGATTGATCCGGATGCAGCGATACCCAGAGCCTTTGAATGGTTTCTCGGGAAACCAGTGATGTTTGTAGTGCTCTGCAAGAGAAGCGAGAAGGGAAGAGCAGTGAGCAGGCGTGCAGCAGCTGTGAGGAGGTCTGTGCCCTGCTGCAGTCCCAAGTCCCCTCCCTGCAGTCCCACACCTCGCTGCAGGCGGAAGAAACCGAGTCCTCCTTAGGCTGCCTCCATCAGACAGAGGCTCCAGAGCCAAGCGCTCAACTATCCAGCTGCTGCTTGCTCCAAGGCACAGGAGCACAGCTCTTCAGGTCCTACAAACCCCTGGCAGGGCAGTGCCACGCCACAGGGGCTGCAGTGATGGGACCCCAACACCTTCTCACCCCAACCACTGGGGTGGCCAGGGTAGATACCGTATCACCAACAACAAAACACCACAGTCAGGGAGAAACATCCAGGTCATTCTCTAAGTTCAGGGGCATGTCGCTACCCCTTATCTCAGCACAGTGGCAAACAAACCATCCCTTCTTCGGGCTGATAACACAGGGCTATGTTAGGCTGGGAGGAAACCCTTGAACCACCCAGTTAGTGCCGAGCCCCAGACACGCTTGTGGGGAGGGTAGTACCAAACCCCACTGACACAGGGCTGAGCCCTTCTTGGCAGGGGACAGGGCACACAGAGCAACTTTGGATTCTTCGTATCAAGCCCCTGCAGGGAGGGCTGGTGTTGGGAAGAGGGCAGGGGAGGAGCTGTAAAAAAACCCTCAGCAGACTGAGCATGGAACCTGCTCGCCTTCAGGGCTGAGGCTACTGTTTGTCCAGGACCCCACAGGCACACGGATGGGTGCCCAGGGAGGCACACCGATGCCTGCCAGTCCCCAGAGGGACACGGGTGGGCACCCAGGCAAAGGCACAAACAGGTATCCGGCATCGAGGAGGGCACAGATGGGTGCCCCACCCAAGAAGGGACCCCAGGTCCTGGAAGCAAAACAGGAGGGCACCGGGGAGGGACACCAGTGGGCGCCTGGCCCTAAGGGCGAGCGCAAGAGCACGGACACGAGTGCGGACCTTCCCCCCCGCAACGCCGATCTCTTCCCCGGCCCGGAGGTCCGCGCCTCACCTGCGAGCGCCTCCCGCAGCGCCCCGCTGAAGACCTGGAGCTGCTGCTCGCTGACGCAGCCCCGCGTCCGCAACAAGCTGGAGACGAAGCCCACGGCGGCGGCGATCTCGGGCACCATGTCGGCCCGCGGGCCGCCGCGGCGCTGGCTCTGGCTCATGCTGGGCTCCCGGGCAGCAGCGAACGCTCCGCTCTCGGCTGTAGCAACGGCAGGGTGCGGGGCACCGGCTCCGCGCCGCCGTTAAATAGGGCAGCCCGGGGAGGCGTCATCGGCGCGGCAGCTTCCATTGGCCGAAGGGGCGCCGTATGCTAATAGCACCTGACCTCAGCGCAGTGGAAGGAGTGANCCGGGAGGAGGCGGAGGCCGGGGTCGGCCCACCCCAGCCCTCCGCACCCCCCTGCTCAAGGGCAGAACCCCCCGGGGCCGGGGTGCCCGTGGGCTCCGGGTGCCGGGAGGGGTCGGGGGTCCCTGGCAGCTCGAGGTGACCCACGGGAGGTGGCGGTTGGGGGGCGGGAGGGCAGGGCAAAGGCTCCGCGGGCCGTCCTGACCGATGGAAACCCCGCTGCCATATCCCGGATCGGCCCGGGTGCCCTTTGCCGCGCTGGGGAAGCCGGTGTCGGGGCCTCACGGCTGTTCTCAGGTCCCTGCAGCTGGTTTCTGGGGTGCTGGTAGCGTGCAGGAAGGTGGCCCGGTCCCGCGGTCCCCCCCAGCCCAGGCTCCCTGGCCCACCACAGGGAACCCCAGAGCACAGGTACTGCCAGGGTCGGGTTCCCAGCCCTCCCAGCCAGCGAGTGAGTCCATGGGCCACTTCCCCTAATGAACATGATGCCTCGGAAGGGTAGAGCCAAGTCTCGTCCCCACCAAGCCACTGGTAAGTCACTTACTGAAACACAAGGGAGTGAAGGAGCAGTGCCACCGATGGGAGCTGGTGTGAGGGGAAGGGAGCCCTGGAGTCCTGTGTGCTTCTGCCAGGCCATCGGCCCAGCACGGGCACCGGCTGCTGGATCAGCATCGGTGGAGCAGCATTTCTGCTGACCTGGAATGACACGGGCCGGTCACCCAGTGCTGACTGCAACAGTGACCCATCCCCAACGTCTGGCCCTTCCTACCCTCCCGGCTCCAGTATAAGATGGGGTCTGGCCCCTGCAGATGCGGTTTCCTCTCCCCAGCAGGTTTCCATCACCAAATATCCTTCCCCAAGAAACATCACAGATCCTTGTTCCCTAGAGAAGGCCAGATTTCCCAAAAGGGACCACCTTTCCAGAGGTCCCTAAAGCGTGCAGGGAGAACTTGCCATCACCTGTACTGTCATAGACAAGTGAGGGAGATGAGGGGGGACATGACAATAACCGCTTTTGTCTCTCTGCCTGAGGAGGGTTTGAGGCGAAGAGCCAGGGCAGACACCCCAGGACCCGGTGCCTCCCTCCAGCCAAAAGCGCGGTTGGAGGAAGAGCGGGATCCATGAGGAGATGGCTGCAGCGCAGGCGACGTGTCCGATGACGGCGCAGGGAGAGCAAGCCAAGGCAAGCATGGAGCAGAACCAAGCGTCCTCGGTTGCCTCCGTCCAGCCCAGCAGGAGAACCGGAGCAAGCAGTGCACAGCCCTGATGCTTAGTGAGATGCAGGCAGCACCTTAAAGCCACTACAAAACGGGGAGCTGCACCAGCTGGCCCAGCTGCCAGCCACGCTGCTCAGGATAAAGGCACTCGCCCAGCTTCTGCTGAAACTGGCCCGAAGCTAAAGCAACAGTAGGAGGCCAGGCTCTTTTCTTGCCTTTGCTTTGATCAACCATGAGAGAGTTAGTATCAAAACAGGATGGGATTGCTGAATGAATATTCCCTGGCAGAGAACCGGGATTGTTTCAAGCCATTGTCTCGCAGCCCCAGATGCCTCCCTTGGCGTGCACCGGGGGAGGATCTGAAGCCACAGCTCTGATGTGATCCCCAGCAAAAACGCGTTCTCCTCCTATGGCCGGGGCCTCATTTGGCATCTCCGCAAGCAGTGGGTGCAGCTGGAGAAAACTGAGGCAGGGAATTAGATCATCTGGGTTTGCCTCTGCCTGAGGAGCAGCCCCGGAGAGGCTGAGCCATCGCCGGTTCCCACAGTGCCGCTCCCGTTGCTGGCACAGTGCTTTCACCGCGGCGCTCCCCGATAAGGAGGAGCGTGCGTCTGCCAGCACGCAGCCTGACAGTGCTGCTCCACCTTATCATGGCTCTTATCGAACTGCTCAGGGTCTTGTCCCACTTGGGGACTGCTCTTGGCAAGGGATAGCGAGAGCATCACCCTGCCTGTCCCCCTCAGTAGAGGGGATTTCGTGCGGGAGGTTGGGGGGAGGCTTTCCAGCACCCCTTTATTACAGCAGGGCTCAAAACTCCAATTATTTCCCATGACTCAAGGGCGAAGTAGGATTTTTTGAGGCCTTTTGCTTCCAGCATCTGCAGCTCATTTTATTCACACTTCTGTCATTCCTATGTGATAGTGCATGGGAGTTCACACCTTCTGAAGCACAAGACAATGGCTGTGTAGCAACGTGTAACCAACAATTCAGAGCAAAGAATAAGAAAATAGCTTCAGAAATCACAGAAGACGTGGATATAACAGACACTGCCCAAGCAGAGGTCTGTACTGACCCTATTTCGTGTTCTGCACAGCTTAAAAGAAAGCACTCTGGGCAGCAGGCATAGAAGTAGGGTCAAGCTAGCAAGAAGACAGAGCCAAGGGGTCCCCGAGTCCTCCCCTCCCCACTCCATCTGCTCTTCTATTCCTCTGCAGAGCACAAGGAATCAAGCAAATCTCTTGCTATAAACCAGATTTGCCTTTGTAAGCTTTGAAATAAACCCAAGGATTAAAGTCTAAGGACTTTTTATTTTTTTTTTTTAAGTCAGCAACACACATGAAAGAGCACATGGGTGCATGTGAAACCCCAAGCACAGCAGAATGCGGGGGGAGGTTATTTATACTGTAGCAGCAGCCAGAGGCCCCTGGAAGAGGCTGCATAAACACCCGGCATGAGCCTGTCCACGCACAGCTCCATTGCTTTAAACACACCTGTACTGTCAGCCCGCAGACACGCTCACCACGCGTGGGTACAGTCATAATCAGCAGAAAATGAGGAAGCATCCTGGTAGAAGATCCCTTTAGACAAATATACCAATAAAAGCCAAAGCAAAAATAAACCCTTGACTTTTCTACTGTAGTAAAGCCCAGGAGGCCTGAGCAGAGTTTGCAATCTAACCAGACAAGCTTAGAGCAGGGAAAAGGGCTTGTTTCCCCCATCCAACAGAAGGATGACATTAAAAAGTACTTGGATGGTATCATCCAGTCCTGAGTCACTGGACAATAATTGTAGCAAGAGGTTCTCTGTCCTCCAGCCTGCCAAGAATAGCACTAATAGCAAGCTCAGGCTTATTTGCCATTAGGGCTAACAGTGTTCGTTAAGTGCTGCTGATGATCTAACCTTGGCAAGCAGGTTCCCCTGGTCCCCCCTGCTCCACAAGTGGATGAAGTAAGTGGTGGCACAGATCCTCCATTTATTCTTAATCATCACGATTCTAAAGGCTCCCTTCACCTAGCTTAGGGTTGTTCATATGGTGTGACACAGGCCCTGGGCTCCGAAATCAGATTGTCTTCATTAAGCCCTTCCAATGAGAGATTTCCTGTGGAGCTCAAGGACCTCTAAGCGGGTTATGTGCCCGTAATTTCTGTCCCTGTTACAGGAAGACTGCAGTCTTAAAGACAAGGCATAAGACTTAATACATGCTTTCAAATTGCTTTGAGGAGTTACAGAGTAAACAAACAATTAGAAAATAAAATTCATTTTAAAAAGAGAAGTTAGAGCTGTTTTTAATGCTGTTCTGGCTAGATTAGTTTCCGCCCTGTGTTTAGCTGGAAATAGCTGAGAGCATTTAGATTTCAATTAAAAATAAAAAGAACAAAAAACAATAAACCTTTCCATAGCAATTGGCCAGACTAGGTTTGTAACTGGTTTGACAGGAATTAGAAGTTCAGATAGGCTTTCAAACACTCTGGCCCTGTTTATCCAGATGAGGTTCAAAACCAGTTGAGCTGGAAGTTTTACAATAAAAGGGGAACATTTGGCTTTCAATCAAGGGTTAAAACTCAGTATGGACAGACCCAGCTGCTCACACAGAGTTCGCTTTTCAAGAGTCAGCAACTTGGGGTGTTTTATGTACACCTAAAAGGCAACTGTTCCCACGCTACACTTTGACTTGTTACCTTTTTTGGGGGGGGTGATGACACGTTTTTTAGTCTGCTGGGCTGAAGTTCATAAGGCGTGGGACACAAAAAAACAATTTCAGGCTGTCCTCGAATACCATTAGAGTCAGCTGCCAGTCAAAGAGCCACAGTGTGAATCCGCACCCCCTGTTATCAGCAGTAAAATAGTTACACAGAATTAACATTCAAATCCTCCCGATTAGACACGTCCCACAGATTGCTATATTAGCCGTCACTTCTCCCAGGTGGGTCCCTCCCAATTACCCTAGCATTTGAGAAGGATTTTAAAGTTTTCTGTGGATTGGGAAGCCAAGGGCTGCCCTTTGTTACATTAAGAAAAATAAAAATGAAAAAAAAAAAAATTTCCGGGAACAGTTCTGAACTGTAAAAATAATAGATGTATTGGCTCGGTTCAAATCTCATTGTCTGGCTCTGCCGGAGAAGACACAGACAATTGTGACAGGCAGTGCCAGCAGCCACCTGGTTGCTAACACCAGTTAAGCGCAGTCACTGGGAATTTAAGGGGAAAAAAGCCCAGGGGTAAGCTGGGCTAGTATGTTTAATCACAGCTGTAATTGGTAACCTGGGTCTGACCCCAGAAACAGGCCTAGCAGGCAGGGTAAACAATAAAGCAAGAGCCTTAAGCCCAGCCTACACTTAGAGCTAATAAGTCCTTTCAAAACACACAGTTGTGAAATAAGACTGTGGCTGAACCGTGTGAAATGCAACTGGGGGGGAGAGGGAGGCCATGGACAGAAAACAAAAGCCTTTTTAACCTGTTAGCTGCTAGATCAGACCATGTTTTACGGCACGTATCCATTCCCAGCAGTCTAGACCACAGTATGGACAAGCATGTAGCATCTTCCAGACAGGCCGAGCTCCTAGAAGCTTATCCTCCTGCATGACTCCATGGCACTGGGCTTTGCTTAGCACTTCACCACCTGTTTTGGTGCCTGACTCTCTTTTGTCAGCTTGGTCCTTTGTTCCGTCTGTGTGACCAGTAACCTGAATCCCCACGGCAGCTCCGAGTGCCTTGGGATTTGTGGACGGGACATGTCAGGACACATTCTGGGCATGTCCGGGCAGTTTCATTTGTAGACTATCAGGAACCTTTAAATATTCCCCTCTGCTTCTGAATGGATTTGTACATGGACTGAGAGCTGGATGCTTTTCCCCGTGGCAGTTGAACACGGTGGCTTTTGCAGCCCGAGCTCAGGGCTTCAGTGAGGGACCACATAGTTCCTAGGAGCTGTCTTTCGCAGAACAACCTCCCTCTGCTCCACTTTCCTTATTGCATGCTGTGTTTCCTCATGGAAAACAACCTACCTGACCCACTGCGAATGTCACATCTGTTCAGAAGTATTTTAGGAAGCAAACATTGCTGTACTCAAGGGAGCAGCAAGCAGAAAGAATTGCTTTTTCTTCAAACTCCTTAGGACTTTGGACCTAGTTTTCCAATGGTGCTGAGCACTTGCTGGCTCCAGCTGTCTTCAGTGCACTCTGGGGTTTTCTCCTTGGCCTTACTAGCTTCTTGCTGAACCCATGTTGACAGCGTCTTGTGTAAGAAGGCATTTGTTCAAAGCTCAATATTATCGGCCAGAGACGAAGCCTCAGACTACAGTTCCTCATGAAGCTGCCTCGTTGGGGAAGGTGTGTAGATGACCTCACACTGATTTCAGAGATGGTTTCCTGTTCTTTGCATTTGCTTATTGTTTTTTTCCACATCCTCTCTGCAGGATGCCTATCTCTATTCCTGTCGAACAAAGCTTGAGAGAGTAGAAAAAAGACAATAGAAAAGGTCCAGAGGAGCGCTCACCGAGGCAGCAGACCCAGAGTAGTATGGATGGAGTTGTTTGCACAGTCAGGTCCAGAGAAAGTTGTCAGCTGTAAAGCCTGGAACAGGTTTATTAGTTTATGAGATAAAAAGAGTACAGAGCCCTGCCTCTATCTCAGAAATGGAGCAAGGAGTAGTAGGACTCCAGGAGTAAGGCATTGCAGTAAGATGTGCCCCTGAACAGCCCCTTGTCCTGCTCCACCCCTTCTGCCCTTCACCAGCCCTTGGAGATGGCAACTTCTCCCAGTCCTCGCCTCCAGCACAGGTCAACAGTACGTGTGAGACACAGATGGGCGAAGAGGCAAATTGCCCTTCGGCAATTCTCCCTTATCGCAGCACCCTGGGGTGTGTCTGCCTACCCAAGCTCTGCTCTTTTCCCCTCTAGAAAGTCCCCAAATAAATACTGGCTCCATTCAAAACATGATTTCCCTCCCCACAACTGGGAATAGGCAAACCCACCACTAACCCTGGTGGCCAACACACCAAAGGCACAGGACACTGGGAGCCAAATCTTACTCAGCACCGCAAAGACACACATGAACAACCACATGAGCTGAGGAGTTATGGTCTAACGTGGGAGAGACAGACAACCAGCACAGCAGAAAACTGAGCCTAAGAGGTGCTGTGTCTTGTTCCAAGCCACAAAGCAGAGGCAAGACACAGGACCCTTCCCATGAGCTGCGCTGGTGCTGCAGCCGGGCGGGGTAAGGGGACAGTATTTCTTCCCCCCAATCAGCACTTTTCAGGCAAACCTCCCTCTTTGGGTCTATCTCGCACCTTTCCTTCTAAGGCTGGAGGGTTATATATAGGGATTTCACACTTCACTGACATGCAGCCATGCTACGAAAAAGGGATTTTTCTTTTCTTAGAAATGAGAAGTTAAAAAAAACCCACCCTCTGGCTGAAATCACAAGACAGGATTTTTTAGGTGGTGAGAATGTGACTCGTCTGCCAAACTCTAGCTCAGCCAGGGAGCAACGCTGTGACGAGTTGCCAAAGCAGCACATTGCCGAAATCTGAGTTTATTGCTTATAAAGCATTAATGCAGGGTAACGTGTGTTGTAGCGCCATGGCAACCCCAATCATCGGCAAAAAAATAAGGGCAAGAGCACCAAAGGCACTGTTGCTGTAGCAGGTGGTAAGTGAATTTCCTGACCCTGTTCAGAGCTGCCTGATACCTCAGCACTGAGTGGGGATCTCTCCTGGGCTCAAATGTGTTTTTTGAGAGCCTGTGAAGAGCAGTTGATTTAACCACACATTAGAGGAGAAGAGCAGGAGACGGTTACAGATTAAAGCAATTTTCTATTAGAGCACCAGAGACCTGAGATACCACCACAGGATCCTTTGCTCGAGTGTTTTATAGGACATACAGTGTCAAACAGAAAATTGGATCTTTCTGGGAAATTATGTTTTCCCACAAGGCTGAAGAGATCAAGCCAGTCCCATACAGACTTCAAAGCCTTCGTGTAGTAGGTGCTGCTTAACAAAAGAGAAGACAAGTAGCTCTAGGACTTCCAGCTTTTGGCCTACTCCAGCACAGTAACAGCACAGTCAGTCTAGTTTATGGCACACTGACCTGGTTAAGGTTAACTCCAGAATCTCATTACCATCATAGGCTACAGATCTGGCCATATGGATCTGGCTTCCCCTTCTCTCCCTCCCCACCAGCCCTCCTCTTGGTCCCCAGCTCAACTCTCCAGCACAGATTATGTCAGGCATAATCTGTAGTTGCTCTACGGACAAAGCTCTGCCCAATCCATCCCTCTCCCTGTGCCCTCTGTATGCCCAGATTGCGAATCCACAGGGGGGCTTCAGTTTTAGAGCCAGTGAGAGCTGCAGCATGCGGATGGTCCAAGCTCCAGCGTGGGAGAGAAGGGACACTGGGAGAAGGTCCTTGGGGTTCTTCTCAGGCTACACCCACAAATATGAAAGAAGCCATTGCTTCCCAGAGCCCAGCAAACCTCCCAACCCCTGCAAACATCAATTAGTGCACAAAGACGGGCCAGATAAAGCAGGGTAACACCCTGCAAGAGCTTAGATCTGGGTGGTGCCGTTTCCCAAGAGGCAGGCTGATCCCTGCTTGGAGAGATACCTCCTGGGTAGCAGGTGGACTCTACAGGACTGCTCTAGGCTGTTCCCAAGGATTCCTCGCCCTCCCTGGCAAAGCCGGCTAATTGGTTTCTGGTGGGATGCTGCACCTCGGCAGGGGGAGGCAGGCGCAGGGTGTACCACGCTCATCCATTCTCCAGAGCTTTGCAAACCTCCACACTACCCGCAATTTCACATGCGACCAGCACGCTCTCCCTAATCAGAACACAGCTCCTTTGAAGCTGACACCAAAGGCCAGTTGAGCATGAGAGCAAAGACGGACTCAATATCAGCATTCATGTGTTTGCTTGCTGTCTTGCAGACTCCAGCAGAGGAAGCAGATGTGGTTTTCTTCAGTCTGCCTGTTGCAGAAGTCCCACAGAAAGTTCTGTTGTTCAAGAAAGTCAGGGAGGCCAGAGCCGAAAAGATATCTGGCTTCAGAGCTGGAACTCACCCTGCACTGCCAGGGTGTGTGCAACCAGGGAGGGAGGGAGAGACTTGGTTAGTTATTTAAGTAGGGGTCATTTACTCAAAAATCTGGGTTTGGGCATGGCTTTGGATTGTACACAGGGTTCATCTGGGTTTGGAACCCAAATTTCAGGTTAGAGCCACATCTATTACTCACAGAAGCAGCACATAATCTCTCTTCATATTTCTGCATTTCAGCAACAACCAAGGCTTTAGCAGAGTCTCTGGGGGCATTTTTCCACTTGTATTTAGAGGAATTAAGAGAGTCATGATTTTATCTGTGTACATTTGAGGAGAGGATGTGGGGGCTGGATTCCCGAGCCATTTTCAGGTCAGACTTTGGTGCCTGTCCAAGGCCTTGATCTATTGCTCAATTTCTGCTCAGGACTTTGGTCTCACCTTATGAAAACCCAGGAGCTTCACGTAGAGGCTAGGTTGGGAATGAAACAGGCACATTTAAACCTGCTTAAGCTAAACATAACTTCAGTATCCTGAAAATGGGTCTCCTTAGGTATGCTAGGGATGTGATAGTCAAAGACCACCCCAAGGACTCTGCTAGAGCATAGATCATCCTGAGAGACCAGCCATCCTGGCCCAGGCTGCTTCAGTCCACCCCTGCTGACCAGAGTTCTCCTCCTCCTCATCATCTCAGACTATAATTAATGCTTTTGGGAGCCCAGCTATACCCCAGCCCTGCCCCACCCCACCCACCAGTAATGGCAGGGATGGTCCCGCTCCCACCCCAGACAGCTATGCCCCTGTCTCCCACGGGGACGTCAGCAAAGCTGTCTGGGATCTCTCAGCACCTCTGGAATTTGAGCAGGCACCAAAAAACAAAGACAGTGGCTAAGACATACCAAGAACAACGATGAAATCCAGCGTACGGACACTGTTCCCCACGAGGTGACAGAGGAAAAGGAAACACTGAAGATCAGTGATAGCCACAGCGCGTGGGAGGATGGAGAGTGGGGTGAGCTGTGTCACAAGGGGAATAGCTACTTGTTTGTAAAAGAAACAACATGCAGCTCACTTACTGGCGTAATTCCCCCGTTGGGCACAGAAGCCCCAAGGAAGACCTACCCTCCGAGCAGGACTCTCAAGAGAGGCTTTGGCAGCAGGGCTTTGCAGCCACATTCCTTAGAAAACAAAAGGAGGTTTGGAAAAACAATAACAACAATAACCCACTTTCCCCTTCCTGTACTGAGCCTTGGCTGGGGCCATGCTGAGTGAATTATACACGGGAATTCTGTCAGGAAGCCTTCCTCACAGCTTTGAAAGCGCAATCCAATCTGCCAGCAGCCGAGACATCGGCACAGGCCAGGGAAGGGGACAGAGGTGTCAGGCAGGGATTGAAACCCCTCTGTTAGAGCAGGATGCATCCTGCTTCTTCACTGCACAGCCAGCACCATCCTGCCTGGGGACCCAGCACCCCTCAGCAACTCACCCCCACCTGCACGGGATATCCCAAGGGCTGAAAGACTGACGTGTCTTTAATATAGCTATCCCTAAAATTAGCCCACAAAATCAGGTGCTGTTTCTTCCCTTCTCCCCTATTTCCCAGAAGGTAAACTGAGTCACGGAAAAGCAGAATGGCATGCCTGGGGCAGGTTTGTGATGAAGCCAGGAATTGAACTGAGATGTCCCCCCAAAACTCAGATTCCTAAGCACCAGGTCATACATATTTTGTTCGCAGCATCCCCGGCAGCTCTGGTACCAGACGAGCCCCATCTGCTGTGTCAGAGCTGCGCAGAGTCTCATTCTAGCTGTCTGCTCACCCTGACCAGACTCAGGTCTGGATACGAAATCTTGTTGGGTAACCCAAGATTTGAAAGTTAATATTCATGGTTAAAGAGCTGCCCAAAACAATGTCTGAGATCACCAGCATTTGGGAAATCTGGATCTCAGCATTTTTATGGCAGTGTAAAACAAGAGTTACAGCTCACGTGCTTCTGTGACCTCCAGTATGGGACTCTGTGGGCATCTGTCAAGGTTTTCCCCTCTGATGCAGCCTGTTGGAGGCTCACAGAGTCCAAAAGCTAACTATATCCCTGCTACCCACCTCAAGGTGTGAAGCCACATTGGAATCCCTTACTGTCCAGCTCTGCCATGTGTGCTTAGGATCGCGTTCCTCCCAGCTGGCCTGAAAAGCAGCTGAACAGGCACGATGGGCTTGATCCTGCTGCTTGCACCTGCCCGCTCTGTATTTGCAAAAGCAACTCACTTTTTCTCAGTATGTGCCTCAGTTTCCTTATGAGCATGGAGGCTCACTTCCCTTTATAAAAGCACCTGGAGACTTATGAACCCAAAAAGATGCATTTCTGAGGAGTGGAAGGAGCTTGGAACGTAGGAACCCCCTGCTAGAAAGAGGATGAATACCATGAAGGTCCACCCACAGAAAACACTGCACACGAGGGGAAGGAAGGGGAAAATTGCCTTCCAGTTTCCCTGTAGCAACAAGCCATGCAAAAACAGAAGGGCCAGGACTGTTTTCTTATGGTCCCTGTGGAGGGGCCATTCTCAACCTGGATCACGGACACTTGTTACGGAAATGGCCCAGTGGAGCAAGAAAACATCCCCATGTGAGCCATTACTCCTGGCTGACAGGGCTCCAGGGATCTCCACTCCCTCCTGTGCCTGCAGCTCTCACCATGATAACCATTTCAGATTTGCCTCATATACATGCCCTTGAAATCTGCGGAGGCTGGAAGAGTAAACAGACCTTTAAAGGGTCTCAAATTCCTGCCTTCCACTCCCTCATTCTCAAGAGTACTCCTGAGTGAAGCAGTTTTTACAGAGACCAGGCAACTGATGGGCCTCTTTACCATACAAAGCAGCTAATAATAACTCATGCACCCTTCACCCTGCCTGCTCCAGAGCCCAGGAGGGCCCTTGCGTGGCAACTGTACACATTTGTCTGCCATAAATGGCTGTTTTCCCTCTTTCTAGCAAGGCCACATTGCGCTCAAACTGTTCTGTTCCACCATTAGAAATTCCAGCTCAAAGTTGCCAACACTCGAGATCTCATCACAAGTCCTCTCATGTTTGAAGCTTTTCTTTCCCTCCTGTAAGGGGTGAGCTTTTAATTTAAAAAAAAGGTTACTGCTAAGAAGACAACTGAAAACATGAACCAGCTCTGGAGATCCATGAGTCTGAAACACGTGAGTCAGCTAAAACAAGCAAAGAAAAAGAATAAAATCAAATTTCAGCTCTGAATGTTGAGTGTGTTTTGGGGTGGGGAGAAGGTAGAAGACCCACTGTGATTTTCAACATCTTAGAAGCTATCAAAATCACTACATTTGCTGACTTTCCTGGAGCTCCCTTGGAAGGACGCCAGCACAGCAGAGCATGCAGCCTGGTGAGCCAGAGGCAGGGGGGTGTTGTCGCACCACAGGTTGTCACTCAGCCCTTCCTCGCACCCTGCTGTATCCCGGGGCCGTTCACAGAGCTCTCTCAGCTTTATTTTCAGAAATGGGAAGGCCCAAGCTCTGCGCAGACTGGAACATACGCATTAGAAAACATCCCAGATGTAAACATACGTGCTGCTGGCAAGCTAGAGGAGGATCTGGTCCACCCAACCAGCAAACTTGTGCCCTGTGGGCAGCTCTGCTGACTCCAAGAAAAGATCCTTTGTGTTCATGACGCCCCCTCCTCCAAGCACAGACAGCACACAGCAAGAAGGGCTCTTCCTGGCTAGTGGGGGTAGGCAATGACGCATTTTTTTCCAATTTACCACTTCCTACAGCCTCTGGATCTTAACACAGTCCTTCTTAGTGCTCAGCTGCCTTCTGTATCAGGATTGGTGCTGACGTTCAGTTATCATAGCCAGATACTGGCTCATATTTCTCTGGAAGAGGATGGAGTGACTCCAGATTTAGAGCTGAGATGCAGATTAGGACATGGCTTGCCTCAGGCATTTTGCTGCTTAAGCAGAGGTCAATCTTCAGGCAGGGAAGGAACAAGATGGCTTTCAGGAACCTGGTAAAAGGGTAGAAGAAAGCAGAGAGCTGCCTTTTGTCTGAAAAGAACAGGATCTAAAGGAGGAGTCTCATGGTATTTGCAGGAGAACTGACATATCCTTCCACTACAAACAAAACACTTCAAGGAAATTTTTTCTCGTCAGCACCATTTTGTTGGGAAGAATTCTCAAAACCATGCTGGAATTTCTCATCAAAAAGCAAGAGAGGAAGACAGCGAGCAAGTGAGCCTCTGCCTGGAGCAACCCACGCTCCCCCTGCGGAGTGATAGCTCTCGAAGTCAAGCCTTTCTTCTGGAGAGTCACATCTTAATCTAGGTCACTCACATCCAGTGTCTCAGTTTCAGGCTGCTTCAGAACAGAAACAAGATATGAAACTCCATTTTTTGCGAGAGGGAAAAAAAAACCCAAACCAGTACGTCTTCTCCAGCCAGCTGTTTCTCAGCAGAAGCAGAACAATAATGTCCACTTCAAAGATGTCACCTAAGACACACCTAAGATGAGTGCTTTAGAGACATGTGAGCAGGTAAATCATTTGAAGGGCCACTTTGGGCCCTGTAAGTGCCCCTGGGTATGCTAAAAATTGGCCACAATTACTCTGTGGGGTGCTTACCTTACATAATTGTCTTAATTATATGGGGCTGCCTAATTACACTTTATGCAGCTTTAACTATGCAAAGAAAGGCATCACACATGGGATAGAAAAGATTCTGACCACGTCTTGACCAACATGAGAAAACCAGCAGCATTCCCAATGGACCCACTTTGCATCTTGCTCTGTGACCCCGCTGAACAGGTTTCCGCAGCTGTTTGATAAGATTAGAGCCCTGGGTGTGACCCTCACTTATGGCCAACACACTTCTTAAACCAGAGCGCTGGGAGGCCCGGGGTCAGGCTAGGCTGTGGGGGGGTACAGGGACTTTCCAGATGAGCAGCGTATCCCACAATGGCAGCACTGTAATTGTCCTTCATTTGGGGCTGTTTATGCAAGCGTAGAAAGCTGTTCTCAGATTAACGAGCTCCTCCTCACAGCTCTGTAACCCTGGTAGCCTGATTTTTTTTTTTTTTTTTTNTTTTTTTTTTTTTAAACTATGCCACGTAGGCGCAGAACAGAGCTATCTTATCTCACAACCACCCACATGAAAGGAGGAACTTTGCAGCGTAGAGCCATGTCAGAGCTGCAGGGAAGGTAGAGAAAGCAAAGCCTTGCCAGGCAGGTAGGACGTGTGTGCTGGGGAAAGATGCCTTGCTATGGATTTTGCGTCTAGCTTGGGGTTTTCCCAGAAGCTGAGAAGCAGTCAGGTGGGGATTTGACTTAAGCCTATCTTAAAGACCTGTTGTAAACTGTCCAAATTTCCAAATACGTGCGCATATATATAACCTACTCTGAACAACAAGCCCCTTTAAGTGTGCTGTGATCCAGGGCTGTTTAATCCCCCCTTTTCCAGGCACTTGAAAGCCACCAGACTGAAGCTGGAGGTATGGAGGGGTTCTGCTTTGCTCCTCTAGTTCTCTTTCTTCACAAACACAGACTTTTTGAACCCCCAAAAAGTGCCCCAGATCAGGTGCTGCCTTGGGACATGAAACAGCTAAGTTTCGTGGAAGGCAAATGATGGTTTCCATTTCAAAAAGCAGAGCAATACAGCTGCATTAGAGAAGCCGGAATGGGGGAGTGCTGTTGGAGAAGAAAATCTAAATATAACTCTGGAAAAGCATTCCACTCTAATTAATTATCAGCAGTGAAATTTTTAAAAGAGAAAGGAAAATATTGTGCTGAGCTGAGAAAAAGAGGGAGGTCTGCCAGTCCTGGAGTGTGTTTATCCTGGGTATTGTTTAAGCTCTTAGTGCTAAATTACTGACAGAGCCCAGCTGTTCCTGAATCTCAGCCCTCCTCTCTGCTGGGGCCAATAGACTTTGCTCTAGTCTGCACCCAAAAAAGGACTGTATTTCCCTTCCCGGCCGTGCCTGACGTGGCCTGCTCTGCAGACGTCAGCAGGATCAGCTCCTCAGCAGGAAGCTGGCGAGAGCTTCTTAAAAACATGTGACGTAGGAGACAGCCACACAGCACGGTTAAACCCTCTGCACGGAGCCCAGTGGGGATGTGGAGCAGAGCCACGCTTCCAAAGAAGGAAAGCCTGCACGCTGTTTCCCCTGCTAACAAAAGCATGGTAACAGCCTCCAGAGCCTGCTGTGTCACTGCCAGGAGTGCCAGCGGTTGGAGTATTGTGGTGGGCACCGACAGATTTTAAAGTTTTTATAAAGATTGGCATGGCAACAAAAGGCTCCCGGTGAGAAGCGCGTTGAGGGTGCCTGGATGCTTGAAAGGATGACTGCATCCAGCCTGTGAGCGAGGAAGGAAAGGAAGAGAGGCACAGAGAGCATCTCAGCTCTGCGCAGAGAGGTGGCTCTGTCACAGCTACAGATGGGACAAGGACGTGTTCACTTCCCTGCGGGTAAAATAAAGAGTCAGCAAATGGAAGGGAAGCCCCTTCGCACCCCCCCTCGGCGTGTCTGATCAATGAGGAGAAATGATTGCTATTCCAAGAGGCTGTTATACAGATGGTTCTACTTCCACTTCCTCCTCCACCCCCCAAACAAACCTGGCAGCCTTTCAAGTCTCTCTCTGCCCTAGATCAGCCCCAGGAGAGTCCCCATACTGAAAGATAGGAATACAAGATTAAACTCGGGACAATGCCCTTACTCCAGCTTCCCCACTCCCACGCCCCACTGAACAGGCTAGCCAGCATGCAAGCGCTGAGCCGAAATGCATTCACACGCTAGAAACCTAACCTTCCTTCCCTGCAGCACATCCCTGAGTGAAGCAAGTAATTGGTAGCTGCTTTGATGAATTTCACTTTTGCTGCTTTCAAGTTAGCCACAGTCCTTAGCCTACCTGGGGTTTCTCTCATGTCTGCAATATTCAGAATTATTTGCTGAATCTGCTCCGAGTGACACCAGCTGGCACAGACTGGGGCTTGTGAAATTCAGCCTGTCTTTAGATATGAGCGGGCAGAGAGCAGGCTGCACTAGGTGTTTCAGTTCCTGAACTGAAGCACAACTGCTACGTTGTAAGCAAAAGCTGAGAGCGTACCAAGCTGGAAGCAACTACCCTGATGAAGCACCTGGTCTCCTGTCCTCAGGACACAGAGATTCTCCCATGACCTGTTGACAGCAACGCCAGACCTCGGCTACTCAGCACCACACTCCAAACAGCAGAGCGCCCGCACAAAGCAGGCAGCTTCGCACAGCAAGGATCAGCCACATTCCTTTGGAATTGAAGCTCAGGCTCTGAGCAGATAACCAGACTGACAACATACACCATCAGAGAGAAAAAAGTTACTAATGCAAATGTACGATTGGAGAGATCTTGACTGGTCTGCACTAGGGACAGGAGCCTCCTGTAGCCATTAGCTAACAGAATTAAGTGCTCTTTCAAGGGTGCTGGCATAGGCCTGTGTGTTTACTACACCAGCATCGCGGACCCCACATGGAGGTGGAGAGCCGATCATCTCTCTCTCCCAATCTAGCTTCAAACTAACTATACAGGCAGCAATTTGCCAGGCAGCACAGAGGTACCTGTGCTGCAGGTGCGGACCCGGGCTTAAGACCACAATGCGTGTGACCTCAATGTGTGTGCACCCTCGCTCTGTGTACACCCTCGATGCGTGTGCACCCTTGATGTTCATATCCTCGATGTGTACACCCTCGTGCCCTGGATTTGTGCACCCGCGATGTTCGTGCCCTGGATGTGCCTGCCCTGGATGTCGCCTGCCCTGGATGCGCAAGCCCTGGATGTCGCCTGCCCTGGATTTTGCGCCGGGCCAGCTGGCAGCGCAGATCAGTTCGCAGAGCGCGGATCCGATTGCGGGGCCGCACGGCGGGGG
>VXBH01005757.1:59364-166168 GCA_013400035.1 Rynchops niger | reverse complement strand
GAATCTGGCTGTTTATTACATAAACAATAGGCCAACAATAAAAGTATATTAGAAAACACTTTCAGGAAGAGGATCAAAGAATTGAAAACAAAAAAAATCACCTCAAAAGACCAACAGAATAAGAGACTACGTAGGTAAACATAAAATAACATGTCCAGAGAGACTGAGATAAATGCTTACTAGAAGAAAGATGAAGAGAAAATATGTCAAAATTCCATCAAATAATTTCAAGTAATTGCATGCTAACTTAAGGAATATATCTACTTGGTGTATTCCTTAAAATGTATTCCTTTAAACTTTTTCTCTTACATTAATGCCATTTTTTGATTCATCATAGAAAATTATAATATTGTTACAAAGGAGGCAGAACTAGGACAATCTATTTACAACTTCTAGTGGTAATACAGGACAATCTATTCCAAAAATAAATTGCCCCATCTGATTTGCCCTAAATCTTTAATCTCATTAGTTTTGCACACTGATAAAGGATAAAAGAAACCTAACAGAGGGTAAGTTTCCAGACACTGGTAAATTTTATTTAGCCTATTAGGTTACATAAGAATAACAAAACCCCTTGTTCTGAATGGGTGAAACAACTTGTCATACTAAAGAATTTAAAAGTTGGTCTCATCACCTATCCAGTGCTACATAGCCACAGAGAGGGAAATTAAGACACATAAAAAGAGGCACCGTGAGAAGCCTTCCCAAAAGCTCATTGACTGTAACATTTGTCTGTCTTGCCTCTATTTACAATAACATTTATAAACTCTAGAACTGTTTCCAAATCACTGTGTTGGAATGGTACCAAATCTATTCTGAGAAACAGTATAAGGAAAAGAATATTTGCAGTATATTTTCTATCTAGCACGAAGAACATAATGAATATTCTAGCATCGTGCAGTCCTACCATGTTGCTCAAAACAGCAATATAATAAATCAAAAAACAACGACAAAACAGTTACAGCTGAACTACACAGGCAATTCAATTCGTGTGAACAAAGCTCACAACTCCAGGCCTTGGAGAACACTAAGACGACTAATGCTACAGCATTGTTGATTCAGCATATCTTTAATACAGCTAAATAGCCAGCAAAAGGGGCCAAATGCATCTTAGAAAAATAGCTAGCCCTTTTACATCTTACATCCTTCCGCTTAAGTTGATCATCTTAAAATTTGTACGAGTGCAAACTTTATGAGATAAGCAAAGAGTATATTATACTGAGAGAGAAAGAAAAAAAAAATTTTAAAATATTCTAAGCAAAAGACTGACAATATGAATGTGATGCATACACTGCTAAGTTCAGAAAATATACCAGTACGTAAGCAAAAATCTTACTGAATATTAATCAATTTTATCATCTACTGGATCAAGTGAAGAGATCATGACTAACCATAGTATAACAATACATTTCTATCCGAAAAGAGTGCTACCACAGTCCTCCGATTACACAGTGAACTATCTTGGAGGTGACAGCACTAAACTCACAGCAAACTGTTAACTTCAAAATGGCTTCATATGACTGCACAAACATAGTGAGGTAAAGCCTGCCACTATAAAACCACTTAAATTCAAGACAAAATAATCTATTTTCAGTTTAGCAATGTGCCTGAATGCATTTTGTGCATTTCTAGACACTTGCAATTATTAGTACAAGTAGCAGATTCAAAACATTGCTCCACCGGCACGTGCAGAGAGCAAAAGGGAATGTCAGAACATGCTGTAAACATTTGAAAACCCAAGGATAATATGCCCCCAAAATTATGAGGTGCAAACAACGTATTTTTCGTGGTTTTTTGGAAAGCAGAATATTTTGTAAACACTATTTTTAAAAAATGTTTGATAGCATAGATCTATCAGCTTTTCCTGTAGTCCTTGCATCTCTATATCTTGGATCTATTTGCGTTCCCAAAACATCGTATTATTCAAAGTGAAATTCCATTAAATATACTGCTACTATATACTCAACTACTGTCTGAAAATGTCCCGTAAAGAAAATAATATATCGTCTATATTTTTACTTTCGAGATTTTAGTTTTTCATAACCTTTTTTCCCTTTTAAACTGGAAGTTTTCACAAAAGCATTTCTGAATAACTACAGAGTCAGCTAGGTAAGCTTCAACTTAAGCAAATATACAAGGCAATAGAAAGCATAGAGATATTCAAGTCAGTCAAGTTTGAACATGAGATTTTTATTGAATCTATGCCCAAAAAGAGTTAATAATGCATGTCTCTGTATTCAAGATATTCAAAACACCTATGTGCATGTGTATTATGTCAGATGAACTATATCTAGCTCTATATTGTGTATCTACTTTATCATCTAAAGTAGTATTTACTATATTCCTTTTTCTATTTATTGAAGAAAACAGGGCACAAAATTTAAAATCAGCATGTGAAAGCAGACGGATTTCATCTCTTCTGTGCTACCATAATATTAAAAATAACATCGGGAAAACTGGCAAAATGGCAATTCCCATACGTACAAAGTGCAGCAAGGGTGGCAAAGAGGAAAGTGCTTTAAAGTTCAGTAATTGTACTTACTGATTATATGGTCACTTAATTGTGTCATTAAGAAGTATTTTTCAAACTTTCACCCAAACTTCCTAAACTCTCTGAGCAGCCAGCACTGGCTGCTTTACTACCCCCTGTGAATGGCATTTAGAATAAGCTCTTGCTGTCAGAGCCGTGCTTCCTGTACCTTTCACCTTAATTTCTTTTCAAATCCATCTGAAAGAGCACCAAAAAAAAAAAAAAAAACCAACAACCAAAAAATCCAGAGTCTGGACGCTCACAATTCATAAACTCTGACTAAACCAACACGACCTTTTCGTCCCTGTTGAGGGCAATTAACCCTCACAGCAATCAGCCAGCAGGTTTTGCGAGTTACTTCCCCCTAGCCGTTAGGGTTTCTCTGCTTTTCGGGAACACGTACTCTGGCCCCGCCAAAAAAGACATTAATTTCGGAAAACCTTCAGAACCAGGAGATTTATTCCTCAAAGGCGACACTTCAGGGAAGCGCCTCTGCCCGCGCCCAGGCCTGCAGCTCCCGCCCTCCCTCCTCGGCCGCGCTCCTCAGGCAGCCCCGGCATCACCGACCCGACTCGGGGCAGCCGAGGGGGCGGCGGGAGGCCGCGGGCCGGGCGGGGAGGCAGCACGCTGGGTTCGGCCCCTTTAAGGGCGCGCGGCGCCGTTGTTAGGCAACGGCCGCACAACAAACGGCTGCCGCCGGAAAAGGCCTCGCGGAGCCCCGCTGCCCCCTCCGGCCACCGGCACCGCCGTTCGGGCTCCAGCCCGCTCCCTGCACCGTCTCCCGTCCTGCTCCCCGCCAGCCGCCCCCGTCCCGCCCGCCGCAGAGCAGAGCGGGAGCGCCCGCCCCGGCCTGCGAAGAAGGCGGACGCTCGGCGCCGCCCCCGCACCGGGACCGGCAGACCGGGCTGTGGAAGCGGGGAGGGTGGTAGGGGTACAGTTCCCGGGCGCCGTCCCGTCCGCACCCGCTCACCGGCGGCCGCTGCTCCCTCGGCGTCCCGCGCCCGTTACCGCCTCCCCGGAAACCGGCGGGCGGCGCTGAGCAGCGCCCCCTGCTGCTCCGGAGGGCGGCGCAACGCGGCCCCGCTCCTCAGGCCCGCAGTCGCTGCGGGCCTGCGCGGACCGTACCACCTCCCCCCGAGCCCCCCCATCCCCCCTGCTTCGCTTGGTTCCGCCGGCGGCCCGGTGAGGCGGGCCAGGGCCGGACCCGGTGAGCGGGGGGGCGATGGCGGCGGCGGCGAGCGGCGCCTCCGGGAGCGGGATGGCGCAGAAGACGTGGGAGTTGGCCAACAACATGCAGGAGGCGCAGAGCATCGACGAGATCTACAAGTACGACCGCAAGCAGCAGCAGGAGATCCTGGCGGCCAAGCCTTGGACCAAAGAGTGAGTGAGGGCCGGAGCGGGCCGGGCGGTGGGGCCGGAGGGGCGGGCGAGCGGTCGGCGGGGGCCTGAGGCGCTGGCCGGGCGGCAGGTCCGGCCCTGATGGCCTCCGCGGCCTCTCTGTTGCAGCCACCATTACTTCAAGTACTGCAAGATCTCGGCGCTGGCCCTCTTGAAGATGGTGATGCACGCCAGGTCGGGGGGCAACCTGGAGGTGATGGGGCTTATGCTGGGCAAGGTGGACGGGGAAACCATGATCATCATGGACAGCTTCGCCCTGCCGGTGGAGGGCACCGAGACTCGCGTCAACGCTCAGGCCGCCGCCTACGAGTACATGGCTGCTTACATCGAAAACGCCAAGCAGGTAAGGAGAAGCGCCAAAGAGCGTTTCTCCCCCTCCGTGGTGTGGCTGCGGATCTGGTAAGCGAATCGTGTAGGAACACATTCTGAGGTTTGCAGGCTTTCACCCCTCCCATCCTCCCACAGTGATAACCTGGCTGTCCAGTTGCCCTGTTTCTTATCAAATGTGGCTGAGAGAACTCTTGGCAGCAAGGAACACAGGGCCCTCTAAACATTTTTACACGTACATTTCCATGTTTTATAGGGGGTCATCAAGTACTGGATTCTCCTTTATAAAGGATTTTCATTGCTCAGGAAGTGTTTTTGTGGCTGCAGCTCATGGCTTGTGGATGGAACAAGAAGGGAGAGTGTTTCTGAAATAACTGATCTACTACATGTTTCTAAAAACAGTATGCAAAATTAAATATGAAATATGTATGTGTCAGAGATACTTACTATTTGTAGATCAGGAATGTGACATTTATTCTTACCTTCTTGCTTTCTGAAGTCTTACTGCATAGCTATGCCACCGTTTTCCATAAAAATAAAGCAAACGCATTTGTGAAGAAAAAGCCAATGAAGGAATAAGTAAGTTTCAGTGCAACTTAATTATGCATATATAATTCGGAAATTTAGGTGAACTGGCTTAAAAGTCTGTTCCCCCTCTTCATCACCCTGTCTTCAGAGATCCATGTCATATTAAGCCTGACTATGCAGTGAAGTTCTCATGTGCAGAAGCATAACAGAAATATGAATCTACTCTGTGGCTGATGTAGAAACCAGCATGGCACATCAGAGCACCTACTAACGTGCTTCTTCCAATACAGGGCAATCCTATAGTACGACTAAGCATTAAAATAATTCTAACTCTACAAGCTCAAATAGTTTTGAGGCCCAGTTTACCCTTTGATTTTTCTTTAATCCTCAAAGTACTTTAAACCAGCTAAAATTAAAAGCCCCTACCTATGCACTGGGGATAACAGAGCAGTATTTGGGTTATTTGGGAGAGTTGTCCTTATATTCACAGCTTTATATGCAGTTACAGATATTTAAATAGATGTGAATTAGGCTGGATCATAACATCAGAAAAGATTAAACATAATGCAGAAGTATTCTGGGACCTTTTTTAATAATTCATCCCTATTTGTGAGGAAAATTAGAAATAATTTATTTAATCTAGTTCCTTTAATCTGGAAACTGTAAATGTCATGATGCTAATACTGTTGTTGCAGAAAAGTACGTAACTTAAGAAGTTGTCTTTACCTAAAGATATATTCATGCTATCCAATTCTTAGGTAGACATAATGGGTTTCAAAATAGTAAGTATATCGCATAAAATTAGTATTTTTATATACAGTTAGTTTGTCTTATGTTTAAAGTCCAGGTTTATGTAGGAGTACTCATGATAGGAAACAGTTTTTTTAGTTGTTAATATTGTACAGTTTTACCTATAGTTGGTTTCACGATTTTGAAATTGAACTTGTGTGCAAATATACTAACTCAGCTTTATTGGTGCTCTGGGAGAGTTTGCATCCTGGCTGTTCCACATTTGATTTTGGCAAGTAGCTGTTCCTGGAATAACTCTTTTTAATGTTACGTTGCAAGTTTATATATTCTGCTGCATAAGTACTTTACCGATGCGTACATTCCAGTTATTTGCTTCTCCATGGGCAGGATCTGTTGTTAATACAGTCAAAATCTGTTATTTGGCTTTGAAAACTAACACATATTTTTTAGTATTTTGTTGGCCTCTATTATGGGAGCATAAAGAAAAGTTGTAAAGCAAATATAAATATTATTCACCAATTCAAAAATAAAATAAATGTTCCAGTCAATAGGCAGTTGGTGTGTTCTGTCTCATTTTTCTGATTTAACCTTGCTGACGTATTCAGTATTTGATAAAACCAAGCAGGTGATGCATCCAAACACACAACTCTCAGTTAAGAACTGGTATATAAGTTATTCAGCTTGGTGTGGAGCAGCCAGTAAGCAATTCCTGAGAGAGGATTACAAAATGAGGTGCGATGGCTGTTTGGTCTCCTGGGTTTTTTTTTGTGGTGGTTTTTCTTGTTTGTCATCCAGTATTTGTAGAGATATCCGAGGGTATTATTTGGAAGCTCTTGAGGTTTTTTGATCGTAAAAAATCTTAAAATTTTATCTTTTCACTTTCAGAGCATGCTCTGGCAATAATCTCTGTCACTTCTGGTGTTCGAAAACTTGCCTCTCAAGCTATTTTTTAAACCTACCAATAATCTCTCTATATGCCTCTCAGATGTGTTACTGTACTAAATAATGAACAGCTGTTTTCTACTGACATACCATACATTATATGAGATTATATATATTTACATCCTGTCCACCCTAAGAAATTTCTCATCCACGCTGAGGACTCCCAGTTTACTTGCCATCTCACCATGCAGAATCTCTTCTGTACTTTAGCTGTCATTGAAGGAGCTCCTGTCTCCTTGGAGTTCCTTGTTCTGTGGTGGTAGCTGTAACAGAGAATGCTAATGCTACAAGTTGTATGGTTTCTAGAAAATAGTCTAGCAAAATAAGGTGTATGTTTAGTATTTAGTTTAGTATCAGTAAGTTGGCATCGCAGACTGTGTGTCTATTCTTTTTTATCCTCTCACCGTGTTGTAGTATGCTGGAAGGCCCAGTAGATGGCAGCTGAGACTTTCAGAATGGAGATTAACACTGGGTTTATTTTCCTTCACTGCTGTTAGGTTGGTCGTCTAGAAAATGCAATTGGCTGGTACCACAGTCACCCTGGCTACGGCTGCTGGCTCTCTGGGATCGACGTCAGTACCCAGATGCTTAATCAGCAATTTCAAGAACCCTTTGTAGCAGTGGTTGTAAGTATTGGTTGATAGTTGATGAAACTGCATAACAAATTATGTTGAGGGGGGGATAATTTTTAGATTCCTGTCTGTTGACATTCTAGTAGTGTGTATTTTGCGTGATGGAAATGGTAGATCTGAATTTTAAATTGGTATTGCTCCTTTTGCTTTGTTGGCCACATACTAGTCAAACCACTAGTATTGCTTACCAAGGATATTTTCACGGCATTGATCCAGGTATGGTAGCTCTGTAGAAATCCATATATTACTCTTAACTTAAAGTTCTGCTTCTCAAAAAAATGCATTGAGCAATACATATTCAACCTCTTGCAATAGAACAAAAATCTGTTTCTTTTGTTCTCTTCATTGCTTTTTCTATAGAAATAGAGCAAAGTGTGTTCACAGAGTTGTTACTTTGCGTCTAAGATGCCTTTTAAATTAAATCAATGGCATAGTGCAAGGTAGAAGACACTAGGAAATCTATCTTTGAAGAAAAAGTCTGAAGAAAACTCTTTGGGCCCTTCAGGGTCTTCCAGGCTTCCGATCACAAACCTTATTTTAAGTCCTACTTGTATAACCATTGCTATTGAAGGAAATAAAGGCAAAAAGACTTAAATTAGTCAGAAGGAATATAGTTATGATGGAAGAATTACATTAGAAAAGGATAAATCACCCTTAAGAAGTGTTTCCACCATGTGAGTTCTCTTATGTTGTGACATAATTTCACAGGTTCAGAACACTTTCCTTGGGACTTCTTTTTTCTTTTTCTTTTTTTTTTCTTTATTTTTTCTTTCTTTTTTAATTACTTTTAAAATTAAAGAGGACATTAGTAAATATGTTAGCAAGGAGATTCCTTCATTGGTTTCCTGTATTTTCCACCAAAATACAGCAGATCACATAATACCTTTTCTTAACTCTTAATAAGATTAAAATGCAGATTTTTATTATGGTTTATTGATTGGTCTGAAGTACAATTTCTTTAAAGTATTTGGGAAATGAGTTTGAAAAAATGGTCTATAGACGGCTATTGATATTCCGATATTTTTAAAGTGTCATAGCAACAGATGCCAACTGAAAAAGTACTGTTTATGATAAAACTAATAAAATTTGCACTAATTAAATTTCTGAAATATAATACTGTAAAGTTTATTTAAGCCTGTAGTAATTTATAAAATGCATATAACAAGAATTACCTGTATTTCTACAGATTGATCCAACAAGAACAATATCTGCAGGCAAAGTAAATCTTGGAGCATTTAGGACGTATCCTAAGGTAAACAGTTAAAATTATCCAGTGTGTGATCACTAAACTGTCTTTAAATAAGTAATAGATTGGTTCCAAAGATTACAGTTTGATCATCTGACAGTTCGATTTGCTTTGCTGTACTGTATGTCGTGGTTCATTCCAAAAGAAAGACATCCTGATATACTGGTTATTGTGTGTCTTTGGGTATTGATTAAATTTACAAAGGTTGACATCTAGTTTGGTTTTCATAGATTTTTGGCAGCATTAAATCAAATAGGCTGTCTAGCTAGTGGAGCTGTCCTGAAATTACACAGCTCGATATAGCCATTTTTAATGGATATAGTTGTAGGTGGCATTCATCAAAATAGATTTATGTTAATTCTTCTCTGTTACTTTTAGGCCTAAAATCAAATGTTAATAGTGTATTTTATATGTTGTAATCTGCTTTTCCTTTTAGAAAAGCAAGATGCAAAAGAATGTACTTAACTTTTAAATAAATATTATCTTTGCAAAATAATGTATAAAAAAACCCGAGTGAATTAAACAACATGGAAAACTTAGGCTAAAAACTAGGAAATCGCATATTTGAGATCTAGATCTCCAAATGCAGGCTTTCATTTATACTTCTGGCAGAGATAACTGTGCTATTTAATTTCAATCTAATAAAGTTCAGTTATATCCTTCAAATTTCCAGTAACTGTTCACTCATTGCGAATTTCAGCCTGACATCTGGTAAAACTGTAATTAACAAAAATGTTTGTGAGAGGTTCCCAGTTGCATTCAAACATTATTTTTGTGTTGACAGATAAATACACGAGAGATCTTCTTAGAACAGTTTGTGATTCAGGAGAATATTAACCTCTTTAGGCAAAAACACCTCATAAATACTTTCAGAATTTTGACCAGGGAGAAAAATCCTGCACTTGAAAACCAAATCTGGTATAGAAAATGCACGTTAGAAGTGCATTTTTAGGGAGTCCTCGTAGTGATCCGCGGGCAGTTCTTGCCTAGTCTGTAGCTGTGAGTGGCACCATCTTGGCTAAATAAGTAACTGAAGTTTTAGGTATCCCTAAGGCATATCCAAGGCATGGATGTTTCTTCCTTCTTCTCATGCCTTCTGTCTTCCCTCAACAAAGGATTGAAATCACTTCCAAAATTAGGTAGAGAAATATTATCTGAGAAGAAGCTTACTCTTTTTTTCATCTAAGAAATAATCTAATCATAGCTAGTCATCTTACTTGTTTGAAAAATCTCAACTATGACCACTGGATTGCTTACAACATGCATTTTGATAGACCTATAAATGTAATGACTGCTAGTAAAGCCATATGTAAATTTGAGATCCATGAAAATTCTAAATTTCAGGCTACTGGGGGAAGTTTCATTTTCCTTAGGAAAAATAAACCAGAATTGCATAAACTAGAATTTTTGTTAAGTGCTTTAAAAGAGTTTCTTAAAAGTCCCAAAATTACTGTGTCATCTTTGCCTTTTGTTGAATTTTCAGGGCTATAAACCTCCAGATGAGGGTCCCTCTGAGTACCAGACTATTCCGCTTAATAAAATAGAAGACTTCGGTGTACACTGTAAACAGTAAGTAACATAAAAACTACTAATCCTAGCACAAGTTCTCAATTTTTGTCTTTAGGTTAGTGATTCATTACAGAAAAGTGCATTTCTTGGAGTGTTTCAAATCTTAAAGTTCTTTGTTGCTTTAGCATTGTTGGTTTTATGAAAAAGTGTTATTGACATTTATCAGGAGATATTTTAGGGGAGAACTGTTTCAAAGATGAAGATGAACCTGGTTAAAAGCTTTAACAGTTGATTCCTGAACACCTTTGAGTGGTGGTGCTTGCTTAGTGCAGGGAGGAAAGGGTCGGATGTAGATTTAGTGGCAGGGCTAGGGAGACCAATCTGTATGCTCTTCTTAGTAGTGGCATATGTGGTCCATCTCTTTGTCCTGCATCACTGGGATGTGTTTCCATCGCTGTTAAGATTGTTTCTGTCTTTGTTAGGATTGGAAGGTGCAGCTGCTTTGAGGATAACATCAGCAACAGGAAGGATTACTGCTTTTTTCTCTCCTGATAGATTGCTTTCCATGAATTAAAAAGGTAGTTTAGTTTTAACCATTCAGTTTTTAACTATTCTGTCCCCAGCCACGTGTTCATCACTTCATACCTACACTTACTTACTTGGCAAGGCATGTGCTTTGCCAGGTCAGTCCCCTTATCTGGTCCAACTTGTGTCAGCACACACATTCTTGCTGGTTAAGCTAAGGTGGGGTGGAAAGTAGAGAGAGATGTCGGGAACGCAGTGTTTGCAAAGAACAGCTAAGGAAAGATGGACCACTTCTTTCAATAACGGCCTGGTTTCAATTCTGCCTTCAGATTATTTGACAAGCACTACGGCTTAAGCATCTGTGTACAGAGAACTTGAAGATCTCATTGACACTAGTGCGTCCTGTAGGCCGTTGAATAGGTTTTTCAAGGTTACGGTGCATGCATATCAGTTCTTCAGTACATTTATAGTTGCATGCAAGGTCTGACCCTGAAGAGATGAAGAAATTAAAACAATTGGTCTTCCTATCAACTTGAGGAAAAATCTATAACAATAGTTACACAAAAATGTTTTTAGAACTGTAATCATTCCTGACATTTCACAGTAGTCTTTATAAGTCTGGCATTGGCCATAAACCCATGCTTTTAAGCATGAAAGGACGATACATTTTATCCTTTCTTTTTTAGAAGTGGTCAATTTGGGAGAGTTCATTTGGTGGTTTTATTGAAGTTGGAAGTGCTTAATAGTTATTTTTATAGTTTCCGTCTCAGGAAGCTGGCTTCGTGTACAAGCCGTTTCTTTTCATCCAAACCAAGAAAATATCTTACAGCCTTTCCTAGAAGGAAACAGCAGTTAGGCAAAGAGAGGGAATTAAGACTGGAAATTTGTCACGTTACTGAATTACTAATAATACAAAAGACTAGAGTCATCATGTTCTCTCAGTAGTATGGGTAGTCGGAGTAAGAATTAAAAGTTTAGGAAACTTGAATGATGATCATAGAACCATAGAATCATTTAAGCTGGAAAAGACCTTTAAGATTGTTGAGTCCAACTGCAAACGTAACACTGCCAAGTCCACCGGTAAACCATATCCCTAAGCACCACATCTACAGGTCTTTTAAATACTTCCAGGGATGGTAACTTAACCACTCCCCTAGGCAGCCTGTTCCAATGCTTGGTAGCCCTTTACAGTGAAAAAATTTTTCCTAATATCCAATCTGAACCTCCCCTGGTGCAACTTGAGGCCATTTCCTTTTGTCCTGTCATTGATGCTTGTGAGAAAAGATGAACCCTCACCTCGCTACAGCCTCCTTTCAGGTAGTTGTAGAGAGCAATAAGGTCTCCCCTGAGACTCCTTTTCTCCAGAATAAACAACCCGAGTTCCATCAGCTGCTCCTCATAAGACGACTTCTCTGATCCTTGATGATCCTGTCTGTTTGGAATGCCAGTGACTACTAATTGCTTCATAGTAGCAATCTGGATAATCTTAGTCAAACTCCTCTCCTTTAATTGGTGTTCAATGCCCAATGTGAAACTGCTTCCATCGAATCTTTTTAAGTAAGTTTATTACACTATTCCTAAAACAACTTGGATTTCTGATTTTGAATCTGCCACACATCTCTTTGAAGAACTGACTTAGTACCTCGTTTTTCTTAGCATATTGAAATAAGGGTATTTGTTCTGTCACAGAAATATTAAAGTGTGTTTGGTAGACTTTAAAGCATAGTTATCTCAAGGTAGAATTTCTTACAGAAATGCCAAGCAAAATAACTTTCCAGAGAAATCAAGAGATAATAGGATTATTAATAACGTACTCAAGAATTCCCTGATCAAAATGAAGTTTACTATAGCTCCTTAATGTTGCTGTAATTCACCTATGCTAATGGCTTTGCATAGCTCAGCGTTCTATCTGCTTTATCATCTCTTGTGAATTCCACTAAAGCCTGGCTTTCAAAATAGTGTGGTAGAACATAAGATTATTTGTTTGTAACATTTACTGCTATCAAACATTCCTAATTGACTTAGAGGTGATATATGCAAAACTGCAGTCATCTTTAATAACAATTATTACAGTATTGAAGATCCTAAGCATGATAAGGGCATCATTGCATTGCATAAGAAGTTGTTACAAGAATAATTGAAACAGCCTTGCAATCTCATTAAATGGAACACAGCAGTATTTGTCGGCATTATGTATACTATTATTATGTATATTAAAGCTATATGTGAAATACTTCTGAAAGATCTTTTAGAGTTAGAATTGAATCTGTGGGTAACTTTTTTATTGTTTAGTGCTTGGAATTTTTGAAGAGATTTGCCATTGATAAGGTTTCTTTGGAATGCACGTACTTCAGGTGTCACAGCCAAACAAGACATATTTAGATGGAAGCTTATTTTGTTTGCATGTTTGTTTTTAAAGGTATTATGCATTAGAAGTCTCCTACTTTAAATCATCTTTGGATCGTAAATTGCTTGAGCTTTTGTGGAACAAGTACTGGGTGAATACTCTCAGTTCTTCTAGTTTGCTTACTGTAAGTACCACAGTATGTTATTATGTGCATATATTAATTCATTAGGGCTGAAAGCCAGCCTCTACTGTAAAATGTTTAATGGGACACTGATAGGTACAAATCCACGTTAAGAATCTATTTGTCAGATTAAACAAGAAGGGAAGGTTTTCCTAACCATAAATACTTAAATGTTCCTTATAACTGCTCTTTGAAAGTAGAAGGTAGGAATAACTTATGTTTAATTTTACTGAGTTCTCTATCCCCTTAGATTTTTGTCTTAAACACCTTTTAACCTTTTATATCTGTAATGCAGAGATTTAGCACTGTAATGAATAGTATGCCTTAAAATAATGGTATTGAATAACTGAGCATTTAATTAAAAAAAAAACCACCACCAAAAAAACCCCAACTAACAGATCTGTTAAAACAGAGTTGCAACAGAAATACTGCAGGTGGACCTTCAATGTAACAGCTTAGCATCAAAACCTTCCTTCTGCAAAAAACAATTTTATACCTTTTCTCTTGGTCAAAACCAACTGAGTTTTACTTACTCTTTCTTGGTTTCATAACTTACGCTATGGAAAGTAATAAAGAATGCCCATATCAGACTTTAGGTATTGAGCATTTGTCAGACGTTAAGCTTCTGTTCTCTCAACCACCCCTCGTGCCACTCATGTCCTGTATCATTTCAATTCCGGATACAGGTTAAAATGTACAGCACTACAATCTTAAAGACTCCTTTCAGATTCTGTTTATTTTGTATATAAATGCTTGAACTTCTTATAGCTTAGAATTCAATACGTTTATTGCCTTCTTTCTCCTAAGAATGCCGACTACACCACTGGCCAAGTCTTTGATTTGTCTGAAAAATTAGAACAGTCAGAAGCTCAGCTTGGAAGGGGCAGTTTCATACTCGGTTTAGAGACTCATGATAAGAAATCAGAAGACAAACTTGCAAAAGCAACAAGAGACAGGTAAGATAATGCATTCTTGTGTTCTTCCCTGTAAAAAAAGTGTTATTTTGTTTTTAAACTTCTATCATGCCTTTAATTGTAACCTACCAATTAAATTGTAACCTACCAAGATCATAGATAAGAATGATTAGATTATAGGTAGGAATGAGACACTGCAAATATCCCCAGTTATTTTTGAAAGTGTAAGAAAATCTTGCCTTTATTAAACCTACAGTAGCTTTTCAGTCTCTGTTTCTGGAATAAATTCAACTGTAGCTTATTAAACAAAAAAATCTCTGTTAAATTCCATCAGTATATGGCAAACCAAAAAAGATGTTTTATGTCAAATGCAAATGGTAGCATTGCTAGAAAATAGCACATTTTATGTCATTAATCAGGTTTAAACTTAACAGTAAATAGAATTACTATATAGAACATGATTTTAAGAATTAGTGCTAACAGTCCACTAAGTTTAGTTTACACTTGTTGTAATACTTTCACTCACTTAAAAATTAAGAACTTCCATTTTTTCATACTTCTTAATTAATACATCCGTTTTCCACAAATGAGGGAATTTTTTGTTGTTGTTTTGTGGTTTGGTTTTGTTTTTAAGAAGTAGATTACAGAAATTCTGGCCTTTATACTTAGTTACACTGTCTGATAGCAAATACTTTCTATTATTAGTAAGTGAACTGGGTGTACAGCATAATTTCAAAATTGTAGTGTTTTCCCGCAGTGTTAATTATATGTTTGGTGGTAATCAGCTCTTTTTTTTTTTTTGAGCTTTGAAATACAAAAGTTGCTTCTCACTAATACATCTTTCTCCCAGTAGTTTTAAGAATGATATATGTGCTTAAACTATGTATATAATGTTATAGTCACTATTTTTCTAAGTAAAACCTTTAACAAAGGGTAATAGTATCCAACAAGTCAGACAGTATTCTTGGGTTGTTCAAGAACATTGTATTTGGAAATTCCAGACTATGAAAACCAGGAAGAACTGCACTGTACATGCTAGTACAATCTCAGGTCCATGTGTGGAGAACACAGGACTAATCTGCATGCATTTTAGGAGTGTTCTAAGTGAGATATAATTCTACTTAATAAGGAACAATGTTGTAGAATCCCTTGTAACAGACTGCAGAAGTTGAATAAAATCTGGGATGTTCTACTTTTGGGGGTAGATTTGGGGGTTTTCTGGTCCTCTTCCTCATCATTTTATCCTGATCCACAAAACAGTTCTCTTGTATTCTCTTACCATCACCACCACCACCCCACTTCATGTTAGTGATATGTGCCATGGTACAAACTTTACTAAGGAACTGATTTTTGAGATACCAGATGAGCAGTGAGTTTAATAAGAGAGAAAAAATAAACCAAGAGACAAAAAGGAGGCCTTGTGTGAAGAGGCTGATTTATAAATAAATTACTTGATTTACATGTTGCTCTGTACAACTCCAGTGAACACGGGCTTTTCTTTAGTAAAGGGAGGAGTCAGCTTGTGGTGGACAAGCTTTTGTCCCACAGCAGTGGGGGAATACCTGCAAATATGCAATATGGTCATTGCTAAATAGAATAAGAGTTGCTGTTACGCTAGTGTCTTCTGTGCTTTTATGTCCTTGTTATGGAAAGTTAACAGCTCTTAATAGTTTTCTAACAAAAATGATCAAGTTGAGGAGGGAGCTACTTTGTAGAAGTTAATACCCATTTAGACTACTTTAGTTGCAGAACACATTTGCAATGGAGTTAATGCTGTTGTTAACTCACAACAGACAGGTTAGGTGATACCTCCCAGTCCTGTAGTGAAACAGTTACAGTAGTGATGCTTTAAAGACATGAGAAGGATGGAGCTGCTGTCAAGTTTGTTTTGATTTTGATCCCTATTTGGAGTTCCATAATACTTACCGCATTTTATTTTCACTTTACTGTCACGTGCTTACGGTTATTTGAAGAAATAACTCCTCTGATCATCCTACTATATTATTTCTTGCAGCATTTCTAGAGATTTTCTTTTATGTTTTTATTTAGTAATCATTAGTAGTTAGTTTATAGACTAAGTTTAAGTTAGTTTAAGTTCATTTAAGACTGGAAAGGATTGTTGTTCCTGAAATCATCGAATGGTTTAGGTTGGAAGGGACCTTGAAGATCACGTAGTTCCAATCCCCCTGCCCTGGGCAGGGACACCTCCCACTAGACCAGGCTGCTCAAAGCCCCATCCAGCCTGGCCTTGAACACTTCCAGGGATGGGGCATCCACAGCTTCCCTGGGCAACCTGTTCCAGTGTCTCACCACCATCATAGTGAAAAATTTCTCCCTGATATCTAATCTAAATCTGCCTTCTTCCAGTTTGAAGCCATTACCCCTCATCCTATCTCTACGTGCTCTCCAAGCTTTCTTGTAGGTGCCCTTCAAATACCGTAAAGCTGCTGTAAGGTCTCTCTGGAGATCTTGTCATCAGTTCTGCTTTCCTGTGTAACAGAGGCTCCTGTAGTTCACAAAATGGATTGTATCACTTTTACAGTTGTATGTTTTTCTTCATCTAATAATCTTTCCTGAGAAAAGAGAAAAGATAGTAGAAGACCTGCACAGACACCAGGACAATTGATTCAGTGGCACCTAAATTACTTCCAAGAAATACGGTTGCGAAGTTCGCTAAAGGATTATTTGGTATACCTGTTTTAGGAAAAACAATCCTGTAAGACATCAGCGTAAAAGTGCTTGCACTTGCCTATATGTCTTCCGTTACTGCACATACACATCTCTAAGAGCTGTTTTCTAAGAGTACATATGCATTAGCCAAACCTTTGCCTAGAATTCCTTTATTTATCTGGTAGTAATTTGTCACTCTTCTTCTCCATGCCTTCTGGGTTGGTAAATTTGTATATGCAGTTTTGAGACGTTTTTATTTGTTAGTTTGACGCTACATCCCCCTAAGCTGGGCACACGGGAGGAAACAGATCAATAGGAATCCTCTCAGCTGTTTGGGCATTTTGCACATTACATACTTTGACTAATAACTGATTAGTTCTATAAACTCCTCCTTTAATGTTCTCTGTAGTTTCTCAGAGGAACTATGGTTATTGTGCACCACTGGCCTGAGGTTGGGCAAAGGAGACAAGGTAGAGAATAGTGAGAGCCTTCAGGTATTGATAACAGCTGCTAGCTCCATTCCCTTGGGGATTTTTTTTGTTTGGTTTTTTTTTCTGGTTCAGATGACCACAGGGTTCACTTGCTCTTGTTAATGCAAGGTGTCCTAAATTGCCAGACAAAGAAGTTTTCTGGAATTGGTCTTTGTGTGTATAGTGCTCGTCAGTTTGCTTTTTAAGTAACAAAAAGCTATTGGCAACAATGGCTAAATTGCTGTGTGTGACTTTTCCTTTCTGGACAGTTGTTAAGATTCATGGGGTTATGGGCACCCTGAACTTCCAAAACAGCTGAATATCTTCAAATAAAATGACAGTTCAGTTCAGTGTTTGGCCAACGTTGAATTTATGCTTGTTTTTCAGCTGCAAGACCACCATAGAAGCTATACATGGATTGATGTCTCAGGTTATTAAGGATAAACTTTTTAATCAAATTAATATAGCTTGAAGTGCATCACCAGCTGATATGCATCTCCAGAGGAGAAAAAGTCATGGTTTCCTTCGCTTGGACTTGTTCAATTTGAGAAATGAAGCTGAAGTGGAAAATTATTCATTTAATTTGTAGTACTTTAATATTTCCCACCTGTCTGACCAGTTTTAAAGAACAAAATGTTCTGAAATGTAGTGCAACTTTTTGTTCTTTATCATAAAACACCACCAGTTTGGAGGATTGTTCCAAAAGTAAAATAAATTTGACTTACTGGATTTTGCTCTTAGGTATTTATCTCGATTATCCAACTGCAATAAAACAATTTTGAAAATGAGTGTGTTTTGGAGCTTGATTTTTTTTTTTTTGGCAAATGTTCATCTCCTCTTAAGTCTTTTTCTTAATATTCCATAGAGAAGTTCTGTCCACTCAGTTAGATTAAAGAGGTAGCCTATGCAGTATAAGAAGTTTGTTTCTCAGATTCTCATTTCTGTGTTTAATTTTAAGAATTGAAATCCAATTTGCTCATCTTTTAACAAGTTATTAAATCTAATGGAGCCTTTCCTGATTTAGTTTTACTGGTCCAGCCAGAAATGGCTTCTTCTCACAGTGATGAAACATTAATGCATGATACAACAGTATTTTTTCTGTAGCTTCGCACTTATGATGGACATTTTATATTTCTAAGTAGTCAAGTAATGACCAGTTCCACAGTGAGACTAATAATTTGTTTCTATACCATTATTTATTATTTTTCTCCTGCTCACCTTCTGTTGCTTGTCATAGTAACTTGTTGCCTGCAAAGGAAGAAAATGAAAAGTTATCATCTCTGTGAAATACGCATTAGGCTAATTTAGGGCCACAGATACTAAAATGCATTAATCATAATTGCTGGCATACAACATGGGGCTGCTGCGGGGCTGATCTAAGTTTGTTTTGGAGGCTTTCGTACTGCATTTCAATAATTCAAGATGTTTGGATTTCTTTTAAGTTTTTATCCTTAATACTGAGTTTCCTGGGGTTTTTGGAATGTTTACTTTTGGGATAACTTACAACAGGCTTTATACGATATACCATTACGCCTTATACCTTAAGTAACTGATAGTCCTTTTCAGCTTCAACTCTGCCTTGATGTGGGTTTTGTTTTTGTTTTGGTCTGGAAATTTTAATAGCTATTACTCATGTGGGGCTTTTCATCCAAATGGATTCCAGTGTATTTGAAGCTAAGATGCAAGTTATACAATGGAAACTTATCATTCAGCAGGGAAATGCAGATACCCTGAAGCAGAAATTAATCAAGTGTTTTAAAGCAGCAGCATTCAACAGTATAGGAAAAATACATTTAATCGGAGCTATTAAAGTTGAGATAATTACCAGATGTGCAGTTTGATAGAAGAACAATTTTATGCTTCTTCCCGCATGGCAGTGGGGCGGCAGGAGAAGAGAGCCGTGGTATTTTAATATTCAAAGCTATTAATTTTCTTGAAAGTGGCAGCAATAGACTTCCGTACAAGCAAGCACAGTACATAAGCCCGCAGCAGTACCTTTTAAGTTCCAGGAAGACCCAGCAAGTGTACCTGGCCAGTAACTTCTACTTATTTTCTTCCATGGGTGTTTGTGAGACTTTAAAATTTTAGCACACAGCCTTTGTCACACTCAACGTGTGTTTACTTGCCTATTAGGAAATATAACCTATGTTGCCACTTTATAGAATTCTCCTTGCATAACGTGATAGAAAAGGTTTTGGACATCTTGTATTTACCTGAAATATAAAATAATAGTTTAATCTCATATTAGTCTCTTTAGCATATTTAAACTGTCATCATTTGTGACAGCAATGAGCTGAAATTTCATGCACGTAGGCTCGGACTGCATGGTTTTAGTCACAAGTTGGCTTTAAAATACCAAGTTGTTTTACAAATTATAGCAGTATGAATGCTGATGTGAACAGTTGTCAGTTGAGTTACATGTGTTGCTACTTGCTGAGCATATAGTGTTATAACTCAATTCAAAATCATACATGTAGCGTGGCTGTACCTGTGGCCTGTATAGGATCCTTTCTGCAGCATTCAGGAGGCAAAATAAGAATGCCCTTGTCTTTGATCGGACATTTTTAATGCTAGCGTTATTCCAAATTCTGGATCAGATTTCCATGCATTGAAGGTGGCTACCACAAAGAAGTCATCCAATACGTGTACACACACACACACATACATGTGCCATTGTGCCTGTACAAGTGTATCCTAAACAATGGAAAATCATTAAGGGATAGAAAGTACACCTTAATTCCACCAAATAGTTTTGAGACTTTCAAAATACTAGGAATAAAGGTATTTTGGAGGACGGTACATGTTGTATATCAACAAATACATTAATTCATCCTCCCACATTTGCACCCGCTTTTTATTTAGAAATTAGTTTAGGCAAATGGGTGCCACAGGTAATTATTTTGACAGCTAAAGCAATTCAGTACTTAACTAAAGCACATGCGAATAGGCTCTCTATTTAGATTTTTGAGACAAGCATGCATACAAAAATTCTGAGTGCCTTTGACATTTTAATAAATAAAAATCTAATTCAATGATCACAATTAATTTCTTCATCTAACACTATTTACCAACAGATATTAAAATTATGGAATGCTGAGGATGCTGGATTGTGTTTGAACTTCTTCCCTCTCCTGTTCTTCTATTTTTCTTTTTTCAAGTTGTCCTGTATCTCACCTTTCTTATGTAAGCAAATTGCATTTTTAAACAATTTATGCATTCTAATCTCAACAATGCCAAGATAGATCACATACCACGGACTAAGCTGTAATTCCTGATGGAGTAGCAGTTCGCTGTTATTGTGCACAGGCTTTTAGAAGAACCTTTCAGATTTATCGTGTGATTTGTGGGACAGTCAAAGATGCTGGTCCTATCAGACCTCCTTCTCCTTTGAAGCGCCCTTCAAATGGTCGGTAGGAACTGGAACGGCAGCTCCTATAAATTAATATTCTTGCCTGAACATTGAATGGTCGCGCTTCTGTTGCCACATGGAAATAGAAAAAAAAAAGACATAATTTTTCTTGCCTTTTTCTTTTTTAAATGTACTGAATGGAGTAATGCAGCTGTGAGAGACTGGCTCCCATTTCTGTTCAGCTGTTGTCCCATCTCCCGGGCTACCTAAAATGCAAACAGGCCAGAGAAGGTAAGGGGTTATGAGAGACACGCTGCTGCTTGGTCACCTCTAACAGCAGCCGTAGGAGTGCTGCTGGGGGAAAAGCACATGAACCTGGCCACTTTTTTACCCATTTTTAATGGATCTGGTAGCTTTATAGAGTATTTCTAGTTCTAATAGCGTGGCATGTGCCGATTAACAGGTTTTTTTTTTCTTACCCTCCACCTTTATGATTTTATTAGCTTTTATCGTATCGTCACCTCAGCCTTCTCTCCACATTGAGAAGTTTAAGCTTTTTCATGCTGTTTCAAAGCTGCCACTCACTTTACCCACTTGATCCCTTTAGTTGCCCCCAGTACCATGTCTCATCCTGCTTTGTACTTTACACACAGAACCCAGAACTGTGATGCACTCAAGATTTGAGTGCACCAAAGTTTTATAGAGGGGCAAAATAGTTCTCCCTTGTTCTCAGTACCCTTCCTGCTGACACCCAGTGTTCCGTTGGCTTATTTGGTTGCTGCTGCACATCAAGCTGATGATTTCAAAATCTTAAAAACTGCTTAAGTTTGAATTGGTAGGTACAACTCTGGAAAGCTGTGTGAGGGCATGGTTCAGATTTTCCCAAGGGGCGTTTATCTGCATCGAAGCTCCTCTGCCACATTTTTGCTGACTCGGTTTTGTGAGATCTTTTTGGAGTTCCTCGCCATCGCTATTTGAGTACCCAGAAGAGCCAAGTTACCGTCTCGAAGCTGAAAACTTCGAGATACTTAGTTATCTTAAACCCTTCAGGGTTTCATCTGATTGACGTGCTCATTTCAGAGAGGAGTTTATCCCAATGATGATGACTGTATTTTATAATGTATTGCCATACTTTTGGACAGTGAAGTCAAATGCAAAATAATTGTGCTGTCTGTAACAAAATTCAAGTTTGGGTTGTCTTCATAATTCAGTGTAAGGTCTAGCTGTTGTTTCATATTCTGAATAGCCAGAATGCTGCACGGAGAATAGTAACTCAACTACAGGAGAAACTTGAAAATAAACATGTTGGAGGACAAACACTGAATTGCAGTGATTAAGGAAGAATGTTTTGCTCTCTAAAGGCTGTACACTGGAGAAGGAGATGCTTTCAGGCCTCGTGCAGGAATGACAAGGTGCAGATGTAGGTCTCATGCATGCAGAATTATTCCTTTATCTTGCGTATGTCTGCACTGTACCTAATTACCATATATATATATTTAAAAAATTAAAATAAACACTTCAGAAACTTGCAAAGTTGTTTTCCTGGATTATTTTAAAAGTAACTAAAGGCAACAGAAACAATTCAAATTTATATCTATATGGTATATCTGAGGTGTCTGGTCACATAAGGCAAGAATACTTCTATTGCTCAGATTTTATATGTAGCCAAGACATTTAAGGTAGTGAAATTTTGCATGGAAGTCCCACATAAACAATCAGATTACCTACTCAGTAGATCTATTCTTAACTTATCTGTGAAATGTAACTTCTTCACTGTGGTCGTATTTGTTTTAGCAATGGTTGTGGATAGTGTTTAAAAGCTAAATAAGGTGATGAGGCTATTAGGGCCAATTTTTTTTTTTTTTTTCTAAATAATTCTGCATCCAGCAGCCCCCTTTTGTACCTCCAAGCAGCCTGGTCTTCAAAAACTTGACACTTAGTCAGGGGGGCAATGGGAGTTACTGGATGTTAAGCATTTCCCTAGGTCTCTTACATTAGATGTCTGCTGGAGACCGAGCCTTGCTGAAGGATTGGCCATAACTGGGAGTTTTGAGCAATAATCTCAATACACTGAAGAAAGCCAAACTTTAGAAAATGTTTCCATCCCCAAAACTCTCTCTGCCACCGTTTGCCACTGGTATGTGGATTTTGTTACAAACTCTGCAATCTTTACTCTTACAAGCATTCCTTGTACGAATAACCTCACTGAAGTCAAGAAATATTTTTGCTTCAGAGAAAGCTGATAAAAAGGCTAACCTTAATCGTTTGCTTTTCAGCAGCATCACAAGTTCTTCAGTCATCCCTTACCTCACATTCAGGCCAGGCCAGAAGAAATATTCCTTGAGCTTTTCATAAATTATCTTTGGTTCTAGTACCGGAATAACAGGCAGCTGTGAGCTGGCTACAACAGCTCTGTTCACCGTCTATCTTGGATATTCCCTGGAAGACACCCCTGACTCCACAATGTCTCTGTTCAGACACGATTTTACAAGAGACTCTTGTTTGCCTTGCCTTCGGTAGCAGTTTGTGCACACAAGCTCAGATTAAATAGAACGAGCTCTTTAAAATGTGCTATTTCGTAAACGAAGCATAATTTTCTTGCATTTCTATCAGTTGTGCCTTTATAAAGCTTCGACTGCCTCTGGTTTGGGATATTTTGTTTTTACCTTGACCTGTCTTGTGTTTCACGACACGTCGGTGCGGCAGGCCATTCCTGCAGATACAGTAGCTTTAGAAGGTGTAAGGCAGCCGTGAACTCGGGTGCTGGATCACTCCTGCACAGCCTGGTACGTTGCCCCAAGGCATACAGTGTTTCTATAGCACTCCTCCATATATTATGAACTGTAATGCCAGCCGATTATTTAATGGCGATGATTAAAAATGCAAGAATCCAAGGTGTGAAACTGATTGCTGACATCTTACTACTTTGTTTATAAGCTTAAAAATATACTAAATATAATTAAACATGAATTATCTTACCTATTTTCTCCCCTCTTCCTAAACTTTGGAGATTTTTTTTTTAATTTTAGGTCAGCATTTTAAAATAAGCTTGGTATGTTACTTTCTCTTTGATAAACATACTGTTTATCTGTTTTTACTGCTGTGCCCCAAAAAGTCCAAATCAGAATTGGACTGCCATTATGCTACTAACATATAATTAACATAATTTGTTTATATACAATATTTAGTTTGAAATCTCAATACAAAAGATTTTGTATATCGTACCGTAAACTAGGTTAAGATAAAATAATAAAAACAAATACTTTCAAAAGTACAAAACCAGACAAAATGTAAATGGTACAGAGTTGAGCTAGCATCGTTTTAAGGGTGCAAGTCCCTAAGAGGTGAAAGTGATTGAAATAGGGGGTGATAATACATAAGATTAATTGCATGCACGTAGAATTTTTTTCTTGAGTTGAACCTTGAACCATCAGAGTCTCCAGTTAGTTGAAGGATTTTTCTGGAGCTAAAAACAATTATGCTAAACCTTTAAGGAATTAATAAAGTATCTTGTTCCTCAGGGTGTATTTTTTATGAGCTGTCGTTTTACTTTTCAGAACCTAGGAATAACATCCACGAGGAAATATGTAATTTAGGAAAAGTTAATTTTGCCCCTCAGATGAAACTTCTAACATATGAAATATTTGCTGTGACGTTTGGCTTGTTTTTAATTATGAAAAATTGCTTCATACAGGGCTTTCTGAAAACTACAGTATTCTGGGAAGTAGCATGGTCCAGTGGATAGGTCATAGGACTGCATCCCAGGAGAACTGGGGTTTCTTCCTGACTTTTCACAAATCAGGAGTGCATAAACTTCAGCAGTGCATTTTTGCCAGAGCTTGTGTCTGCTTTCCTCTATGAAATAAGAAGATTGATCATTAGCATTTCAAAAATACAGATGGGAGAGGATATGTAAGTATTACCCTTTTTATGCACTCAAGGTCATCACTACGTCTCCAGTTTGTCAGACGTTACCACCTTAAATAGCAATTCTTAATAATGCTGTTAGCAAAGAATGTTTACTCTCTTTTGCGTAGTTTGTCTGTTTAGATCATCGCAGATAGGAAATGTTTAAGCCCTTTGAGGGGATTACAAATATATTGGTTTAGGAACTCTTCATTTTCAACTGAAACGTGCATTCCACTCCTATGTAATTTGTCCATCATTTCCTGTGTGAATTTCTGTTTGGTTTAGACCCAATTACCTCAGGGCTTGTGAATAACTGCAGTGGCATTACTTTATTATAAAAGGAAATTAATTTGTGTGCCTGCATGTAATAGCATGAACTCTTTAGTAATTACAACCATCTGAACTTTCTTCTCCAGCTGACGACAAGTTGCATTTGAGGTCAGAATTAAGCTTATAATTTTAATCTGTTTCTAAGGGAGGCATTTTCAGTCTGAGTTCCGCAAAGTTGGAGCTAGAACTGGAGAAACCTAGAGGTTCTAAAACGGCAGATATTCTTCCAACTTGAAACAAGATGTATGCATTCTACATGGTGATACAAACTCCAAAATAGCTCCTCATTACACCAAATTTTTTGTGGAACATCTTCCTTTTCCACTTTAAACATTCTTCTTATGACAACTAGGTAAAATTGTGGAAGTGGCAAAAATGGTTTAACACAAATACTTATATAAAACATCAGCCAGGGACAAATAACATGTAAATAACATCTTACATCTATTGAAGAACAAATAAGAATGACTGTGTGAATACTCAGATTTGCTCTCTATACAGTGTTTGACAAAATAATTCAGGGCTAGCAATATATTTTCTGACTGTTTCTGAATAATAACAGCATATAATAATTTTTACTTTCTCTTCTCGATTCATCTGTCAAAATTCATTACAATATTTGTAAAGCTGTTATTTTCTCTATGGTGAAAACTGTTAAAGTGCATTTTGAATTATTTCTTATCACTCATCTTTGGAGACAGGATCTTGCATTTCCCGAATCAACATTGTGGTCTCTGCTGGAGGTAAGATGCAATGTTCATTAAAAAAAACATTATAAACACTATAAAGATAAAGTGTTTGTCCTAACAAACAGATAGTTTTCCAATAACTTCACTTTTACTTCCAGGCTTTAACAGATTTTAACGCTGGGAGGTGCAGAAAGGCTGTTTCACTTTTTGGCATCTGTCAATAATATTAATGATGATAACATTTTTGTACTAATAACAGCCTTTAAAGTTTTATAATCATAATTATCCATATAAGGCTTCAAGCGTTGTCTGGTATTGGACATATTTTAACTTGGTTTTAGTTGTATTTGCAGAAGTAATTTTAGGAACTTTTGTACCAGCGAGCCTGTTATCTATCTCCTTTGAATCACATTAGTGATTTTCTGTCTCAGCCCTGGTTTTGCTTAGGCCTGCACAGTGCTGTTGGTATCAGCAGTCAGTACAAGCAAAAATGTTACTCCAGTCACGGAAGCAGCGATGAGGTATAACCAGTGAAGCAGCAGTAGCACGAGCCACGAACTGTGTGTGGTCAGCAAGGAGAAGGCGGCACCACAGGGAAAGAACTCCAGCTTCTCCAGTGTGGGGAAGTAAAAGTAACTTCGTTGGAATGCTAATTGTTGAACGGATAATCTGTCACTCAAGGGACGATCAAGAATGAGGAGGTGTTGTCAGGTAGTTGTCATGCACCAGAATGAGTCCAAGAACTCGAAGCACTTAAAGTTAGGGCTTTACGTCAATAATTATTTGAGGTACCTGTCTCACCTAAACCACTTCCAGTATAGAAATACAACCATAGACTCACAGAATTGCCTAGGAAAGGAGGGACCTTTCATATCAATCCATCATCAACATAACTCATCAACAAAATTCATAACTCTAAATCCAATCATCAACATAACTCTTGACAAAAACCATGACTAAACCATGTAGAGCTATGCCGCCATACACCTATTTCAAAGTTTGACACGCGGATAAACCTGAGGTAACTACATATTTACCAGAACTATTATTCATGAGCAGCAAAATAATGATGCCCTGTGTCCTGCAGTACCTTACTCCTTTGTTGACTGTAAGTAAAAGGTTGGTGGGTCGTAGCTGGAGTTCCCATCCCCACCTCTGTGACACTCTCCCTTCTGCCTGCCCGGACGGGGCCGATGGAAGGCTGTCGGGTTTCCGATGGAGCCAGGCTAATGCCCACCCGCCAGAAGAGCAGGTAACTGCTCAGGTCACGCTTCAGCCCCTCTCTCATATGAGGATGCTAGGCTAGGAATCTTTTTTTCTAACCAGTTGTTGAGTTTTGTGAAAAAATAGTAGAATTTCTTACCATCCTATGCCTGTCCCCTTTGCCAGTTTTAGTCAAGAGTTGGCTTGATGGGTTTAAAAGTTACTACACCGTATAAACAGAGACATCACGAACAGGAAAGCATCGTGTCCTTAAGAAACCAGGCTGACAACATCAGACTTAATGGATTATAGCTTTATTTTTCAGACAAAGACATTTCAATACAGCTCTGTGCAAGTTTATTGAAATTAAAGGACTATTTCCTCTGCCCTATGTTTTTGAGAACCTTGTATTTGCTACCTTTGGAAACATAAAAAACAAAACAAATCTAAATTCAGTGCGAAAAGATGTTTCAGGCCTATTTTACATATTAAAACAACTATACTGTGTTGATTCCATTTTATACAGCTGTCTAGCCACAAAAGAGGAAGGCCAGAGATAGTCAGGAAAAAGTCTGACTGCATAAAAACATTTGAAACCTGAAATGCTGAAAAAGTTTGTCAGAAATAGTCAGTCTTGACTTTGATGTTTTATAATTACAAGAGTGATATTTTTCTTCTAAGGATATCTTTCTTACTCATTACATGACACAACCCACATACAGAATCCATACACACAGAAATAGCTCTATGCAAAATGCACCGTCGTGCTTATGCAAGGGAGGCTCTTAAGGTGTTTTATGTCCTCAGAATTAAATTCCAGTTCAATGTTCCAATCTGGAACTGTAAGAAATATAGCCACCGACGATTCTACACAGGTATTTCCAAAAGCTTTTTTGAAGACAAGGACTTTTTGTACTTGGCCAAATTACTGCCATCCTGGAGAGTACACAGATGATTGTTTAACACTCTGTGCCACCAGATGAGAATCCTATTTCAAATCTTAATGAATAAATACTCTCTCTGAAACGTCTCATAGCTTTTTCTGCCTTTAAATCATGTTACTAACAGACAGCCCTAGACACCTGCAAAATCTACAGCCATGAGGGAGAACAAACTAAGTCCAAAATTAACTTTGAGAATATTAACATACTTCTTTTACAGGAACATTTCCCAGAACAAGCAGCTCCAGGACATGCTCAGTTTGGATTCCACCACAGAAATAAGGACATCTTATGGTCTTTTGTATCCTGAGACAAGGATATGGGAAATTTGAGGTTGGAAGGATGGGACTTTACACCTTGTCTGCATTTCTAACAAATGTCAAAGTGGAATGTGCTCTAACAACATTTTCTGTCATTTTTCCTATAAGAGAAATGAAGTCCTAACCTTGGTTTCATTGGAAGCAATATATTTTGTCACTGACCAGCTGATGCACTTTTTGTGTTCCAACACAGTGAGCACATAACCCGTATGAAGTTTTATTGACTTCAATGAGTTATTCATATGCTAAATTGATAGAATCACAGAATGGTCGAGGTAGGAAGAGACCTGTGGAGGTCATCTGGTCCACTGTACCCACTCATGCAGGGCCACCTAGAGCTGGTTGCTTGTGTCCTGAAGACTTTTGAATATCTCCAAGGATGGAGACTCTACACCTCACTGGGCAACCTGTACCAGTGCTTGGTCAACCTCGCAGTGAAAGTGTTTCCTGATGTTCAAAGGGAACCTCCCGTGTTTCAGTTTGTGCCCATTGTCTCCAGTCCTGTCACTGTGCACGACAGAAAAGAGCCTGGCTCCATCCTCTTTGCACCCTCCCTTCAGGTATTTATATACATTGATGAGATCCCCCTGAGCCTTCTCTTCAGGCTGAACGGTCCCAGCTCTCTCAGCCTTTCCTCGTCGAAGAGATGTTCCAGTACCTTCAGTATCTTAATGGCCCTTAGCTGAACTCCCTCTGCTATGCCCATGTCTCTCTTGTACTGGAGAGCCCAGACCTTGAGACAGCACTCCAGCTGTGGCTTCACCAGCACTGAATGAAGAGGCAGGATCACCTCAACTGGCAATACTCCTCTAATGCAGCCCAGGATACCATTTGCTTTCTTTGCAGCAAGGACACTTTCCTGACTCGTGTTCGATTTGGTGTCCACCAGGCCCCCAAGTCCTTTTCTGCAGAGATGCTTTTCAGCCTGGTGGCCCCCAGCCTGCACTGGTGCCTGGGGTTGTTCCTCCCCAGGGGCAGGACCTCGCACTTCCCCTTGTTGAACTTCTTCGGGCTCCTGTCAGCCCATTTCTCCAGCCTGTTGAGACAGCATGACCTGCTGGTGTATCAGCCACTCCACCCACTTCTGTGTCATCATCAATTAATTCATTTTAAAAGGCACCGAAAAGGTTGATATAATATGCATCTAAGAAAACCCCAAACTGGAATAACGTTTCATCGTAAGAAAAATTTATTAAACATTTGCTAGCCTTTTTTAATAGAATATTACTGTTAAATACAACATCCATTAACTGATCCATTTGAACACGGTATCAATTTATTAAAATATTAACCCTTCTAATTTAAGCATGGGGGAAAATAACCATGTAATTTTGATTTTGCCAGTAATTCATGCTCACAAAAACGCCTGGCATGCAGGAAGAAGGGGTAACACCAGATGGAAAACCTGCATGTAAACAGAATCTAAGAACACGTAGCATTATTAAGATAATAAGGCAACACGCTCTTCCTAGGGGAGATGTTGTTTGAAGTCCAATGGCATCAGCAGGTTTCACAGTTTTCTACCGGGAAATTCCCTTGTTGCGACTTCGTCTTCTACAGACTGCCGAGGTGGGCTGACAGGCCAAAGCTGGCCCAGGCCGCAGGACATACCTGTGGCACAGCAACACGTTTTTCGCCTCCGAGGTATATCTAGGCCCATGACCGCAGGCTACGCCCAGCTCCCCACCCCAGCTCACCCTCGTGGGCAGAGAAGGGGTCTGGGCAGGGGAGGCACGGCCACCAGCGGGCCCGAGCAGCCCTGTCGCCGCAGGGCGCCCCGGCCCGCCGCCCGGAGCCGCCGCAGACGCCCGTCCACCACTGCGCAGGCGCAGACCCCGCCCCTCGCCTGTCTCCTCAACGCTGATTGGCTGGGAATGGAGGGTTGTGCGGGGAGCGTTCCCGCCTCTTCGGCTGCTGGCGCGCGGTTGCCGTAGCAACCCGGGGCGGTAGCGGTGGCGCTCGCGCCTCGCCTCTGCCCGGCTGGCGCGGCCCGGAGGTGAGGGGAGAGCGGGGCCGGGCGGGCCGCGGGGCGGCGCGGGTTCCTCCTGGGACGGCTCTTGGGAGCCGTTCCTCGTCCCCCTGCCTGTTCCGCTCGGCTGACGGGCAGGGACACCGGAGCAGCCTTCCGAGAGGTTGTGCTGTGTGGCGGCTGGCTTCTGTCGTGGTCAGCCGGGGCGGGGCGGGGGGTGTGGGAAACGGCGGGCGACGACATGGGACGGTGGTGACAGCGTGAAATGAGCCGGCTGACGGAGCTGTGGGATCGAGAGAGATCACACAGAGCCCCCACGGTGGCAGCCCGGCTCTTCCTCTGCTGCTAGTGCTTGTTTTGGCAGAAGGCCTAAGAAAGGGCTCTGAAAAACGTTTCTATTCTAAAAAGCAAGAAAGAAACAGACTTCTCAGTAAAAAAAAAAAAAAAGACCAAAGTGCTTTCAGCTTTCCTTCTTCCCCCCATTTTTTCTTTTTAAAAGCAAAAAACCTACATGGGGAGACAAGGGGGAACTCCTGAGCTTCAGTAAGTACGGAAGTTTCTGCTGCCTTCACAGTTTCAATCTTTGCTTTTCCTCAGTTTCCCATAAATGTAAGGCTGGCAAGGAGGATTCTCTGTGCTGTGGTTTATGTGGCTCCATGAGTTCTAGTATTGGAGCGGTTTTTGCTGTCTCCTCAGTTGTTTTGATACACTGACGTGGGACTATTATCTATTGGCTAAAATACATAATGTACACGGTATTATGTATTGGCTAAAAAAGCAGTTGTTAAGTTACATTTGTTAGGGTATTTTTACCCCCAGACTGTTTACACATCCAGTGCAAAATACATGTCTTGGCTTCCTCCCTCCCCTCCATTCCCCCGTTTATAAGCTCATTTGGAACAACGTCCAAAATTTTTTTTTTAAAAAGTTAGTATTGTTGCGAAAGCCTCTGCAGTATGCCTCAGTGGGAAAAACTGGGTTTTTCACTGGGCACAACAAATGCTCGTGCAGGTGTGTGCATGACAAAAGAGCTGTGCAGATGTCTAAAGAGTACTTCTCATGGCCTGTAAAACCTACTATAGTGATGTATTTTCTAACTAATAATTAGGTTATGAGCTGCCACTAATTAGTTACTTCTGTGTGAGAATTGCTTCCGCTGTGGCCAATTGTGCTCATACTTCTATATGAAAAAAATGAAGACTACAGTACAATTTTCTTAAGCACACTGAAACAACAAATCACATATAACAACGTATTTTAAATGTTATTTAATACTTTAAAAGTCTGAAAAAACAGCAAGAAAGGAGTAGATTTTTATAAGCAGCAAAGACTATACATAAATGTGCCACTGGAAGCAAAAAGGGAATTTGTGGGTAAACATTAGATTTGAAGTATACGTGTAAGCTTTGTTGAAGATCTGGGCTACAAGTAGTATAACATTTTCCTTTTTGTTTTTAAGGCATTTTATAAAACTGCTTACAAGAGCATGTGAATACACTATTAAAAGAAGCAGTTTGACCTATTACAGAATTATGGTTCGACTAACACTGGACCTAGTTGCTAAAAGCGTCAGTCACAAGAATCGCAATGAAGAGGAATTTGGACAGTATCTGCAAAAGATAACTCATCTAAATTTATCAGATAAAAATATAGATGAAATTGTAAGATTTATTTTTCTTTATTCCTTTTAACCTGGCCACTCAAGTATTTTGTAGCTACTGTTATGAAGAGTTGTTTATCGTTGGGAATACAAAGAAGCAAAGCCAGCTTTCTGTTTTTTAACAGCTATATTATGTTTTAACATTTATATTGACTTGCAATTAAGCCTTAAAAATACATCTGTTTAGAAACATGCTTCAGCATTCACTGCTGCTATTGTGTGGAATACTGTTTGTATGTAGAATTGCTTAAATGGATTTTAAATGTGTGGGCATTTGAAATGTGAAAATAATCTTTCCGATGTAACTTTTCTTATAAAACATCAAAGCGGATGATAGTAACTCCAACAGTCTGCAGCATTTCTTATTATCGACCTGACACTTTTTTCTTTATGTAGCAAAAATCTTGTTGAAGTATTTTACTTACCTGAAACTGTGGAAATATCATCTGCATAGCAGACAAGAAGGATATTATCAGGACACTAACTACTTTTGCCATTAATTAATTAAAATAGAAAATCCATGTAAGCAATTACAAAGAGAAATGAACTAAGTGTTAAAGCGAAGTAGTTTTTGCAGTATTTCACAAAACTATTACAGAAATCTGCAGCTCTAAAAAAAAAAAAAAAAAAGGCAAATCAAACCAATTTGTTATTTTGATTATTTTGTACAGTTGCTACGTTGTAAGGAAGCTTTCAGGAAGTCACCAGAATGGAAATGATAACTCCACTCACTTACCTCTTTAGCTACTTAAGAAGGAGAATATTTCAAATCAATCATTTCGACCCGACACTTTTCCTATAGGATATAGTCAGTCTGTTGCCATTGAATCAGTAGATGTTGGGCTTTGACAGCAGTGCTCTAGCCCTGTTGAAATCTTGCTATAGTGTTCTTGGAGACTTTAGGTCTGAGGTTAAAACCCAAAGTTCGTATTTTTAGCAACAGTTTGTTTTTTTATTTAAAGACTTGTATTTATTGATGGTTACCTTTATAAAAATGCAAACAGTGTAATAGAAGAAGTGTAAGGAATGAATAATTTTGCAGATCAGAATTTTTTTTCATAGAAGAAGTGTAAGGAATGAATAATTTTGCAGATCAGAATTTTTTTTCAAGGAAGTAGTAATGACATTACATACTATTAAGTGCAACACTTATTTTATTCTTGTTAATGCCAAATTTTTTCTAGTATTGGGAATTTTACAAAGAGTTGTTAACTCTCAGCACAATCTTTTCAATCTATCTGTGATTTATTCCTTAGATTTCAGAGGAAGTCTGAGAAAGGAAAAGGGAGTTCAGGAACAGGATACAAGCCAAGTGAGGTTAACAAATTTGGACTGGTGTAGTGGCTTTTTCAAATTAATCAGGTTAAAATCTACATTTTTTTTTTAAATTGCTCCCTGGGGCTTACTCATTTAAAAAATAATTCATGACCTTTTCATTTTCAAAGACAAAACCTGCAAACTTAACCCAGTCCTCCTTCCTTTGAGTTTAATAATAGGAAATTTATACAGTTTTCAGTAAGTCCTGAGTTAATTCAGATTCCCTCCAGATATGGAGCACGTTTTGAAATTGCTGAGCCCTAAACAATTGAATTGTTGTGTATGGCAGATTTCTGCTTTAGAAGTGTGATTTCAGTCAAGAAGATTAAATAGCTTGTTCTGTATGAACAGATCCATGCAAGCAAATGGGTTTATTCGTCCCACTCCTAGGAATGTGCACAGCAAGTTACTAATTTGATTGGTCCATTTGATCAGGACTTGTTCATCAGATGCCGCAGAGAAGTTTTGCAGAAACCCTTATAAGAACAGGTGACCTTTCAGTTATTTAAAAGGATGAGGGGATTGAGTGCACCCCCAGTAAGTTTGCAGATGACACCAAACTAGGTGGGAGGGTTGATCTGCTTGAGGATAGGAAGGCTCTACAGAGGGACCTGGACAGGTTGGATTGATGGGCTGAGGCCAATGGTATGAGTTTCAACAAGGCCAAGTGTTGGGTCTTGCACTTGGGTCACAACAATCCCATGCAACGCTACAGGACTGGGGAAGAGTGGTTGGAAAGCTGCCTGGCAGAAAAGGACCTGGGGGTGTTGGTGGACAGCCGGCTGAATATGAGCCAGCAGTGTGCCCAGGTGGCCAAGAAGGCCAACAGCATCCTGGCCTGTATCAGGAACAGCGTGGTGAGCCGGACTAGGGAAGTGATCACTCAGTGACCACACCCTGTACTCAGCACTGGTGAGACCTCACCTCGAGTACTGCGTTCAGTTTTGGGCCCCTCACTACAAGAAGGACATTGAGGTGTTGGAGCGTGTCCAGAGGAGGGCTACAAAGCTGGTGAGGGGTCTGGAGGACAAACCTTATGAGGAGCAGCTGAGGGAGCTGGGGTTGTTTAGCCTGGAGAAAAGGAGCCTGAGGGCAGACCTCATTGACATACGGCTACCTGAAAGGAGGTTGTAGCAAGGTGGCAGTTGATCTCTTCTCCCAAGTAATAGCCAATAGGACAAGAAAAAATGGCCTCAAGTTGTGCCGGGGAGGTATAGATTGAATATGAGGAAAAATTTCTTCACGTAAAGGGTTGTCAAGCCTTGGAACAGGCTGCCCAGGGAAGTGGTTGTGTCACCATCCCTGGAGGTATTTGACAGATGTGTAGACGTGGTGCTGGGGGACATGGTTTACTGGTAACTTGGCAGTGTTAGGTTAATGGTTGGACTTGGTGATCTTAAAGGTCTTTTCCAACCAAAACAATTCTATAGTTCTAAGTCATACAGGATGTGATGTATCTGCTGATAATGGCTGTAGTCCTCAGCTTCTGTATGGCAGAACAGTAATGATAGATTTCAGTCTTAAATCTATGCAGATGATTACTGACAATCAGTTTTTCTGGGAAAAATAGTTGTTAGAAGTGTTTGTTAAAGATGAAAATGTATAAATCGTGCAGCACAACTTAAATATAAAAACAATCAACTGCTTCCAGAAGCAGGCAGTGAGTGAACTCTATGTAGCATTTATTTGTTATTTTTTATTTCAGGGTGACGTCTCTTTGTGTAAAAATCTTAGAGTTCTGTATTTATATGATAACCAAATCAGTCAAATCCAGAACTTGGACTTTGCTTCAAATATAACACACCTTTACCTTCAGAACAATTGTATTACATGTATTGAAAATCTCTCATCGCTGAAAAACCTTGAAAAACTGTAAGTTGAAAGTCATGTATTTATTTTAATAGTGAAAGAATAATTATTAGACTAAGAAATCAAAAAATTATGTAGCTAGTAATGTCCTTTCAGCTCTTAAATGTTGCTTTTCAAATAAAACTAATTCCTTACGATTTTTTTAACAGTGTTCTATGATGTAAGTGATGGCATATCATCTTAACATATTTATCTTCATTTAAATTATTTTCCTTCTTTAGCCATTTAATAATAATAGTAGCAATATATAAAACCCCTAAAAACCCCTTGGATCTGTTAGCTGTATGTTCAACTTGCACACTAGGTTATTTACTTTTTCTACTATAATTTCCAAGTATTATTCAATAATACTTAAAATACTTATTTTTTTTAATATATTGAGGCCTTGTGTTAGCTTTTGCTTTCAAAGGATATTAAATCTATTTTGTGTACTACTCTGCAGGTATTTGGGGGGCAACTGCATCGCTGTAGTAGAGGGTTTGAATAAACTAGAAGAAATAAGGGAGCTACATATTGAAAGTCAACAACTCCCTCTTGGCGAAAAGCTTCTGTTCGATCCAAGATCCCTTCGGTCCCTGGCAGTAAGTACATTTTGAGAATTTCAATGAGCCATTAATCAGCAGATCAGTATTTTCAAGAGAAGTGATTAGTACATGATCACTGTGTGTTTTCCTTTTCTCCCATTTGGTGTAATTCTTGGGAGATTCCCATCTCAATTCTCATATAAACAATGAGTCCAGCAGATTCTGCTACTTAATTTATTTTTTGGTGAAGGATGGAAATGGAAATGAGAATAGAGAGAGGAAGTAAAGAAATGTGTGGATGCCTTATACCAATAAAATGTGAATAAATTAAAAAAAGGGTATGAATTTATTACAGTTATCTTAGTCTACTTAGCTTGTAGTGCATTGGTTTGTTGATACTTCTCTGATTTGATTGTTACATTAGTTTATTTACTGCCTCCTGTATTTCTCTAGGGAATGCAATGGCAAAAGGTGCAAACAGCTTTTCTTCTCGATATGAAGAGCAACACAATCAAAAGCTTTCAGTTTTAGTTCTGCAATTTTTCTATGTTGTTGTATGTCAAGATTTCAGAAAAGTCAGTTTTTGAAGTTTTCTTTCAACAGGTTAATTTCTCAGTAAACATCAAATAGTTTTTTTGAGTTTTTAAAACATACTTTATTTACTAATAGATGTAGTTCTATACTAAAAAAATCATCTTGCTGTATCTCCCAAAGTGTCAGGATTTGGTGAGATTTTTTTGTGAAGATTAACTTTTTAGTGAGTTCTTTTGTCATGTGTGTATCATGAACATTTGACCTAGCTCTAATTCTTGCTGTTTTGAGATGAAGTAATCCAAGTCATGTATTGCTATTTTCCTTTAATAGAAATGAGCCATTCTTGAGAGTGCACTTTTACTTAGTGCTTAGTTTCCTGAGATAAACACATGAAACAGATTTATTTTTTATCTAGAATGTAAAGATCTCTCTAACTATGGTCTGTTACAATAGGCAAAGTGCGTTATGTGACTCACTAGTGTTCCAAAGAAGGGGCAAGGAACAGTGGTATGTATACCGAGAGATTTGTAGGATCAAGCCTGAAAGAGAAACAGCATAGTCCAGCTGTTAGATGGGACTACGTAGATATCAGATATGGATTTCAGCTCTATGCAGTTCAGATATAACCTTGGAAAAGACAGTCATTTTCTGTGTCCATTTCATACTTACAATGTAGAGTTAGTAGCACTTGCATAACTCTAAAGCATTTGAACATTTTTAGAGAAAAACAAAAATTCTGTATTTCCTAAGAATTCCTGAAATAATAGAGAAAAAAATCTTACTTTTGTTTGACATCAAAACCAAAATAAACAGCATTTTAGGACAAGAGGGAAAGCCAACATAACACTACATGTGAGGTATGTGGTAGTTGTATTTGCCTGTTTCTGCTTCATATGCTTGTTCTTCCTTTAAGAGAATTTTCTGCAAGAATTTACAACTTGACTCATGCGTGGTGAGGAAAAAAAATAATTTTCTCTTTCTGCTTTTCTTCCTCCAGAAATCTTTGTCTGTGTTGAACATCAGCAATAACAACATTGATGAATTAGAAGAACTGGCAGTTTTGGAAAATCTTTCTTATCTTAGAGCAGTTGACAATCAGCTTCAACATATGAAGGTATTAAAATAGAGATTTGTTCTATTTAGTATGGGTGATAAGAAGTTAGTGATATTCATCTTTATCACTAAACAGATGAGTTACTGAACCTCTGACTTTCCAAGCATGCTATCTTTTCTCATCCCAAAATCTTGTTGAGATTAAAAACGGAGAACTGTTTATCTAGGATGCCCAAATGTCCTTTAATCCTACGTAAAGTGGCAATTGTGCATGCATCTATCGACTGAGTAGTAAATGCATAGAAGTTATAACTATAATATGTCCAAAATGTAGAGTTAGTATGTATATTTTGGCCATCTGAGTAACTATCAGTGGCTTAATTTGCAAAGATGACACGGACATTGTTTTTTAATTAATTTGCAGTATTTTACCATATTATAGTTTTTATTCTCTATTTTATTGTAAATAAAAGACGCTTCTTAGTTATCGGATCATTTAGCTGATTTTGCAGCCGTTACAATATCAAAGTGACTTTTTGACTATTGTTGCTGGAGTATCATAAGAAGTATTTGTCATTAAAGTATACACTGAATTTTTTTCAAAAATTTTTGCTAAGGAAAGGCACATCTTCATAAACAAGAGCTCTAACTTCCACAGTAGCAGCTAAAACAAATGAAATAAAAGTATTCTTGCTCTTCCTTTTTCAGTAGCAAACGTGGTTCAAACAGAATGTTCTAGACTTACAATTTCTAGCTTATCTTCACAAAAAGGAATAGAATATTGGCCTTGCGACTTCTCTTTATGTTATGATGTCTTCCACTTCTTGATATAAAGAGCAGTTAACAAATAATTATAGTGTCAAGTTAGTAACTGAATATCAAATTTATGTTGAACAGTATGCTGACACCATCATTGCAGGGTGGAGGCATGGAACAAACTTTATAAATGACTTAATAAACACTGTTTTCATTTAATATAAACCATAGGCATTTGTATGCTGCTTTTTTTGAATTTTTTTTTTATTAATAAATATGGAAATTATTTTTCTTAAATGGTACCCCCAATCACCAAGACAAAGCCTTGATTAAAATAAACTCTTTCATTACTGGTTTTCATATACATTCTATTTCCTTAGAAAAGTTAACTTTCATTGGTTAGTAATTATTAAAATAACCATTCTTATTATGTCTTAAAGCACCTAATATCTTTTACATTAAATTTGGCAGTTCTGTTTACTAATTAAGAGATTTCAATATTTTGTGTGCATAATCTATCTATGATCTAGGTAAATATACTTTATTTGGACTCTTAATTTTTTACATTTTAATATTAAGAAATGTTGAATGATACATTTCTTTTTTACTAGAGGATTATTAATGTGTCATATTTCAAGCTGTGTTTCTGGCTGGCAGTTGTGCTTGAATTCGTATCGAAATACAATTCATGTACGCATTTGCTGGGTAATTAAAACCATATTGAAAGTGTTGGTTACCTCAAAATAACAGTTTTTTTAAATAGGTAGTCTTTCCAAAGCGGCCCTTTTTAAAAGGAATCATTTTCTAAACAAAACATATTACAGTAATTTTTTTAATTGACTTTTTTTCTTTCTTATAAATACAAAATACTTCAGTTGTGATGATCTTAAAAGAAGATTGTCTTATGAAAAAAACAATTATTTTTAAGAATGAGGATGCCAGTTCAGAGACAGCACTTTCAGTGTCTCAGAGGAAAAAGTAGTATCTTCTGAAACAGAATTAAGGAGAGGACAAAAAAGACTGCATTACTCAGTAACTGTGTATATAATGTTTAATCATTATTAAATTTCAATATTTCATCATCAGTAAGATCAGAGTTAATATTTAGCCAAATCAAATAGACATTTAGATTTCCATATTATTTGGTCACAGTTTTTGAAAAATTATGTGGTGGGCATTTGAGTTAGCTGCTGCTGCTATCAGTTACTTTTGGATCAAGCTCCAGTAAATTTTGAAAGTATGTTTTCTAAACAATCTCCAAGTTTTGAAAATATGGAGCAGATAGGGTATTTCTATTGATGTCTTTGCAGACCTGTAAAATTAATGACCATCTTGAATGCATTTAACATATAGTGTATTGCAACTGGATATCCCACTTCCCAACTACAGTTACTGTGTTCTAGAGATTACCTTTTAGTAGGTTCTACTTATCACTAATATCAATTCTTATTTAAATAAAAAAAATCAACAACAAACTGTTGAAAAAGCAGTAGCCCATGCAAAGTATATATTAAAAAGTCAGTTTTAGCTCTGTTTAAGAGGCTTTAACTTACAGTGAACATCTAGCAAGAGAACAATCTTATACATCCACTAACTGTTTAAAAAAAAATAGCTGAGAGAAGTTTTGAGTACGTTATGAGGTTTTTTGCAACCCTGAATTTCATGATTCCATGGCTTACATTATACTATGGCTGTGACAGCTCAAAGGATTTTAGGAGGTATATAATTATACTACATATATTTAATTGCTTCTGGCGGCCATTGTTACATGCAGCAAAGGCTCTCTCATTGCCACACAAACTGCCTCCATTCTCCTCCCTCTTGCCCCTCTGTTTTCAAAACTCTGATGTATACCTCTTTTTCATGCCAAAAGCTGATTTCCCATTGCTGCATTCTCATCATCGCCATCAAGAACATCCCCAGGAATGTCTGGCTTTGGTCAGAGACTCTGGTGGTGCTGCATGACCACCAGAGAAGTGTCAGAGAGCTCTGTACCCAGCTCTGCTTCACCTGATGGGAAGAAGAGCTGTAAAGGAGTCATCCACGTCTGAGCAGGGCTGGTCAACAGCAGTGATCTGTGTAGCAGAGGTAGATGGCAGCAGAAATAATATGTAGTGTTTGCAAAAGAGGGAAACGTGAAAGGCGTAAGAAATGCATGAAATACAATCTTCTCATGTAGACTTTTCTTACTTTTGTATAATTATTATTATTATTCTATATCTAAACATTTATCTCAGTGTTTTCACATTATTATAAAAACACATACTCCCTCGCTTTTCAGCACTGCCATGTTGATTTCAGTGTAGTTGAAAATCAGGGCTAGTAAATTCAAGCACTTAAAGTTCTGGCTAATTCAGGACATTGTTAGCGTAATTAACAGACATCAAGGCATATATGACCTTGTTTCACATGACTGAAGTTTATATACTGCAGTCTGAACAGTAGACAGAACAAAATTAAGTAATTTTTCTCAATTCATGCAAAATAACTTACTATGATTAGCTACCACATGTAAAAAGCATGTCTGAGGTCAGGTATCAAGTATATAATTGATTTCAATAGAATTGGCTTTTCTTTGTTTGCTATCATTTGCTACTTCATTTATTTATCCTATCAAGCTTCGGGTTTACTTTAGTCAGATTCACAAGGACTTCTAGGCTGCAGTGTATTTGGGTTGGAATACTAACAGAATTTTTAAAAAACAATATTCCTATTAAAAAAAAAAAAAACGACGACTGTTCCTGTTTACAAAAAGCCTGACTCTATTATTTATTTATTAATTACATAAGTTTTGGGAAGATTATGACTTGTGTGAGTATTTGGATAGGTAGAGAAAAGATAGCTAGAAATACCTATAAAAATCTGTATTTCCTAAGTCTTTAATTTATTCAACCTCTGCCCAGTATTGATTATGACAAGAGGATATCACAAAAGATGAATTCATTCACTTCAGAATTCAGTCAGGAACAAGAGAAAAATTATAGATTTTCTCAAATAGATTATGACAGGTAGTCAAAATGGTGACAAATTGCTGTCTGTAGATGTAGTTAGGGCAGTTGGACTAGACGTTTCCAATAAAAACTGGAGCATACTGGTCAAATACCGATTCTGAGATGGCCATCGTTAATTGGTAAGAACGTTATTGCCACCACCACAGCTGCCTACTAAGGCGCTTGCCCTTCCCCCCCAATGGAATATAATTTGCTCGTCAGTATTTTGTAGCAGACCTCAAAGTGATAGCATGACATGATCATTTATCAAATGGAGACTGCCCAGAAGAGTGTCTGGTCCCTCTAGTACAGCTTATTGAAAGGCTGGGAAGTGAAAGCACTTTATTAGAGACAGGAAGGCAATGAACAACTAGAGCGTATCGAAAGGGTAATCATATTTCAGCACAGGATTAGTGTGCTCTTAGATAAACATACACTGGAGTAAGCACGTTCTGGGTCATTTATCAAGTAAGTAACAGCTAACAAAAATCTACAGGACTCTTTGAATACATTCATCAAAGTTAAACTGTATACATTTTATTTCAGTAACAGACAATTTGTGTTGCAAAACTATTACTTGAAAAAATTCTTTCTAGTGAAATCTAGAACACGTTACAGATTTCAGTGACAATGCCTGAATGGTCAGGTAAGAATAAATGAATACCCTCACTAAATGCTACTTCTTTTTAAATAAGCCTAGCCTAAAATATTTTCTCCCAAAATTGTTGTGTCTTTGATTAAGTGCTAGTGCCCAAATTTGGGGGGTTATCATAGTGCTATTCTGATACATGCTGATAAAGCTTTGCTGTGTCACGTTACGAGATTTGTCAACATTTCTTCATGTGAACTGTTCCTCAGTTTCTTGCATTGCTTTATCAGTCTTGCTCCTCACAGAACCTGACTTCTGCTCTCTATGCTTCTGAAAAGACATTATCATCACTGGATAACAATAGATGATAGATGATATCACTGTCATCATTGATAGATGAAAAATGATACTGTTTGGAAGTGTGAGGTTGCGCTACCAGTTCCTCTTCCATGTGATTTTTTGAAACATGCATTTTATAACCCATAGAATGTTACTAGGAGGATTTTCTACCAAGGGAGTAGAGCCTGCAAATTGTCCTTGCTTGCATTACCCAGGTGATTTTCTAAATTGGAAGGAGCTAAGAGATACCTACATTGCTAGATTCTTCTTTATTGGCATCAAGCTACAAAATTCTAGACTTCACAGTTCAGAATGTCACATCATGATTAGTAGATTTTTTCCAAATTATTACAACTGTAGAACACAAATTCTCTCTTCTTTTGTATTCACATAGATTGTTTTGAATCCCTGCTTAAGCTTTTCACACATAAAAGGAAGCCTATCAAGAATGACAGTTAAGAGAGATTTTGAAAGTATTTCAGCAAGTAGGACATCTGAGCAGAAACGACCAATCTGCTAAGCTTTGCATCCTTTTAACTTGAATTTATTGTATTTAAAAGACCTAAGTTTTATTTAGGTCATACTGCCCTTTGGTAACCAGACAGAAACCCAGATGGAGAAAGGTATATTTCAAAAATTTCACTATTTGGCCAATCCTAGAGCTGACCACCCACAGTTAGGTAGGGGGCATATTACTGTTTCTCCCAGTAAAATACAGTTTTACACACATATAAAGAGAGACGCATGTGGTTTGCATGATTTTTAGCTTTTTTAGCCTGTTCTTCCTTTGTAAAGTATGTATTCTTCTACAATTTTTTCAAAATCAGTCACTGATACTCTAAGGGCTCTGTAAGACCATGGGGATACATTAACAGACATTATGTATCATGGGGATTTTTTGGCTGGTAATTCCTCAGCTTTAAGTGCTTATGAGTGGGATTGTAGTGGTAATTTTCCATAGCTGGCATAACTATATCCTTAAAAATGCAGAGTTTTCCAACTGCATCACCATTTCCTCTGTGTAATTATGATATATTCAGGGAATGCTACACACAACTCTATTTAAAAATGCACATTCTTAATGTGTATATTAATACGTGAATAGTCTTACTGAAGCTATTTCTGTGTTCAGGATTTGGGCCTGGCTGAACAAATCGCATTGCTATTGAGTTTTACTCTGCAGGAGGAAAAATAAGCACAATGTTCTCTTCTTGTATCAATTGCAGGATTTGGAGGTTGTATTAAACAAATGGACAAAGCTACGGAGACTGGATCTTGCAGGAAACCCCATCTGCCATAAACCAAAGTACAGGGACAGGATTGTAGTACAGTCATGGACTCTAGGTAAAAAATAAAACGAATAGCCAGCCCAAAACCCTACCCGTAACACTTACTGTTTTAGAAAATAACCAATGCATTAATCGTTCTTCATTTTCACTATGTATGTAAACACAATTACTGCCATATTGATGTCAAATGATGAATTTTTAATTTACATACAGGTAATGTAGCTAAAATGGCTTATGTAATCAACTAACTGCATGAACTCTGTTGCTCAGCTTTTGCTATTAGTGATATTAATCATTAGTTTTAATAACTGATGATTAGCGAGATCGTTATAAGACAGTAAGACTTTGCTGTGTTCTCATTCCAGGTGTTGTGAAACTGATTTTCAAAGATAAGTTTAGTCTGCTCCCCTGTTGGCCTGCAGTAGTTGCTTAGGTGTTTTAGTTGTATAGTTAAAGCTGCACCGGTCATACCTTACCGTGTTTTAATTGTTATAAAACATTTCTCCTTTAAACATAAAAGCAGTTTACACTTACATTATGAATGTATTTGTTAATCTTAACTGTACTGTCATGCAGTTTATATTATTATTTTGAGATAATTTTAGCAAAATAGGAAGCAACTTAATCTTCCATATGCAAGTATTCATATTGTAGAAACAAGTAAAAAAAAAAAATCCGCTCAGTTTTTACTTTTTTGGATAAAGTTGGCAATTATCTTAAAAGCTGTAATTACTAAATTTGTTTTTCTTTTTTTTTCTGAGTGTAAAAAATATTGGCCACTAAGAGAAAGAAAAATCCTACCTGCATAATGAAAATAACAGGGTCTTAACAACAATTGTAATGCAACCTAACTTTGTAGCCAATTGAGGTATTTCATTTGGTCTGACTCAAAAATGCAGATGCAACCAAGCCAATGTAGAGGATAAGCCTTATAGCATCAAAGAGAGTAAAGTTAATTTTACAGGGTCCGTCTGTCTGTCTTCACGATCAGTAGGATTCCTCTGCCATCTCTCATACTGAATTTCTGCATCTATCTTGTATGAGAGCATACTTTTTCTTCAGAACTTTCTACAAGGTGTGCATGTTAACTGAATGTGAATATATAGGTATATCCCTTGAAAGTTACAAAAATAATAAATGCTTTCTTTTGTAATTAAGACGCATCAACTCACTTTTGCAGATAGTTAAAATATGAATATCAAGGTGTATTAGATATGTTTTTGCCAAAAGACTAAAAGGAGAAAAAAAGATTGGAAGAGAGCAAATATAGACCAGTAAACATTACATACAGCTTTCTACAGCCTTTTCATTAACTTTGGGTATCACAGAAAGTGTTCTTTTTTCTTTGACAGAATCCCTTGATGGGAAAGAAATTAAAGAAATGGAAAGACGGTTCCTAGTGAATTGGAAAGCCTCCAAAGCTGCCAGGAAAAAAAACAAAGAAAGAATGACAAATGAACATACAGTCTATCTACATTTTTGTAAGCAAACTAACCAATTACTTCATGATTATTTGAAATATTAAAGAAACAATAAAATAGTAGCTAACAGTAAATATACTAGGAATGAGATTTGTACTGGTGGTGAGACCAAAGCACAAGAGTAGAAATTGGACTTTTCCAATATAAAATTGAATTTTAGAACTAGTTCACGTGGTAGTTTTTCCTCCCATCCCAGTCTCCCAGAATTATGGAAAGGAGTAGCCAGTGCATTTTGAATGCTTGAAAATATTCATGATTACTTTCCATATATTTAAAAAAAAAAGAAAGGTGTTGGGCATTCTAGAATAAATACGCATTAAATACATCAGACTTTTGAAATCTATTTGTTGATACTTATTCGTAATGAGTAATAATAAGCAATAATTTGTTGATAACTTTATGTGTGTGAAATGCCAGTCCTTTTAAAGGCCTTCACAAAATGCATGTCCTGCAGAAGTAAAAGTTCTAAACTTGGAAATAAATAAAAAGTCTTGGAGGAAAAAAAAGCCTTAAACCTAAAAGAAAAGGAAACAGGTTCTTGAAGAGGCAAAACAAATGAGTTTTGAAACTCAAGCAAAACCTGAAATAGACTTTGACATTTTTAAAAAATGGTGGGTAGGCGTTGTTGTTGCTATAGAGTTGACTGCAAACTAAAACATAAATGACTTAACAGCATGTCTTGCCATGTTGCAGGATTTGGAAACTGCAAATTACTCAAAATGGTTTGAATGACCACATTTATAAAATAAAATCGGTGGCAGTTACATGGTTGTTTTCAGAAGATAAACTGTGCTATGTAACTTAGGGGAGAGACCACGTTCTTTATAGCCATACAATCTCAAATTATTAATTCATGAAATCTCATGAAGATCAGTTATTTTTGAAGACGTGAAGTGAAAAGCACTCAGCCCGTCAGCCTCAGCCCCAAGAAAGTTGCAGTCTGCTGAGTGTTTGGAAGCCATATGTGAATGGCAATGGTTCTGACAGCAATATTCTGTCTTCTGAATAACTACTGATGTAAGGAGGTGCCACGTATTTGAATTTACTCCCTTTCAAAATAAATGAATGGGAATACCTGCTTAAGTATTTACCTTCATCAGTGTTTGCAGCACTTTCCGTAATTTCATACAAAGTTTTCCATTCTCAGTTATTAAATTAGAGGCATTTTACTATAAGGCTTATTATTTATAAGGCTATTATTTCTATAACAAGACATATCAGAACCTGTGTTCAATCATACCGAATATTAAAATAGCTATGGTTTGATTTGGGATATTGAATTAATCCTTTTTCTTTGTTTTCTGCAGCTGACTTTGAAGCGCCTTATCCTATTCCCTTTCACTACAGTCCATCTGTGAAAGAAGAAACAAATTTTTTAACTTTGTCTGAGATGCACAAAGTTGAAAGAAAGCCTTTGCCAAGAATCTTGGATAAAAAATAAGTCAGATGAAAATCCAGGTATGTTCCTCAGACATCTTCTTCTTAGTTCTCTTGGTTATTGCTTATACAGCTGTTACTGAATCAGTTGGAAAATGAGTACATGAAGGTAGAACTTCATCTGAAGTCAGTTTCAGGGTTTTTTTAACCCTGTTATATTTGTTGTCTTTATTTCTTTGAAAGACAGGATAATAGATTTCTGTTTCTGGTTATAAATCAGTAGACTAGCGAATAGTAATAACTTTACTCCAGTGTTACTAGTTTCTGTCTTATGCATTTGATTGTAATCTTCCACAAAGGTTAAATAGTATCAAAGTTAATTCTTGGAAGTACAGTCACTGTCAACAACATTGGTGAAGACTGATCCCGTGCACACAGGCAGAAAGAGAAACAATCACTTTCCATCATTATAGCTTACTTCTAATAGACATGTTCCAGTGTATTATATACTTGAGTGGCATTTTCCTGTAGCATCAACTCAAGATTGAGATAATCAAGAAAGAAAGCGTGATGTGTGTGCCTTACAGACATTTAGACATTAGATGAATTTAAACAATTCAGAGTTTCACATATGTATTCCTTACTCACATAAGCAGCCTTGTGAACTCTAATGCAATTGTTTGTGGAGACAAAATCTGCTCATAGGGATTTGCAGGTTGGGACCTATAGTTTTTCCAGATTTACCTGTAGTAATAGTTTAGTTTAGTTCAGTATTTGGGACCTAATATCACTCCTTCCAGATTTTTAATGCTACTTTTAACCTAACTGGTCTATTATTTATCAGCTGTACTGACTAACAAAAAAATCATCAATGCTGTAGATAAAATGAATAAATAAATTCAACTGTCACAGGTATTCTTGTGTAACTAAATTACTAAATGTAGTGTTTTATTTTACATTCAAACCAGAATTGATTAGTATATTTGAAAATTTAACTGAGCAACATTTACTACTATTTTATTCTTGACAATCTACCACTTCCCATTCCATCAGGTTTGTTCCTACTGATTATTTGTTCTGATTAAAAATAGTTCTGATTAAAAATTCCTCGAGAAGGGAAGAAGAATTACAAATCATATAGATGCTGTCTTCCAAAGTATCATTTTTATTCTTCATGTGACAATGGATATATTCTGGCCTAAAAAGAAACTGAACTTGTCATGTATGTGCCCATTCCTTTCTTCCTGCTGCAGAAGAGGAGAAGTTTAAAAACATGACCTGTGGGAACAATGCACTAGTTATCACAAAATTGTACTGCGACATGATTATTTTCCAGTGAAATTTAGAGGGATACAGCCTAATACTCATGCCATACAAACATGCATTTTTTTTCTTTTAATTCCATTGTAAAATGAGTTTATCCACATGCTCAGTGTTCCGTCACCCTGCATGACATCTTTATTAGCATTCTGTCTTTTGGGCCAGGCTTGCATAAAACCACACTTTTCATTTACGATTCCCCTTAGTTCTAATAAAGGATGGAACATGCATGTACAGCATGTCCCTGAAAGTTATCTTCTTCAGTGTAAGAACTTCTGCTATCTCCTTTGAAATAAAGCATTCTGATACTACTCTACTATGGTAAAAAGCTGTCCAGTTGTTGACCTTCTTTGCTTGACAAAAATTTTCCCAGTATTAAGCTGGAGTACAATCCTGGCCCTCTTGAAATCCCTTCTTACCCTAAAAAGGCAAATATTGCATCTTCCGTACTTGATTGGAATGAAATGTCTATATTTGTATTAATTTACATTTACAAATTAAACAATTTGAGTGATTTTGATTTTTTTTTTTCTCTTATTAGTCTAGAAGATTTTACTCTGGTTCACATAAAGGTTGGAATAAACTACAGTCAGATGACATGCATTTAATCTTCTAAAAAAACATTTAAGAGGGATTTTTGTCGTGAACACTGAAGGTTGCTGTGCATTACAATTTCATGTTTAATCACTGATCTTGAGACATATTCTAATCTTGTTACTAGTGGAATTCCCTGGAAACCAAAGAGTCTTGGGAATTAGTTAAAGGTTTGTGAATTCTTTAAAATGTTGGGTTTTTTTAAAAAAACCCCAACAACTCGGAATACAGAAATATTAATTCTCAGAGTATATGCAGATATGAAATAATAACAAATCACAGTATTCCCTTGACAGATCCAGTAATTAGGGATATGCATAAATGTGCCCACATGTAAAGTGAGGAAATCTTGTCAAACTGAACAAATACCTGTATTGTTTAATTGAAATTCACTATTGGACCAAAGAAATTAGCGAATTTTAATCCTAGCCTCTGTGTTAGTCAAATAAATTATTCCAACAGATGTTTCCTCTTTCCTTATACATGCTAGGTGATGTTTGACCTTGCCAATGAAAAACAGGCATTAAATACCTTTTTAACCTACATCTAAGATCCACTGAGGATTGCATACAGCTTGAACAATGAAAAAAGCCAGTTATTGCTAGATTACTGAAATATGTCATTAATCTTTCTTTTTTGATGATATAAAAACAATAGCAATTTTATATTGGATTTAAAGTTAGTTTTGAATATTTAGAGAGAATTATGGATATTGACAGGAAGTAATTAAAAGAAAACAAAACACTTAACTATTTTAAAGATACTTAATACCTTCCAGTGGGATACATGATTATTAATTTTCCCGGAGTGGAGAAGTTGTTGAAATTTTGATGTTGTAAACTTAAACTATAACCAGCAGTTTCTGCCCACATTTCCTTACTCATGGAATTAAATATCGTAGTAGGTTTGCAATTCAGAATTTGGTGGGAAAGTCACCTTTTGTCTCTCCAGCATATGCTACGTCATTGGCAATATAGTAATATCCTTAAATGATATAGTCAGCATATAATAATTACACTGCATTGTGCCAACTAATCATAAGCCACTCTCCTCACCACCGTGCACATCATGTGTAGCGCAAGTTCTAGTTCACATGGAAGGACCGTGCAGTGAGCGATGTTAGTTCTCACTCTTCTTAGCTCTTCAGCAGGTGCTCTTACCAACATTGTATTTTTTTTATTAAATATTTATAAATGCCTTGGGTGGAGGTGATTTGTGTGGTCTGAAATCTATATAGCGTAATGCATATTTGACAACAGGCAAGAATGTACATGTTCTGCTTTTGTTTATATGAATCTAACTGGCACTATAATAAATCGCATCATCAAGGCCTATTACATGACAGTTTTGGGGGGCGGGCTGATAATGAGATTATAATGGTTGTATACCCAAAATGTAACTTTTACAATCATATGTTTATTTCGTATTACCAAATATAGTTCTCTCGAGACGACGCTGGGGGAATATGTTACCTCCAGGTAATCCGTGTCTTGTTATCTTACTGAATATCAATTTCAGGAAACTTCTGAAAATTCAAAAATAGAAAATATTTTCAGCCTTGGCTTCAGAAAAAGGAGAAATATAGAGTTAAGATACAAACCAGTGCAGTTTTAGCTGCGCACCCCGTAGCTGGTTTTAGCCACTGAATAACCTACAAGCACTCCCAACCGTATTCAGAATTAGGTGCATTAAATATTTGGAGGTACCAGCTGGAGCACCTGGGCAGAGCTGAGTGCACGTTTTGAACAGAGCTGGAGTGCCTTTTCCAGCAGTTACAGCCCGTCTCACTGCCTTTCCTTGGTGGCGGTGTTGAAGGAAAAATGCAAACATCTCCTCAGTGGGGTCTAGAAAGTATCAATCAGCAATTAGTGATGAAGGCTGTGGAAGAGAAATGTAAGGAATTTGCTTGCTGTTGAATTACTCGGCCATGATACGGGATATGAGAGGAGTGACTGTAATGCTAGATGAAGTGTAAGGATGGAGAGATGAAGTCCTGAAATTAAACAGTGCTGCCGATGCAGAGCTATTCAAATGGAGATCAGGTGTAAACAGTTTCTGGTTACTGTGGCTGATGTAAGGTTTTGGTGGGCAGTTGACCAATTTGGTGGTTGGTTCCGTTTTTTCTGGAGGATATTCACTACCTGCAAAGGTGAGTGTGAGTTCATTTGTAGAACCATAATTAATGTTACAGTATTGTGAATCTTTGTGGTATTTTCTGTATCCATGTTACCAGCCTTGCTGAATTAATTCAGCTGAATGTGGTACTGAATGATTCTGCCCATGATAATTCATAATCTGTTTAGAAGGAAAAATACAACTCTCATTACAAACATGCAAGACTATGTACAAACAGCATTATCTTCTCTCTACACTTAAATTTCAGTCGTGGTAATTAAAAAAAAAAAAAAAACAGTTTTAATATATGCCAAATCTGTAGTACTTAACACTGCAACATCAGTCAACATCTCAAAGACAGTGATAAAAGCCATGCCTTTTTGGCTGTGAATTCTGCTATTTATCTGGAGACTACTGATTTGGAAATTATCCTTTCTTTCCTATGTCCATGCCTCCCTCCTCCAGCACTCTGTGCTGCTGGCTGTGCCCTGCTGGGAAAGAGAAGGGATCTGAAATACAGTAACAGAGCGCACGCACTGATAGACCCCCTGTGCCCTTCAAAAGAATAAATGCTTTCTCAAATCGCTGAGAGAGGGCGCGCGTCTCCTGATGGGCAGGTTGCCAGCTAGACCACACGTACTCCCACATGTCTGGATGGCCAGATACCATGTAGCCACCTTCTTGTCGGGAGGTATACTCCCGCTGATTGGCAAGCTGGCAGGAGCACCTTTGCTTGCACTAGCCTGCTCCCTCTTCCAGGAGATATGTGCTTCTTCCCAGGCCTTAGAAAACCAAATGGCAAATGCAACCTGTCAGCCAGTAGTAGGTCAAAAAATTACCAGGGCACATCTGGGCGTGCAGGCTGTAATACACTTTCAAGAATGTTGAAACCACCTACATAAAATACATGAATATTTAGAATCATTTAGGTCGGAAAAGACCCTTAAGATCATCAAGTCCAACCATAGGTCAATGACGTTTTAAACAGAACACACGTACAGAGAGAGCTATTCAGTGACTTTAGAGTGAGTTGCATCTTGTAAATGGCTCCATCAAAATTGCAACAGGGATGAAGCAGTACTTTAGGATAGTAAAATAAAGAAAAAGCTAACTCAAATCTTTGCATATCTATTTTTCAGGTATTACGTGTTCATTATAATAGTTACTAGATAGATGAAACAGACATACAGTATGCAGTGTTTAGTTTTCCCTATCCTTAGGATCCTTTCCTATCCTTAGATCTTTGTTGTCGGTATTTTTATAGACTACTGATGAGATAAAAACTCAAACTTTCTTAACATTTTTAGTCTGCTGCGTTAGCATTGCACATTTTTTTTTTATTGCGTAACTAATTTACAAAACTAGAAAAATCACTTTCGTATACACAAAGTATGAATCAAATTAACAAAGTAAAGAAATAATGCTATGTTTTCAGGTTTTTCAAACCGATACCTGCATGGGAGATTTAAGAAGTAATTTGAGGTTAAAATAAAGACTGCTACTTGAATAGGGATATATATTATACATTCTGTAATAACTTCAGTATAACCCTGGAAGTTATGCAGTTGAAGTCAGTTCCAATAAACTAATTTACTGCACTGATATAAACACTGTTTCGGTATTTCCCTTCCTGTATCCTATCACACATTCCGTAGGCACACTCCCGTCTCTGAAAAGTTGAAAGCAGCTGCTTTAACAAACCTGAGGTGAAAACTCATCCAACATTGTGCCCAACATTGTGCCCTCATCCAACAAGATGACATGCTACATTTTGGAGGACAGCATCACAACCACTAAGCCCTTAGTATCAGCTATGCCTCTTCAAATTCACTTCCAGGGTTGCATCCCATCTGGTTGCAAAGACTTGGTTATGTCGGATTTGTCTTAGTGGTTCCTAAATCAAGCGTCATCTACTGTTGGTAGTATTTCTTCCCACCAAAACCTGTTGCTAGGACGTAGGAGGTGTGAGATCGGGCCTTGCCATTAAAGATTCTGGTATTTTCAGAGCAATGCGCAGTGCTATTGTAGCTTTTTGGTGTGTTAGAAGTACCAAAGGGGAAAAAAATAAGGCATCAGTGCCTGAACACCTGCCCTTGGTGCCGCTCTGACCATAATCACAGTATATGTATAGATACATAAGCTTTGTAATCGCTGTGTGCACACACAGCATTTGAGTTACTCATCTAAAGTTCACATTTGAACTTCAGATCAGGAACAGATGAAAAATTCCCATTTTTCTAAAATGTCACATTAAAAACAGTGCAAGGTGTAAGTTAATTTAATGCCATATTATTTCCGTATATGCAGGTATAAAGCAGTGCATAGAACTGCCTGTGATACAGCTATAAAAGCGACACAATCCAAAAATTCTGAGATTGGGGCAGAAAGGAAAAAAAAAATAGCCAAAAAATGGAGGCAGCGTTCAAGATGTGCCCGTTGATTTTTCAGGATGAGGATCTGTTAATATGGGAAAGGATGTGATTGCCAGTCAGGGTGTAACTGATAAAAAAAAAAGGGACCTGAAAGGCTTTTCCTTGTTTTTCTTATGATTTTTGATACTGGTGTATTGTGCAAGGTAGCTGTCCTGACTGACAGAGCTCTGAGGGGAACCAATTCATCTGTGAACCTGCTTATTTACAGTCACTAAATTATAATTGATATGTATTATGACTGTAAACATTACGTTTTACTTTGCTAGGAAAAAACCTAACAAACCAGGTTTTATTTCAAGTCACGTGGACTTGAAGGATTCTAGGAGTTCGCTGCTAAAAAAATACGTATTTGAACTTAACTCTTCAATCGAGTAACACTGTAACCAGAGGCTACAGAAATGACTGACGACATCTTTCCGTTCTCTTAATTCTGAGCAGAATTAATTCCTGCATCCAAACCAAGATAAATCAGAGCCAGCCGTGAAATGATCTGTGTAACAGACTAATACTTTAACTCAAAAAGAGATTTGGAGCAGTAAAATCTTCCTTTCTTGGAGAGTTAATATATTGGACTGTCACAGCAATCACTCATTACATGGCCAGTAAAGCTGGATATAATCAGTTACACAGTTTGTAGTGAAATGTTTTGGGGTAAAAGACTGAGTCTTATCTGATTTCATTTACATGAGAAATTGCTTGGATTATTCCTAGGATTTTGGTTGAAAATTATCAGTATTTGCTACAAAATTATGTGGCCAAAATTGTTGTGTGTGGAAAAAGCCGGTCAATTTTGTAATGAGGGTGTGTATAACACCCCAGATTGTCAGATTATGTCACTTCAGATTAGTCCGCCCTCAGGTTTGGCACTGGGGAAAGAATCAAGGCTTTCTTTGCATCAGTTGACATTCTCGCAACAGGTAGAGACTATTTTTTCTTCATCTGCAGCTTTTGGTGACACAGATTATAAATTTTGAGAAATGTTGTGTGGTCCTGGGAAGCGTTAATGAAGCAAGAAGCAATAGGGGCTTTGGTGTGGGTCTGACGTGAAGATCTCATCTGTCATCTCTGATCTCTCTGCTGTAGGTTGAGGAGAAAGCTGAAGTAATGGCAGAAGTAACTTGAATTCTAAAGGCCAGAAGTTACAGGATGTGAAGATTTGGCCATTACTGGATTTTATTTTTTTTTTTTCTCAAATCTGACTAAGAAAGATATCGGCATCTCTTTGGATATGTTGTCTGCGTCTTTGTAATCTCAAAACCAGACAGAATGGAGTATGTTGAATTTAACACTGCCCTTGAAGAGCATTCAGAAAAGTAAGGTGACTGCTTATTTATTTAGAAGCAATGCTTTGTATTAAAAGCATGTAAAAACACCAGCATGTGGTAGGCTAAACTGGTTGCCTACTTCTTAGACTTCCTGAAGGAGTTGTTTTTTACCCGAGTCTCACAGTTTGTGACCTGAATACCCGAGTTGCTGCTTCTTCACGTATATAATACTCTTAGCAATTAAGCAGGGACACGCTTATAGTCTTACTTCAAGAAAAAAGGAGCTATTAGCACATGATTTTTGAGATCTGTAGTGCTAAAAGATAATTTCTGTTATTTGCATTTTTGGATGTGGAATAGTTAGGAAAGAAGGCACGAGAAGATTAATGATATCTGTGCTTATTAATTTTTTAATTGGGACACTACACATTAATCTTACTTCAAATTCTGCTTTAAGTAGCTGGGACTTGAGTGTGGCTGCTTTGCACTTGTTTGAGTAATTAAATGAATGCTCAAGACTTCTGATATAGGAAAATTCCAAACGTATAGATAAGGAAAGGAAAGCCCAGATTGTAAATTGCCCCTGGAATAAAACCTTTCCTAATGGCGTTGCTCTGTATGAACGTCAGCTCGGCATCTTATGCTTGAGACCCTCTCTGAGATAAGAAAGGAATTTTTCCTGAATAAGGAAATCGGGATCTGTCTTTTTGCCTTCACTGGTTTGTGTGTTTTGTTACTGTTTATATTTTATTGCCCTTTGCTAAAGACAATTCAAATAAATGTAACTCCTACACACATTCCCTCCTTGAATAACAAGACCTTTATCTTCATTAGAAAAGAAACAGATTTCCAAAACTAAGGTAGTAAATGAGTGTTACTATAATCTTGAGGTGCCACGTGCTTCTATTAAAGCTAGTGAGTGAATTGCCATCAGAATAAAAAAATACAAAACAACAAATAAAGCTCTGATGTGCCGCTGTAGTTACTAGTCCGTTACCAAAATTAGTATTAACTGGGCTTGATGCTTATTGTTTTAGCGCTCATCGTCAATGATATTCAGGTGGAACGTAGAAATACATACATTTAAAAAAAGCTGCTTCTTGTTTAGACAATTCCCAGAGAAGAATGCCAATACTTTTGGTGACGATGGTTAAGTGGCAGCTGCTGGGTTACTGACTCCGTGCAGCGCGTGAGAGAGTCACCTCCCGATCCCTGCAGCACGGCGTTATCTGAGGCAGCCTTTCCACCCTTGCGCTTCCCTCCGCCTTGCACACACCCACTCAAAAACGCTCAATGGATTTTTAGTCTCTCTCAATCTGTGTTATGCCAGTAACCCATCTACAGTGTGACTTACTTTTCCTAGGTTCTGAATATTTCCAGCTTTTAAGACTTGAGTTTATTGTGCATTACATAAAATATTTAAGACCCGAATGAATTATTCTCTGTACGGCGTTTCACGCAGAGATTCCTGCAGCCAAGCATCTCGCGGCTCGCTCAAGCAAACCCCCATCAAAGTCTTCCACTGGTGAAAGGGCAAAGCGGGTCTTGCTCTCTCTGGATTTCATCTCCCTCTCACTTTTTATAATCTGCAATAGTGTGGCTACATCCCAGCTGCATACACGGATGCTCAGTGCCGTTCTTTGGCCCACTGTAAACCCCCGCATTTTAAGTCTGCGCCTCCCCTTGAGTGCGATCATTCACGCTGTCCTTCGATGCATAAATATTCACACTACTCCTGCTCTGGCAGAGCCAGCCCTTACCCTGCTGGGCTCCCCCGCCGCCCGCTCGCGCTGGCTGTGACACTCACCCGGCTGCTATAGCGAGGGCAAACCGTGAGCCAGGTCCCCTGGGGTTCTCATCCTTCACCCCGGGTTCCCTTCCTCTTCTCCCAGGGTGAGGGCGGCCGAGCTGACCTTTCAAATGGATGGAATAGTTTTGAAGTAACAGGCGACAGGACAAGAGGAAATGGCCTCAAGTTGCGCCAGGGGAGGTTTAGATTGGATATTAGGAAAAATTTTTACACTGAAAGGGTTATTAAGCCTTGGAACAGGCTGCCCAGGGAAGTGGTTGCGTCACCATCCCTGGAGGTATTTAAAAGACGGGTGCTTAAAGATATGGTTTAGTGCTGCTTTTTGTCAGAGTTAGGCTGATGGTTGGACTAGATGATCTGAAAGGTCCCTTCCAACCTCGGCGATTCTATTTCTTTAAATCTCTGTGGGTGTGAAATGGAATTACGGCGGGATGTCAGTATCCAAGTCTTTAAAAAGATGTAGGCCTTTCTAAACGATATAAGGCTAAGTCTTAATATTATGCTCTAACACTTATGTACACACACACTAGAATGGAGCCCTTCTGATAGGTATTTCAGGTAATATTTTTAAAGTAATTATTACTGAGAAAAGTGGACGTCTGCTTCTTGGCGGTAGCTGGGAAAATGGAATATTAAACTCACTTCAGCTTCCTTTTTGCAACTTGCCTCTGAGAATTTTGTGATTTTAGGAAAAAAAAAACCCACATTTATTTTTAAAAATTTGGATTTATGACTGCAGGGAAAAATCTACAGAGATGACAATTTTAAAGGGGGGGGTAGGAGAGCAAAAAAACCTTTTCTATTGTTTTAGAGTTGTTAATGAAAATGTTCATCAAAAGACTTTGTAATTTAAAATGCAGTTTTGATTAAGACAACATTTTCAGAAGCTAGACTACTTTGATCGGCAAATTTGGAAAGAGAGATGAAATTAAAAATGTCCTGTTTCCTATTTCAGTGTTAAAATCTTTCTTACAGCATACTGGAGAGGCACAGATGTGGTCTAGTATTCCACACTAGAAGCAGCTAGAAGAGGCAGCTCTACCTTTAGTAATTCAGAAAATACGATTGAAAGTATTTTGCTGCACTGTAATATAACGTATTTAACATAAGTGCAGAATATGCTGTGGTCCTCCGGTACGCTAACAACATGGCATTTGAAATAAGGAAAAAAGGTACTGAATTGGAAATGTTCAATATTTTGGTTTGGGTGAAATAGATTTCAGTATACGGCTTTGTGCCGTAACTGTTTTACTGGGACGAGTGACATTTCTTCTGGTCCATTGGCAGGACCGATATCCACCCCTCACCGTGCCGGCAGACAAACCTGCTTGTTACGTCCTTATACAGAAATGGGAACGGGAGAAAATGAACAAATTGGGAGGAAATACCATGAATGTTCATGCTGAATTGTAGCTGTAAAACCAGAAAATAATTTGACGTGAAGGGAACAAAATGTATCTGGAAAAACATCGCTCTGTCTCTGGTAGAACTTTTCCTTACCTAAATCACGCTGGAAATCTGGCTCTTCTGTGATATTGGTGTCTCTCAGGTTTGAAATATACTGTGGAAGGTAAGGCAGGAAAGCCATTTTCAGGCATTTGCTGGGAAAGAAGAAGAAACAGCTGCAGCAGCTTGTTACAGCTTTTAAATAATGGGTTGATACAAGAAAATCATCACTGGATCGCTTTGTGGTTACAACGGAGCAGTCGTCTTCTGGTGGGAGAAAGTCTCGATGGGGCAAAGCGAAATTATGTCTGAATTCATATGTATTTGTTGGGTTTGGGGTTTTTTTTAATATATCTGAAGCACCTTTTCTTTGGGAACAGTGTTGGCAGCCAGGGTGGTCTCTCCAAACCCCGCTCACAAATGTCACTATGCAATCTCTCTAACCGCAAGCTGGATTTAGAGTTGTCAAAAGACATTAATGGGGTTCCACCACTTCTCTCCCAACTCCTTCCACTGGCTTTCCTCCACTGAGGCTGAACACAGTGTACATACAATGGGAAAGTCAAAAAATATACATAATTTTGTGTCGTTAATTACATTAGAGTAGAGAAGAAGAGCACGGTGCTCATGATCCGCTAATTTAGGGTGGCTGGGGACTCTCAGGACACCTACCGTGAAGTCCTCTGGCCACCACTGATCCATACATATTGACACCGCTGAGGGTCCTGTAGCCTCGTTAAAAGTCCTTTTGGAACAGACATTTCTTGGGGAGGCAGATCCGGGACAGACACCTCCGTGGGGCCTGGGAGAGCTCATCCCCAGACTTGCCTGCAGGACCTCCTCAGCGCGGGTCTGGCAACCGAAAGAGGAGCCCCAGGGCAAGCGGGGCAGGAAGGCAAGTCGCCCCCTTCTTGGGGAGTCCAGGATCTGTTCTCCCAAACCACGCCACGGTGTCAGCCAGGGTGTTTTCAGTGCAAGTTGAAGGACGCGTTCAAGAACTGCTTCTTGGAGCCGCAGAGTGAATTTCGAAGCGGTTTTAGGTGCAGGGAAGTGTCGGCCATGCTCCCACACTCGCTCGCCCCAGAGGCCGCAGCAGCCCCACAGGACAGATGCAGGTCCCCACCGGGTCCCCTCCAGCCTCGTCCCTCCTGCCCCTGAACCGTCCCTTCCCGGGACTTCAAATTATTGCCGAAGATTAAGTCCTTAATTTTTTTGGCTACAAACCCGGTAACAAAATCACTCAGACTTTGTTTTTCTACTGCGCCCGGGGCTTGATTTATTGTGTCTCTGTTATCGCGCAATCAGGCTTCGTTCAAAATGTTTTTTCTGGGCTAGTTCTATACCCCTGCTATTTATTTTGACTGTCCCTTCTCATTAGTGTTACTAATTTTTAATCGCTCCCCACTCACTTTTAAATCACCTCTTATCTCCTCTGTGTTTAAACCCCGCGTTTGGACCCATGCGTGTGGGTCAGTCCCCACGGAGGGGGGCCTGGGCAGCCACGACCCGCTCCCACCTTGGCTGCGGGATGGAGCCTCGCCCGGGGGGGGACCTCGGAAGGGACCCCCCCCCCCCGCTGCCCCGGGAACCTCCGGGAGCCGGAGGAGCGGCGACGGAGTGGAGAGAAACAACTCGCTTTTTACAAACCATCGCCTGAGCTCCCAGCCCAGCGATTAAATTTCTCTCCTCCAGCAAAACCGTTACTTTATCCCAAGAAAAACAGCGGGGACGGGGCGAGGGGCAGCGCGGAGCGGCGGGTCCCCCCCTCCCCGCTTCCCTCCCGGTGCGGCGGGGCCCGGCCGAGCGCCTGGGGGCGACCCCCGGGCGCTGCCGGTGCAGGGGCCGGCAGGGAGGGAGGGAGGCGATGACGCCCCCCCCCCTGCCCCGACAGCTCCGTGATTAATGAGCCGCCCGCCCGGGAAGGGGCGGTCGTTGCCGCCCGGGCTGGCGGGGGGAGAACCCGGCCACCAGGTGCCACCCGGCCCCGCCGCACCCACCGGCCGCCCGGCGTTATAAACGGCGCCGCGGGGCCGGGCGCGACGCGACGGGACGGACGGGACGGGGCTGCGCCGCGCCGCACCGGGCGGGAAGGGTAAGTTCATCCCCGGGCCGGGGACCGCGGGGTTATTTTCGTTACCCGAGTTACGCCAAGGGCAAGGTCTTTTTAAAGACGAAGCAAAATAATCTAGAGAGACTATGGTTTCCTCCTCCGCCCCCCCTCAACCCGAGGAACAAGTGAAAAGGCTGCGAAGAACTTTTGAGTTTTCCACCTATTTCTGTTCAGTTTGCGCACTCTGCATCTTTTTTCTTCCTTTTCCTTCTCCACGGGGCAAGCTGCCTTCATCCCCATTTCATTCACACGGAATACAGGACTAAAATAACTCTTTACGCTGTTTTCTTTGGTAAACTGATTTGATTTCAAACCGATCGTGTGTCTGTAATGTCATGTAAAAACAGGAACGCATCTGCCTGCATTAGAAATACTGCAGTAGAAATGCTTGAGAAACAGTATAAATGCTTTGACTTGCTTTCACACCCCCATTTCCAGGTCTCTGCACACCAGGCAGCGAGTGGGTCCTGCAACAAATATTCGAATTATCATACAAACCCCAAAACTCTTCTTTGCAAAATTTTAATGGAGACGAGATGGAAACCGACTGTTGCCCAGAAGCATTTTATTTACTTTAGTTTTCAGCAACAGGTTTTTGGGTCGCTCCTGGCTTTACAGAGAGCGCAGCACCCAGAACGTCACCCAGCGTGACGAGTCACCCTCCCCAGCCCCGCTGCGGAGCGAACCCAATCCTTAGCCCAGGAGCCACTGCATTTCAGCTACACACACGGACATACCTGGAGCAGATCCCGTGTTTCTGCGTACTGGACTTTCCCAGGCCGTTGGGTATCGCTGCATGTGCCTGATGGGAAAATCTAATAGGGAAGAAACGAATTCAGAACGAAATCGCTCACCTCCACAGCTGAAATTTTGCCTTTTTTTTTTTTTCCCCCCTTTTTTTCTGCAGGCTCAGGATTTAATCTGATGTAGATGTGAAGCTCCTCAAACAGAAACTTCTACTTCAAGGGGCGCCCAAGGAAATGAGGTTTTTAGGTATGTGCATTTCTATATACTCTTATGTCACACAAAGTCATTCTAGCACTAAATTCGGTTCCACCCCAACACAGCGAAACCCAACCTGTGTGTAAACCAGCCTCAGCCCTGGGTTTCAGCAGATGAGCAGGTATTTATACTAACCCAGTCTGTCTGTATCCGTGGGTAATTGGGATTTTTCCAGTCGTCAGGGAAGAATTCCTTGTTTCAGTGGGATTTCGACGGGATGGCAAATGAGAAATCCTGCTGATACACCTGAAGCGGTAGACTGTGCTGCCGTATTTCATGATTATATTGAGAAGTGGCAATAGAGATGATTTTTTTGCCACTGAAATGCATCTAGATCTGATTGTGACAGTGAAAAAAAACCGAAAAAAAGCACATGGGATCTTTGTTACTTTTAAGTTAAACGAAACAGGCAATTTAAGGACCGTTTTCCAGCCCTCACTCAAGACTAGCTCATGTAGACTTAATGTGAGCTTTATTTTATATGGGTCGTAATTATCACAATAAAAAAGACTTTTTTCCTTGGGTTACAGTTATAAGGCACACAGAGTATTTCACAAATAATTTCAGTCTAAACTGTACTACTGTTTAAGAGAACATTACCGGATAAAACTCTGTCTGATTACCAGCAAATTAATCACAATAGAACACCAAAAACATTAACGGCTTCTAAATACCATCAAATCAGAGCATTGCAAAAAAGATTGTTTAGAAATGTTTCCTCTTTTCTGCTATAAATCTTTGACTTGCTTCATTGGTTTGGGTTTTTTTGGCATTATCAGCCACAGTTACACAGGGACATCAGTGGGACTTCAGCGTATGGCTGAAATGCTTTGCAAAATACGGCCTGATTTTTGTAAATGCAGATCTTCAGTCAGTCACGTGCATCAGTTTTATTTAATTTCCTTAAATTATGCTATATTTGAATGCAATTAAAAGTTTTCAGAACTTGTTCTTGCCCTTGTCGTCCAGCTGGGCCATCACAGAAGCAGCCGCTCCCAAGACGTGAAAGCCGGGCTCTGTCCGAGTCTCCTGGAAGGGCTGCTTGACTGAGGACAAGAGGGTCAGGTATTATTCTAGCACTTTGGGGAATATTGATTGAATTGCATTTTACTGTGGAATTGAAGGTATTAAAGGACTGAGGGTTTTCCTCCAGGCAGAGCTGCCTGACCGTCTTTTCTGGGAGTTGGGAAAAGGCTTTGCCATCATTATTTTCGGTTTTGCTCAAAAGGAGCATTTTGCTGTTGTTTTTCAAAGGTTCTTTTGCCCCCCAATGGCCAAAAGCCAGTTTACAAGATGCTTTTTGTGTTTGAAAACGTAGAAGCTACAGGATAAGCACGGAAAATTCCTGAGTAGCGTTAGGGGTGGGAGGACAGAAGTCAGTTCCTGAACCTCTAAAATAGCGGACCGAGCTTTGTTCCTTCAAAAACTCAGTACCGTGCTCTGTGGCTCCACTCACCGCTGCACCTGAACACGGTGTTTTTCTTTCTGTAATCCATGGAGCACTGGTCACTTAAAAGACTGTCAATAAGATGATGGCAGGTAAATCGAAAAAATATACAGACAGTCCCACATCTGAAGTTATACAAATAATGTGTTTAAAAAAAAAAAAACAAAACACAAAAACAAAACAAAACAAAAAAAAAACCAAAAAAACACCTCATTTTTAGTTGGTTGTAAATGGAGACCGCTGTGGCAGTGCCACTCAGCGCTGTCTGTTGGGTTTCCTCAGAAGAGCCGGGTGATCTTTGGGCTACGAGCGATTCAGAGAAATTGCTCTCTATGTGTCATACTGTCCCAAAGAAATTAATTTTTATGAAGAGCTTAACTTCCGTGTGTGTGATATCAAATTGAAGCAGGGAGCGGAAAAGCTGCTCGCCCAGCTGCACGGCGGCATCCTGGCTCTTCCTGGCAGGGGCAGCACTTGCATTTCTGATAATCTTTATTTTTAGAAAGCGTTGGCTTTGGCACAGCGCGGGCGGCTGCCTTTAGAGATGCTCTTGTTGGTTGCAGGACCCTCCCTGCCGGGGAAGTCACCGATGGACTGTGGACACTTGGCTGAGAGCAGCGAGGAGGTCTCCGGCCCGGGCTCAGAGCCCGATTCCCTGCTGCCTTCTGCTGCCGGCAACAATTCCTGCCCGCCCTCAGCGGCTGGCCAGAGGGCTGGGACATCTCCTGGCAGACCTGCCGCTGCCAACGCCGCTCGAGAGCGCAGCCGGGTTCAGACCCTGCGCCATGCTTTCCTGGAGCTGCAGAAGACTCTCCCCTCTGTGCCGCCCGACACCAAGCTCTCCAAGCTGGATGTGCTCCTCCTGGCCACCACCTATATCGCACACCTCACTCGCAGCCTTCAGGATGAGGAAGAGTCACCGGGAGAAGGCTTGGGTACCCTCCGAGGGGACGGATACCTCCACCCTGTCAAGGTAGGACAGTTGAGGAGGAGCTGCCACATTCTCTCAGTGAAGTAGTAAATAGGTGTTACAGATACTTAGATGAAACTAAAGATTTCAAGCTTATTTACCTTGCCAGAGTTAATGCGTGAAGACTGCCTAGACTAACCATTGCATCTAGGAGGTGCTAGGGACCTGATGGAAATGTCCTGGAGCTTTGTCCCTCCAGCTTCAGGAACTTGGCACAAAAAGATCAAATATAGCATATGTCCAAACCTAGTGGGACTGGTCCCTTGGAAGTGAAGGCGAAGGGCAGCACCAGAGGAGTACCAGCACCTCCTCGGTCCCCATGTGGAAACCTTGGTGATGCCCCACCAAAGCCATCAGAACCAGCCGTAGGAGATGTGTAGGAGGTGATGCTGCTGTCCCATGGCTGGGCCTGCTTTGGTTCTCCTGCCGAGGCAGGCAAGGTATGGGAGGTGATGGTAATTACCGCCCATGTGTTAATTCCTTCTGTGAAAGTGCTTTTCTGGTTAATTGATGTAGTCTAGTTGGTATACGCTGCTCTTGCTCTCCCCTTCATCAAAAAATAAATCATGGCGATGCAGAGGGGACACGGAAGGGGAGCTGCTCTTGGAGGAGACCCGGGGCTGGAAATGGTTCGCAAGTGCCTTGCTCACTGACTGACGGGACTCAAATACCACCCGGTATTTTCTTTGGCTCTGATCTCAGGGAGTGAGCTAGAGCTCTGGGGTGTTTTCTTTTTTTTGGTTGTTTTTTTTTTTTCTTAAGAGTTTGATGAATTCAGAACGATTTTAATTAAGATTAATTTGTGAAATAATCTCCAATTCCTGTAAAGTGACTAATGCACAGAGAGTTTCTTGTTCATAGTGTTGGTCGTTGTAAAAAGCGTGATGTGAACATAGGCTTCTGAGGCCATTTAAATGATGATCAGGCTCATTAAGAAAGCAAAACCTTTATATCAATTAGAAGATGTCTATAATTTAAGACAAAAAAAACCCTTGTGATGTATTTCAAAATAAGTTTGAAGTAGCTTCTGTTAGTTCCCTAGGTCGGAGTGAAAGGACACAGGTCTCTTAGGGTATTTCTTATCAGCTGCCAACTATTACTGGCAGAAAAATACTTTTAAATAGTTATTACAGCAGTTAAATGATCCAGATGCACATTTCCTGGGCTACTGTAATACAGCAATACTGGATTCATCTAGCAATTATTTTTTTTATAATCTTATTTCTGTGCCATTTACCTGTATTTCGTTTTGTAAATATTCTGTGAGTCTAAGCAATCTTTCTAATGCTCCTGGTAGCAAATTAATTTTTCAGTTGGCTCTAGATCAAAAGAGTCACAGATAAATCTTAGTACATGCTTCAAAATACCCCGAAATGCAGGATATGAGACAACCAGTACAGATAAGGACTTTAACTACATATATCAAGCACAGCAAATACAAATAGTGAGGACAGTCAAATATCCAAGTACAGCTGTGTGTACAGCGAACAGAAAATATGGTTAATGACTTTAAACTCAGATGTCTTATTGGTGATGAATTCATAACATCACACTTGAAATAAAAACACTGAATGAGACCGTACGGTCTTTCCGAGTGAGAATATCCTGCTGCTTTATGTCTTCAAATAGAAGAGCTGAGATTTAACTGCAGTATTCAGCTCCTCTAGTTTTTAGATCTCTCTTTTGTTACCCAGCCTGTTCCCAAAAGTGTCTTAAAAAAAACTGTATTATTTTGGAACAACGTGCTGGCTGCGTTTCAGGTGTTTTTCCATCCGATGCGTATGACACGTCGTCTTCTTTTCAAACATCCACCTCTCTAGTAATGAACTTGGCACATCAAACTGGAGCTGAATGCTTCCTCCCAAGGGAAGGGCACCCAGCGGCGGTCACCCTGCAGCCACCGCGGGGCTGTTTGCAGTAACTAACTTGCTCGGGTTAAGAAACTGGAGCTACAAGAATAAGTATTTAACCCAGGCTGAGGTTCCCTTACCTGGCTTCCAACGACATTTTCCAACAAATGAGAAAATGGGATCTTTCTGGCAATAGCAACAGTTTTCCTATTTTCTCGTACTGTGAGTCCAACAACATGTAAAGCTTTGCCGAGAACTGCATTCAGACTGCAAAGGTGGCGGGTGTCTCAGCGCTGTCCTTGTCTCTTCTCTTGCAGAAGTGGCCGATGCGTTCCAGGTTATACATTGGAGCTACGGGACAGTTTTTGACTCACTCGGCACAAGGAGACGGCACAAACCAAGGAGAAACATCAACAACTTCCCAAATCTAATCTCCCTTCTCACTTTAAAAAAAAAAAAAAAGTTATTTATTACACCTTATATATATTTAAGTTAAAAAGTAATATCTACAGACAAACTATAATTCCTGAAATACTGTTTGTAGAAGGGAAGGAATTGATTCTTAAATGTAATTAATACCTCATTAAGTTAATGTGATGCATGATGGGTTTCAATCATAGAGGATGTTGCTGGGGTCTGAACTGGGGGTTGGGAGGAGGTGACGGGTCAGGGCTTCATCCTCCGGGTAATCTTAAATGTGTGTTGTTATCCCTGAAAACGTGGACGGGTGTTCACCTGGAGTAAAAACGTGCCGAAATCTGTCCTGCGCACACACAGCGCTGCGTGCCACAGGCACAAACCAACCGCTCCGTATATTAAGTATCACTTGTATTGATCCATACGGTTGTGTTGCATGTTGCGGGCTTTAAAATGTATGTGTTACCCCCAAAAACTATTTGTCTGCTGAAGGAACCACAGTTCCTTTATCTTGTCTTTTAACAAGTTCATGCTTTGAAGCAAATGAGCTCAGAGAGCTGGCTTGGTCACAGCACATTTTTCTTCTTCTATATTTAGGCAAGAAAAGCTGAAACTAAATGCACAAATGCCATCTGATGTATCTGTCCTGTAAACCACTGTACTTCCCATATAGTCTGTTATTGCTGAGGTAAACGTTTTATTAAATATTATTCGGTGGACATTATGTATTTATTGAGTTGCAAAACCTGTATCAGTTTCTCATTGTACAGGACTGATAGTTTCTAATAGCAATATTTTGCATTTATAGTAGCTTCTTTCGGAAGACTTCACAGTTTAAGTTTTAAAATGACACTTAGGAAAAAAATAATTTTATTGCTTTCAATCTTGAGTCAAACTTGTGATGTGTTTCAGAGGTGCTGAGCACGCCAGCGCATGTCACTGCGAGTTGAGTGTCCAGCACCACAGAACATCGGGCCTCTGGTATGAGAAAGAGTCATTTGGAAAGAGGTGGACAAACCATCTAGTAAATCATGTAAAAATGTAAACCATCATGTAAAACACAGTAAAATCCAGAACTCTTCCACCACCCCTGCAGCATTCTGAGCTTTAGCAAGATTATTCTTTTACATAGTAAACATACTTTAAATATTTTAAATACCTTTAATATATGTATTTGTTTTAGGCATACATTTCTTATCTAAAATTGTAGTGTTTTAATAAAAGATTATAATTATATAGCCAGAGCACCACTCAACATGCAAGCTACTGCATTTTGTGGGGAAAAAAAAAAATACGTAGACAAGAGCTGTTTTGCACAGACAAGTATCTACTCATAAATAAGAGTCGGACTTTTTAAAGAACTGTGCTTTCCATAGGAGTATAAAGGGCTGAGCGCAACCTCTTATTCTTGGGAAAGCTATTTGTTTTCAGAGATATTAATGAAGAGACATGAAGGAGTTGTAAAGGTGACAATAATAAGTAAGATGAAAGAGTGAGAGAACAACGAGGGTTTCCAGGAGCACTTTGCTGTACAAGATGAGGGCGTACGACACAGGCTACATGTCAGACTGATAAATGCCAAGTAGCAACACAGGAGCACAGAGTTTTTTATGTAACTGAGATCTAAGTGAATCGCATCAGGTCAGGGGAAAAAGGGCAAGCAAAATCTCAGCCAGAAGTCAATATCAAACCTCAAGATGCTTCAGTGCAGCAGCCGTCTGTTTTGCATCAATTACACGCTTTTACCTAGCATAGGGGTGCTGGTCACTTCACAGGTTCTTAAATAATACACCTGGGAGGGATAGAATTCAAGAAAAAAACCAACCAAACAAAAAAAAGACACCCTGCAGTTTTTAAAGGCTTCTTCTATTAAATGTAGTTGAAAGATTCTGATGGCTTATTCATGAAGCAAGAAAACTGGATAGGAATAAGGGCTAGAAACATGGAAAGTTATGAATGGGTGGCACGGAGAAAACAGCTCTACTCAGACTATAATACAGGTGCAGTATTTACAGCCAGTGAAAGGCAGCAGCAAAGACAGGAGCTACTTTGTACCCATGACCTTGGTATAAATTGTGGCCACATCCATAACAATGCAAAGACCTCCGCAGCAGTTTATAGACTTATTAAAGGCCAGTAAGAACATGCAGAGTAACAACAGCATTTTTTTACTTGAGAAGAACTCCCCATATTTATGAGTTGGGATTATTTTTTTTTCTGAGACAATTTATTCTGCATCAGCTGCAAATTTTTATGCCTTTTCTTCCAGAGCCTGGACACCAGGTTAGGCAACCCACTTCCTTTGACCAGTGCAAGAGCTCTCATCTTCCAGAAATTTACACCAGGATCCAAACAGATCCTCAGAACCTGTTTGCTTCAAACCTGGTATTTGGATCAAATGTTCATTTCTTAGGAACAGTTCATATCCTTGTATACTGAAATATAACAGTTCCACATTTGGCACTGGAAATAAGCATATACTTAGGAATAAAATTCTACAATGTTCACACATTGTTATCAAAAGGAACCATTCTTCACAGGGTAACTTAAAGATCTTTGCAAACCTCAGTTACTGTCATCACAGCTTTTCCTTCAGAGGGATGTGACCAGTGAACTTCACGCAGCCATATGCAAATAACCTGCCTATGCAAAACCTGCTGCATACAGATATTTTTTTCCTCATACACACAGCTGTAACTACAATACCGTGCCCTCCAGCCATATATTGCTTTCTCTTAACACATACCCTGCCAATCACTCCTTTTCCCCTTAGAGACCTTTAGGACAATGTATTCATTGTGCTTCTGTAAAGTAAAGAATGACAACACCATAAAAAGACGAATTTTCCATGGCTTTGACTTCTAAAAGACTGACTATTCAGTGAGAACGGAAGCACGTTACGGTTGAAAACACTAGGTTTTATTAAGAATATTGTTGTATATAAGACACACCAAAAAGAAAGCGGACGAGCTTCCACCTCAGGTAGTCTCGTTTACTTTTTTAACCCACCTGCAATAAACTCTTCGCTTTTCTGAGTGAAACCGCGACCCCACAAACTGTCCCAAAAATACAGACTGCCGCGGTGGCTGCCGGTTCCCCAGTACCCGGCCCGGCCCCGGGGGGTGCAGCAGGAGCCAGGCCGGACCCCGGCCCCGGCGCTCCCCTCAGCGGCCGCACCTCACCCGGCCCCTCCGCGCTCCCGTTTCACACCAACGAGGAGCCGCTGTGGGTGTTCCGCTCCCGAAGCCACATGCCGGGTCCCCTGCCCGAACTCGGCCGAAACCGCCGCTGTGACAGGATTCCCGCGGCCGCCGGCCTCGACGCGCCGGGCCGCCCCTCAGCCAGCCCTCACAGCGCCGGCGACGAGCGCTGCCGAGGCAGCCGCAGGGCGGGTGCCGAGGCGCGGGGGGGGCGCAGCCGGGACGGATGGCCGACCCTCCCCTCCCCCGCAACTCCGCACCGACCTCCGAGCTGCCGCCGCTGGCCCGAACGCCGGCAACAGGGACGGACACCGGGAACCCCGCCGGGCCGCGCGCATGCGCAGAGCCGCGCCCAGGGCAGGCCCCGCCCCGCCCCGCCGCAAAGCGCCGCGGTGCCGCGCGGACTATTTAAGGAGATCCCTCCGCCCGCTCGCCCCTTCCGCCCCCGCGGCGGCCCTGAGGGGTGAGGACGCGGAGACATGGCGTGCGCGGTACCGGCCTGCCGTGGGGCTCCGGCGAAGGCGAGGGGCGGCCGAGAGCCCCCGGGGGCTCCTTGCCTCAGGGTCCGGTCTCGGGGCGGCCGTGCGCACGGCCCTGCGGCAGCGGCGGGCCGCGGGCTGCCTTCGCTTCCCTTCCCGGGAGCGGCCGGGCTCCGACCTGCCGCCGGCTGGGAGCAGCCGCTGCGCTCGTCGGTGCGAGCACATGCTGGGCTGAGCAGCAGAGCCATCCCTGATGGGTGCTTTTCGGAGGAATTGGAAATGTTCCCTGCTGTTTCATGTAAGAAATCAAATTCGGGCATTTCAAGACGATGTATACCATCTCAGTAATTGACGGGACGGCGCGTTGGCCCTGTTTCCTAAACAGCGTAAGCCATCACTTGAAAGGTTGTAAGAGTCACGCTGTTGTAGCTGTGTCCCGGTTTCGGTTGCCGCCCATCCTGGCTGTGTGCCACCACGGGTTTAGCCTTGGTGCCGGAGTGGATCAGTTCGGGCTGACGCTCATTAGCCACGCAGGCTTTCAGGGACCCGCATGTGTCTTGTGAGACAAAGATGGACCTAATTAGTACGTGCTGTGCCACTGGCAAGCCGTGGTGGCTACTCTGAGTTATCTCTTTGTTCATCAAGTCTTCAAAGCAATGACAGATTGGACATCCAAAGGGACTTGGGTTTGCTGATACATCGCTTTCATTGGCAAACACGTGTCCTAATTCTAAAGATAAATTACCTCTTTTTGCTTTGGGGAATTTGGCAAGTGTTGTGTGGTGACCCTGACCGTGCCCTTTTTGGGTTGTCAGCATGGATCCATAGTGGTGGGTTGTGGCAGGGCAGGACCTGGGGGGGTCTCTGTGGCCATGCTCTCCTGACAGGGCCACGGCCCCGGTGCTGACCTGAATTAACAGATAGCAAAACTCATCAGCAAGTTCCCCAGAGCGTGGCACGTTAACGAGGGTTAAAGGCCATACCCTGCTGGGGTACTCCTCTCCCCAGCGATGGCTGTTCGTTAGGAGCGGTGCAATAGCCTTGCAATCAGTCATTTTTCATACTGGAGCTCGCTTTGAGCAAAAGAGTCGTGCCCCTCTTTAACCTGGATCTCAGCTGATGCTGCCTGTGCTTTTCTCCCCAGGTAATAAAGCCAGCCATGAGGTTGCCCAGTAGGCCGGTATTTCTTTGACTGGCATATTTTCCCCAAGGAAGCATTGATGCTTTCTGCTGCTGGCTCAGCAGTTCTCCAAATCAGGTATCTTTTTTCTCTTTTCATTGTTTTAGGCAGCAAGTGGAGAGATTAATTTGTTACTGGCTTTGGGAATCTTCAGTCTGGACTCTGCCACGCTGTTACCTTGCAAGCAGAAAGATGTCACGTGAATTATAGAGCTACAGAGGTAATTATTTCTTATTGTACTTAAAGTTGGGGAAAGCCTCCTGAAACCTAGATCTCTAAAGCGTTTTATGGCTTGTAAGTTCTCTTACAGATGGGACAAGGAGGAATATGATTGTTTATACATGCAGGGTTAAGAGGTTGAAGTTCTAACAAGAGGTATTATGACAGCTATAAAACCTCTAAGACTTGCTCCTCAGAACAAAGGGGGTGCAATCCCAGAATCCCGAAGGAATCGGGGGGAGAGGTTTGTAATGGTACCAGAGCATCCAGTTTTTAACTGGGGAGAGAACCAAGACTTCTGTTTTGAAGAATTAACAGATGCTAGTTGGAAGTGAGAGACTTAAGTGATGAAAAGTGTGTTCAAATCGCTATCCCTGCTGGCATTTAGACGTTTTGGCCTGTTGGAATATATTCCAAAGGGAAAGGCAACCATGCCAGTGACCTTTACCTCTAGAAAGATACTTGGACCTGGGGCTTGAATATAACAACATGGAGGGGCTTGTATTTTCGTGCCCAGAGATACCTTGGTCTATCTGTTCTGTGCTTAACTGTTACAAACAGGGTGGTTCTTCAGTTCATAGAGGCATATCTCTTAAAACAAACTTAACATGTGCCCTTGTGTTTGATGCCTGGAAAAAATTACACCAGTCTTACCACAGGCAGGAAAACTGTTTGCTGGCATAATGATGATAACTCTTTGCCGTTTACCCAACTGAATTTTGTGATGAGCAATGTTGTATCTGATGTGCCAGCTAACGCGCGGGATTTTTCCAGTTTGATTTGCTACCATCGTTTCTGATTTTATGTATTCTTTTAAAGGTGCTATGACATCAGATGACCTGCTCCCCCTGTCTTTGAGCCTTGTGTGTACACATACAGCCAGCAGTAGCTCCATCCACTTCTAGAAGTATGGGTGTTTAAGAAAGTAAGTTGCTTTTTTATGTCAGCTGAAGGTGCGGCCTGTTAGTCAAGGACATTTTCAGCCTACTGACTGACTTTACATCCTTTACTTGTTGTACTGCTACTATCTTCTAATTTTTGCTTAAAATGGGAGAATCTGAAGAGAGGTAAGGATAAAGAGTTGGGCTCTTATTGCAGGTTTGTTTGTTTTTTTTCTTAGGTTGTATTTTCCTTAATGTGGCTTGTCAAAAACAGTGATTTATAAAGGTATTCTATTGTAAGTCTGTTCTAGAAGTAATCTTGCTGGCATAATGATGAAATCTTTGCCGTTTACCCATCTGAGTGTTTTTTGATGTGTATCTTTGAATCTGAAATGCCAGTAAAGTTAATAATGCTGTATATGATTGATTAAGGGTACAGAAAACTGAATGACTTATTTTGAAAACTTTTTTTTTTTCCAGGTTGAAAACAGCAGCCTGAAATGTGGAGTTTTAGTGCACTAGAAAATGCTCTCACGGCCCTTCCTGCTTCTCAGAAATACTGCTTGATTCAATAGTAAGGCAAAGGAGTAGCTGTCGAGGGAAAATGTGTGAATAATCCTCAAGTGACATTCAGGTGGGAGTGTCACCCTAGAAAGGGAAGTGGCCTTGTGGGATACTCTTAGAACTTAGTATGAATATTTGAATGTACTAAATAAATTGATCAAAATTGACTAAATAAAGGGTTAAAACATGGAGGGAAATCTTATGTGTTATCTTGTCTAAATTAGAGTGTTTACAGCGTTAACAGTGGCAGCTTTTATGCTTATCTTCAAGGCAATGTGTATACAAATAAAATCTTGTATTTCTGTGTTCAGTGACAATGTTTCGTTACGGCTATGTGAGCAGTAGCACCATGATCCTGCTGGACGGCATCCTGGGTAGGAGTCACACCAAGCCTTTGCTATTCAGCTTATCCAGATTGGACCATTTTTCTGCCTTTTTTTTTTTCTTTTTAACATAGACCTCTTTGATGTAGAACTTGCTCAGTATCAAGTGTACTGCCATATCCTTACTAGGAAGATAAAGTACAGGAAAGTCCATTGTTTGAGAAGCATACTGTATCTCAGACATCTTGTTTTCTACCTACCACACCATTCTTTAAAATTTTTTTTTTTTTTTTTTTTGCAGTGATGTAGAGTTGAACTCACTGAATTGCCTACCTACCAAGTAATCTAATAACAGGTTGGGTTTTTTTTTTCACTTTGTGCTATCCCCTGCACTCTATGTATATGTAAAGTAATGTGGAAACACTGGAGTGTTTTTTTCAGATTGCAGGAGCACACCACCATCCTGGTCTTATACTATGTTGCTGTGATGTAAAACAAAAACAGAGAACATCAAGGAGTATGGTGATACTTTTATACATTTAAAAATTTACAGGACATGAGTAATAATTTAAGAAAGTTAGCTTACACTAGAAAAAAGTTTTAACGTACTTAAAAACTATTTCACCGTCAGTGGGTGAGACATCTGAAAAGAAGCAACAAGAAAAAATGCAGAGAGGTGATGCAGTTGAAAAGAAACATTAGATTCTAAACTCAGGGTTTAATTGCTTGTTGTAGTCTTACTAAAAACCCTGCTTTACTCCTGTCACTTAACTGGATGAACAGCAGTAACCAGGAAGAGATGTTCAGGTTGTGGGTTTATTCTGACGCTATGGCCTCCCAGAGTGAAGACATCACTCCTCCCTTCAAACAACACTTGTAATTAAATCTTTTCAACCATGCTTTATTCCTTAGCAAAACAGCACTGAACTGTCTTACAAAAATATTAAAAACCTTCTTAGTTGTATGTTTCTGACTGCAGTCACTCAAAAAGCTAAAGCAGGAGCCTCAGGTTTTACTTACAGAGTGGAGTTTTCACTCTTCATTAGTGTTAATGTGAATTCCTGGGCCATATGCCCCAATAAACTTCAGCAGCTGATGGTGACACTGCACAAGGTAACTATCTCTCTGTTGCAGGGAGTTTTCATCACTGAGGTCAAATGGAAATACAGGATTTGGTGCTATGCATAATGCAGACTTGCCTAAGCAAAGGAAAAAAAAAAAGGCTTAGGCTAAAAGACTTGAGTAGCTTTTGCTAGGACTTTGAAGGAAAAAAAACAACTGTGACACAAATTATGTAGTAATGCAATCTGGTATGTTACTATTTTTAAGTGTTACATGATAATTCTTGTCTCAGTGCCAAATTTGTGTGTGAACAAAGCAGATTGTGATGCTAGATAAACAAAAAAACCAAACCCAACCCTTGTCTTCTGTTTCCCCAGGGAGAGAAATCTGCCTTTAGTTTAACCTGGACCAGTGTCAGTGGAGCGATGCCTCAGATACGCCAGCATAAAGGATGGAGGCTTGGGGCTGGCCTGTGGCCGCCACACGTTCAGCACTGAGACTCTTTGTGGGAAAGTCAACTGAAAGACTTTTCTTATATCATCAACAGTGGAAGTTCTGGACTCCAATTTGAAAAGAACTATTACTGCAATCGATTGCTGTAACTTTTTCCAAACTAACAAAATATGAAAAGGATGTACCCAAGACTAACGACCGAGTTATGTTAATTACCATGTTTTAGTGTAAGAGATGATTCAAGTAACAAGATGGCAATCAACGCATCTTCCTCAAGTACTTTCTTTCTTAAACTTAGTTTAGTATGAGCCTTAGACAGTGAGATCCTAAGAGATGAATATAAGCATGTTAAATAAAAAATACTGCAGACATGAATATAATATGTATTGTGCCATTTCAAGCATTTCTGTAAATTGGAAGTTAACACTGGAGTGGTTTTTTTCCATACTTCAGCTGTGTAAACTTCCCACAAATACTGTGCAGTTATACTTCTTGACGAAGTACATATTATTATGCATGACTTTGTGCTATGAAAGCAGTGGAACTTGGCATATTACCTACTGGTAATTAATGGGTTTTTTTGCTTGTATAATACAAAGCTGTGATAATTTAAGGCCCGTTTTTCTAGATAGCTTTAATAGTCATAATTGTTTCTTAAACCACTGGGTTGTGCCTGGCAAAGTTTGTTGGTTTTTTTTTTAGCATTCATAAATGGTAAAGAAGATTCTTTATGCTTGAACTTTTTGAAACTTAAGAGTCTTGTCTAGATTTCTGTTTAACAAGCTCTTGAGCAGGTTAGTGCAATTTCTATTTGAAACATAGATCTGTTTACTTTGAAAAGGAGGACATACAGAATTTTTAGTGCAGATGTTGATAATGTTGATCCATGAATAGAATCTCTTCTCACTCTGCGACTTGCAACATAGTAGCTCTGAATGAGGTTTTCTGCTTCTGAACTCAGTTCAACATGAAGATTCTTAGCAAATAAAATAAACTAGGGAGAGGGTATACATTTTAAATATTTAACTGGAAAATAAAGAATTTACATTTTTCACACCTTTTAACATACCAGGGGCATAGTAATATAGTTTGGACAATGTATTCTACCAATGTTTTTTATAAAGACAGCTGTCACCATTCAGGTATGCATGAGGATAGATCTCTGATACTAAACACAATCATCTGTTAATTATGCTAGAGCTATTGACAGTTTATTTAGAATGTAATATTAACTTTTACTACGGATTATAAACTATTCTGGTAAAAAATAGGTGCTGGAGTTCTGTTCTCATGTGATCAAACTGAATTTATTATGTTGGTCCTTTTGAAGAACCGAAGCTAATTTATCCATGATCCTTTTTAGTGCTAGTGGGAATATGGAATTCGGCAATCAGAATGTGCAGAAAGAACCTTCTGATTCCAGGAATAATATGACATTCCCAAGTACAATGCATTTCAAAATCACTGGGTAATATCTGTTACCTCCTCGTAATCCTGCGTTCTGAACTGCTGTGAGACTTTGTACAGCATGGCTTCAGGATTAATGGCTTTTTTCAAGGTATGGTGTACAACAGGAGAAGACAGTCGGCACAAAGGAAACTCATTGTATATCAAAAGTCCAAAAACATCTAGAAGGTTAGGTGGAACCGAACTCAAGTCCTAAAGAGAAGACCCAGAGAAAGAAAACAATTATTTTAGCCTTTTGGCTTGTAGAAACATTGCAGGGGTTTTTTCAGTCTAAAATGTTCAATATCAATATATATATCGAATCCTGCAAAATTATCCAATAAATTTTGTTTCAATAGTAGTTGTCAAAAGCTATTCTAAATAAAATAAGTTATACCCTACTTTGGGGAAAGCTAGCTCATTTTAGAAGATACTTGATTTAAAGTCACTGAAGTTGTGTCTTTTTGGTAAATACTAACACATTTGATTGTTTTCGTTATTTTATAAGTTGAAGTGACCATAAACACAGATGACTGCTATAGTACAGTTACTGTCATAACAAGGCATGTGCTTTACCATCTGTCCAATTAAAAAATTATCCTTTTGTGTATGTTTCTTTGAAGAAGAATCCACATCTACAAAAGACCAAAAATTGGTCTGAATTGAAATAGCAACTTGTTGGTCAGCTTCCTCTCCATACTTCTTCCCAGGAATGAACACCGTTGTCATTCTGCTCTCTAGCACTAGGACAGGACAAAGTATGTCAGTTAACATAATTGATCTAATTTAACTATAAATTCTTGTCCCACACACACACATCTGAAACCAGTCACGATTATGTATTTCACTGAAACGTCACGATCAATGGCTCTCTGTAGTGGAGCCTGTGTAGTAAATGTAAGCTTATAGGACCTTGGCTCTTTTGTCCTTGTTTCTTACGCAGAATGGTTAAAAATAGCTTATAGATCTCCCAGCATTTGAGGGCCATAAGCTGGGGAACAAACCTAGCCATGAGTTTACATGTTTGTTTTGTTCTGTCCCCTCATGTCTTTGCAGTTGTGAAATTACCAGACTGTAGAAGTTCAAGTTTATCCTTTTTATGTGAAGATAAGTCTCCTATGTAACAGATACCACCCTTAGCCAGCACAGCACTGCAAGCGTGAATACTGGCACGTCCAGTTCCGTGTTTATCTTTGGACACAGAAGGAAAAATTTCACTGGAAGGTGGGTGTCGGATACCACGAGGCAGAAGACATATGCTGTAATTCAGAAGCCTAGAGGATTAAATAATTTGGTCAGTCACAAATGGCTAAATTATTGTTCAGTTTTTCAAAACTTTAATAATGATACTATACTTTATACTGGTATTTATATATATTCAGACTCACTTAGCAACAACACAGCACCACCCCCCAACATAAAAGCAGTGTCAAAACTAAAGTAACTTTGAATACAAAGGTAGAAGTCCAACCTTTCCTACCAACAGCTGCCAAGACGACTGTATTTCTTATGGATTTAACAATGAGGCAAATCATGGTTTGCAATAGAAGTAACTCCTAGGAAGTCAAAGTCATCTCATAATTTAACCTCATGTTGTTATCTCCTATTCTAGAGAAAATTTTCCAGTGATTTAAAAGGCTAGGGGATTAGCAGTCCTGGCCACCTAGGAAAAATGAAAAGTCTGGGAACTTGAAAGCTCTGCCTGCCTGGGTTAACACCCCTTCCCCCGACCCCTCCCAATCTTTTGGAAAAAGCATGTATAGAACTTCTTTTTCATGTCCTGTACTATGTTCCTTGGCGCAAAAAGGTTGCAAATTGTCTGTTTCCACAATCAAAGGCTCTTAATGATTTTAAGATATCAGAGCACGATTTATCCTATTATTAATAATGGATAAAATTATTAATTAAAATTAATTATTACTAGGCTATCAAATGGATAAAATTATTAATGAAAATTAATAATTATTACTAAATAGGCTATCATACCAATAGAATTATGATGTAGGAAATGCCTACTTTGACAGGCTACCGACAAAAAAATACTATGTGAACATGCAGACAACACACATGACAGAACTGACCAAGATTTACAGTGTGCAATTGTTTTAATATTAACCAGATGTTTTGATTCTCAAAACACTCTCGAGTTCCTATGATTTCTCTTATGAAATCTTACTCGCAACCTGGGGAAAAGTGTCCTGCAGCCCACATTTTTTTCAAATTTGAACTCATTTCTACAGATAGATTTTGAAATTGTTCAAGTATTTTTTTTCCACAACTAAAAAAACCACTGAATTTGCTCTCAAATAAAAATAAAATTCATGCCACTTTCAAAATAATATTTTTCAAAAATCAAAACGAAGCCCTGTTTGGGTTGGGAAAGGGGAAAGTAATTTTGTTTAAATTAATGCAAATTTAAAGCTGAGCACATTGTACTTTTCTGCAGTGTGTGTGAAAATGTGTTAGCAGTTTACAGTTGTGTGAAGGGGTAAATACATAAAATGCATAAATACAGAAAAACGTTTTGTTAAAGGCAACAACAGCCAGATTTTTGACTCACTTGTAAAGATCTACATGACTTTTGATAACTAATCAGTATAGTTTTTATGAAAAAGAGTGATAAAGTTGTAAGTATGTATTTACACACTGCTTATTAACTGAAAATGCTGATAGCTGTGAAGTGGTGATGAAAAGGCTTTAAGTGACAAAAGAGTCAAACCCTCTGCTTTTATCATTACCAGCTTCTGGGACAGTCTTCAGTTTTGATTTTAGAAGAATGTTTTGTTTGAGCTCTGATAAACAGTGCTGGTGTTAGAACCTTATTGAGATCATTACAAGAGTGTTAAGGGGTTTTATTATTAGTGAAGTTCTGATCTAGATTTATCACTTGAAAGAAATAAAAGTGTCCCAGAGATAAAAATTGGGTATTTTTACCAAGTTGGAGCCCTGTATATTCTTCTAAAATACATCCTTTAGCCTTTCACGCAAGACCGATCCTATTATCATCTTTAAAAATAGTCATGTTTTTAATTTTAATTTACATGAAAAATAAGGAATCTCTTTACCTATCAATTACTAGTGTGTCACTTGTCACAATCAACAGATCCAGAAAATCTGCATTTTCTTTTTCACCTGTCTGTACTAGACTCAGCAATATTGCGAGTTTAAGAGTATTGTAAGTGCCTGGTGGGACAACTTGAGAAGCAAAGATATTGGCAAGGATGGCAGTAAACCTCCAGCATGAACTTGAAGTCAGTGAGAGCAGATACTTAAAATTGTCACCAACGAATGAAGGACCTAATTAAAACAAAGCACAGGTTAACAAACGCTTCGTAAGAGAGCTATGTAGATATATTAGAACAAGTTGCCATTATAGTCTTGATACAAAGCTTAACAAGAATGAATGTTTTTGTAATTAAGCACAAATTCAGAAAGTAAACATCTGGCACTATTAATTTTACTACTAAAAAGGTAGCAGACGTGATCTGCTAAAGCTGATAGAATAAGAAAGGAATAACCAACTGAAATACCAGGTTCATTTAATGTATGATTTCAAAGTACCTTCCAATGGATAGGAGAAGTTGGAAAGAGAAGATGAAGAACTGCAGTCAATAATAGTGTAGTTTCACAATGTATGGAAATGTAGTTTCACAATGGGCAAAAGAGGATATTCTCAAATAACAATAACATACATTTCAGACTGTAAAAGGGAAGTCCCAGAGTGGTTTCATAATCTGGACCTCTAGGTAATAGAAAACTGAACCAATTCTCAGGATTTTGTTCCAGAATGTTTTCCAACTTCTTTTAGTCAATTTTTAAAGGGAACTTCCTTACCATTTGGTTTACAGAGCTGTATGCTATTGACTTCTATACATGCTGTAGCTTGTAAGCCATTTTGTACGCAAGCTGGAATTCCTATAATCTTGTAGTGGTTTCCTATTTTCATTTTATTGGTGAGTTCATCTAGAAATAAAGAAAAATAATAAAAAGAAAAGGTGGGGTGGGAGGGGGGAGACAGGAGCCTGCAGATGTGTTAGGGCATAAAAACAGTTTTAAAGAAGTGGTCGGAAAACTTCCCTTCACCTTCTGAACAATTTGATTTTATGATTTAATAGCAGAAAACAACAGTTGGATATCAGGTTTGCCATAATGGACTAGAGTAAAATGAAGCATACAATTCTAATTAATGCAAAAAGTAAGGAAGGCGCACTGGGTGAGGAAAAGTAGATTCTTGATAAAGAAAATAGATGACGCAATTTAGTTCTGCATTGAAAAGAAAATGGGCAGTTGTTTGCAAGTATGCGTTCCTTTTCTGAAATTTGTGGTGACGCCATTATCAGTTACTATCCTATAAAACGTCAGAGAAAAAAAACACAGTAAAAAAAAAAAAAAAAGAGATCCAAACTAAACAGATTTCAGAGACACACACAAACAGCTTTGGGAACCTTTGTATTGCTGTGCATTTAAAAAAAAATAAAAATCACATTTTTTGTTTGGAAATGAGAGTTAGGTCCAACCAAATATGAATCTCAGCAGTAAGACCCTGTCTGACCTCCTTGATCACTGAAGCCAGTGGAAACATAGTGCATGCATAACCCATAGATTATGATTTATAGCAATACACCTGTAGTGTCACTTTTAAGATGTTTCTTATTATCTTGGAGCTATTTAGTTTTCAAGAAATGAACCATACAATTCCATAGACTTTTAGAATGGCACAGTGGTGGTTTGTTGGTTTTGTTGTTTTTTTTTTAAGAAAATAAATGAATGCATGTTGGTGAGTTGTGATTTTAGTTGGATAATCACATTAGAAATTACTTAATGTTTGCAGTGGACGGTAGCGGTAGCCAAAAACCCTGACGGAATGTGGAAAACAGCTAGATTGAGGAAGGATGTTAAAAAGGCATGAAGTTAGTACAACACAGTATGAGCAGAGGAAGTAGAAAGGAGGAAAAAACAAGCTATGGTTAAAATGTGATACTGCAGAGCTGGCCAGGGGATTTTATTTACATGAAGCTATAAAAGTGAACACAACAGTTTTGCTGTGTGCACTCTTTAATCACCTGTGTATACTATTTAGTCACCTAGCTGATTTTATATATTGTTCCCCTAATTTTAAAGAACTGCAATATAAATTATGACTTTCACAATTTTATCCAGAGAAATGAACCTATAGGAAAAATGCAAGGGATTATTACAGTTAAATTCTAAAACGTTTTTGACAAATCTCAAAAATTTAGCTTACCTCTCAAGAAAACTGTAAATGTCTGAATCCTGAAGTGTGATTTATCACTAGAATATCCTTTCAAAGCATTGAGAACTTTTGCATCAATCATTTCAACTATTTGTTTATCTTTCAAAATAAAGGCAAAGAAAAAGATTAGTTCTCTTGAAAACAGTACAGGTTTGGTTGTTTTTTTTTTTTTTTAAATGACTGGTGTATTTTGGACCTTTTTCCACTTAACTATTTTGTTTACTTATTATGTAACCAAAGTAGGAAAGTAATAGATCTAAAAATAAAACTACATAGATCCTACCACCAAGTACTCTAAATTTCATGTCTTCCTGCAGTGGTGAAGAACACAAACTGCACACAAAATCATTCCTCACTGTGGCAGATTCCGTAGCTCCAGGCATATGCACTCTTATGTACCTAAACCCTAAAAAAAAGTTAAATATTAATTTACCAAACATTTAGAATGAGTACATGGCTTTCATTTTAAATTTCTCATTAAGAATAGAAACTATTAGAATACTGCTCAGTGAAATTCCAACGTTATCATGTACTTCTTCAGATGAGCATTTGTTCATATACCACGCTTCCACTAAAGTGATCTGTATGATTTATTATAGGGCAACCACAAGACGGCAGAATTTCCTATTAGAGAGTCCCAAGCAGAACAGCCCGGCTTTCTGAGCAGCAGGAGTGAGCAACTGCAGCTTCCACTTCACATGGAAATGGATATTCATTATTAGACGTACGTGCCCTCATAAAGACATTATTATGATTTATTCTGCAGTGTCCCAACTTTGGCATTTGACTTCTCTCTTATAATTTTATGGCCTTTGTTACAGGAAGAAGCGAACAAAACAGCCTTAAAAGTACCTAAGGCCTAATCCTGCAATGCTACAAGCAGTTCAGGCATTTTACTCAAAGAGGTAGTTCCACAGAAGTCAGGCACTCATTAAAGCAAACCTGTTCTATGCTAGAAGCTTTTGACAGCTGGTCAACAGACCATACTGTTCTGCAGTAGTTTTAGGGAAACAGAAACAGTTTCCAAGGGGAAGGAAAAAAAAAAAAGAAAAAAAAAAAGAAAAATATTCTACTCATATAGTTTTTTTTTTTCTTTCAGATAATTTACTAAATTATATTGGTGACATATCTTTTCTCACATAAACTATCTTCAGCATTAGGAAAATGGCTGGCTGGCATAGCTACGCTCCTAAAACATTTAATAATGCTGAGCAACCACTGGCAAGGTCCACTGCTTTCAATTAATAGGAGTCACGCTGTGCTCATTACAAAAGTGTCTGCATAGGAAAATGCCTTTTTCATGCTAGGTTTTTATCTCTGTTAAGTTATCAAGATGATTAAGAAGCTTTTGAAATAGTAATGTGGGATTTATTTTTTTTTTTTTTACTACCTTCGGAAAATGGACAGGTTTCCTCAGTACAAAGAAATCTTGCTCCTTGTGTATATTTTGTTACAGTTCCCATTGCAATCGCTATTCCTTCAGATATGTAAAATCTTTGAGATGTGTAATTAAAGGGAAATGCAGAAAGACTGAGAACATAACTTGGTAAAGGTGGCAAATGCGTTGGTTTCAGCAGTATGCTAACCTAACAGGAGACACAACTACATTAGTAAAATAAATTTTTTTTTTTTTATTTAAAACTGCTTTAGTTATACACAATCTGATATATAGCTATTAGAAAAAAAATGCAGAAACACATGAAGTGTAAGAATAATTCAGTTTCATATTAATTATCTCAAAAGTCTCACAATATGGTTGGGTGAAACTTCCAGCTATTTTTAATTACAAATAATACTACAACCAAAGAGAAAATTAAAACTGAAGAGCTAATGCAAAAATAATATTTATTAATACTTCACCATACTTAAAAGATTTAAGATCTAAATGGAGGGAAACAATGCAGACTCACCTGTGCTTCTGTCTGCAATTGTTCAATTAGTGATAATGTCTTAATAGCTATGAAACATACCTGTGATTAAAAAAATAACTTCATTTTAGAAAGGAAAAGTCTAGTTAAAAAAATCTAGAAGATGTACTTTTGTCTACTCTTGTCTATGAATACATACTTACTGACTGAAAAATCTGTGCAGCTTGTATGGGATTATGAAGAATGTAGTTTCCAAGAGTTGCATCTAATTCAGCAATATCAGAAGGATTTATTGAAATAATGAAACGATAAACAGCATAACTTTGTTTTGAGTCTGTAGGTGCAAAAACTATCTTAAATAAAAATAACAGATTTCCGTAACATTACATATCAATTTAACGGAATATCTATTGAGTGAGTAATACCATTATATTTTTTGCAATCCTGCACGAATTTCTGAAGGCCACCGCTTCTGTCAAGGTAAACAAGGGAAATTTCCCTCATTTTCTGTATTTCTTGGTGCATCTTCCAAGAAAGATCTTTGCACTCTTTATCAAAATGTTGGAATAAACTGTGAAGAAATGATGTTAGAACTGTCCATGCTATGATAATAATAAAACTGTGTATTAACAAAGCCATACAAAATAAAAAAAAAAAAATAGTCTCTTTTCTTCAACTATGCAATTCGTTAAGGATTTTTAAGATACCACCATTCAATTCAAAGTTCTTTCCAATGGCTGAAGCATACTACATTCCCAAAGTAAATTCCTGAAGAACGCTCTAGCATTTTCTCAGTGAATTATTTCACTGCCAAATTCCCTAACTCATGAAATTAGAGCTTGCATTTAATTTAACCTCCCCTATGTGTTTTATAGGTATAATCAGCCTATCGAAAGTAAGGCTTAAATATCTCCCTTATCTGAGAGGTCTGTTCTAGCTGTTCAAAGTGTGAAACTGGGCAACATCTTTAAATCTGACTTTCTTACTCCGCTGTTTACCTCCTGTAGAACCCACTTAAGGTGTTGATCTTGCAAACACTTATTTCCATCCACGTACACAGAAGATCAATTCTGATTCCAACAGATAAAACCTTCACAAGTACAGTTTTGGTTTGGGGGCTGACCGTGCTCTTCAGTGCTGTTTTCATTGTGTATTATCCACACCTCTGATTAGAAGCGTGGTCTTTACTGAGTGAAGTCTCACATTTTGCTGAATTTAGAGGGAGAATTACTAAGGCCAAAATATGGCATTTTGTATATACATCTCTGTTTTACTGTCTTACAGATTTTCTTCTACAAAGTGCTGTTTGTCTTCTCTGTAGATGACCAGTATGAAACGCCACTTAAATCTTCAAAAATAGATTTAGCTACCTGGTGAAGGAAAAGGCACAGAATTATTGGGCTGATGAGGAAGCAATGCTCATAGCTCATGAAAGATCCCTCTGTGAACTCTGTAGCAGCTCTTCAAGCTTTGGGAGGACAGAGACCAACATCTGAAAGAGGAGTAACTAGATACTTAGTGCACCAGAGTGTACACAGTGCCATCGTTTGCGGCTGGTGGAGTAGTTTAGTGGCCTGAAGTAACACATTTTAAGCACAAGTTGAAAGAGAATTTATAGTAGGAATTTTTTTTTTTTTTTTTTTTTTTTTTTTTTAGGGTTACTCCTACACGATTACTGCTCCATCCTTTAAACACGCACACAGATCCACCGTATCTCCCTGGACTCCGCGTTCCCCGGGTTAGAAGGGAAGGACACCAAACGCGACTAGGAGGGTCTAAGCTATAGCCCAGGTCATTGTGCACCAAACACTGCCATCACCTAAACTTCAGAAAATAAAGTTTGACCAGTCCCACTACTGGGACGACCGCTTTCCCCAGTGTCCCCACAGCTGGGTAACCCCACTCAGCTGCACTCCAGCATGGGACACAGCACGAGGCCTAAAGCCAGCCCCCTGGCTTCAGGTTCCTGCCATCAGCATCCCCTCATCACAAACCCCACCAGCGCTCTCCCTCAAATTCTCTCCAGGCTTCCTATGCCCCTCTGTGTCTGCAGCAACGGGCAGTGAGGGCCACCAGGCTGCCCACACCACAGTGGGGAGAAGGGCCGTGGCGCCTTCTCTTTACAAGGGCTCTGGTGTGCCTGCAGAAGAGGCGAGCAGGGACATTACTGGGCAGGAGGGAGGGACTCGACAGCTGCAGAACGGGGCTACCGGATCTGCTCCCTCAGCCAGCGCCCACCCAGCGGCACTGCGGGGCCCAGGTGGGAAAGGCCCCAGAGCTCCCCTCAGCCCAGCGCCGCCTGCCCCGCCGGCTGCAGCCACCCAAGGAGGCCATTAGCAGGCCCCTGAAGGGCAGCACCAGTGCTAAAACAACTCATTTCCCCCCGCCGTGTGAAGACAAGCCCCAAGCCCAGCCGTCACCCACAAGGCCCACCAGCCACCCACCTCTTCTGGCTGGCCACCCCACTGAGTGCACAGCTACTGCAGGGTGCGCTGCCTTGGCTTTACTACTGCCACTAGAACAGGGCTGTGTACTGACAGCGTAATCAACACCAAAAGACAATGTATTCATAAGACCTTTTTCTCTCATTAATATAATACTGCATATTTCACTGCTGCCTTTAGCAATGCCAGCCATCTGCAAACTTACCTCCGAGGACAGCACCTCTAAACTCTCTTTTTCTGTCCTGTTTCAGGTATGTTTTTACCACTGTCATGCATTTCAGTCAGCCTGTCCTCCTGTTGTCTCTCTCGCTCTCCTCCCAGGCCAAGAGGCTGGAGATCGGAAAGGCGGCATCGCTCCTTGGCTTCCACAGCGCCGGGAGAGACGACCTGCTCCTCACGGGGCTCAGCTGCACCTCTGGAAGGGGAGGAACAATCCCCTTTCGCTACGGACAGGTGAAAGCCCCTGCATTAGTCACAAAAAGACACACTTTTACCTCCCTTTATTACATATCTGCCAAAACAGGAAGGGAGTACCACAGGTGGTTCCTGTGTTGGTTCTTCGGCAATCTCCTGCGTAGGCTTCACCACAACTAGTGCTTCAGATTTCACTTGTCAGCTCAGCAGGGGTGAAGGGGCTACTACAGCCTGAACCCAGCCATCTTACTCTGACAAGCAGCATCATGAAACGCGGAGAGGTGCGGAACAAGAGCACTAGATGCTGAGGTACTGTGAGGCTTTACTGCCTGATGTTATACACAAAGCCTGTCACCTTCAGAAGTCCTGATCTGACCGAGGCATTCCACGAGATGAACTTGTAGTAGAAGAAACGAAGTGAATTTAAGTTTTGCGAGTGATGTGTTTAACACGTTCACGCTTCGCCGAAAAGGCAGAACCTGCTAAATGAAAAAGCTCAATAAGCAATTATTAAGCTGCTTTCCCAGAAATAACTTTAACTACCACTGCCATCTTTTTTTATTTATATATATATATATATTTCTTTTTTTAATTAAAAGAAAATAAACCCCAAATTTACGACTAAAAGAAACCCCAAACCAAACCAAACCCCCTCACCCAGTCAGGCAGCTAGGTATAGACATCTTGGAAATACAAGACAAAGAAACTAAGAGGGGTGCTATCTCCCACAGCAACAACTTCTGAAGCATGCCCTCTCCTTCCCATCTCCTTACAGTACTGTACTTCTTTGCTGGGAGAACAGAAAGCAGCTACAGAAGGTGCTTCCTTGCCATAAAGAGAAGGTAGTTACAGTAGCCCACATCATTTCAGCAGTATAGAGAGTAAAAATTCAATATGAGAATGGATACTTCCTTTCTAACATTCAATGTCGGCTTTCCAGTCCATCAGAAAGACGTATGTTTAAATATAAAAACAAAATAAAAAGAGGGCAAGGCTGTCGCTTCCAAACGATTATAGTTGCAAGAACAGGATTCATGTAGTTGTTGGTTGTCCTGAAAGCTGCATAGCCATTTCCGAACCTCTCAAAACTTCGCCGAGCAGCACTATGGAAAATGAGCCCCAAGCCACCACTCCGCTCCCACAAATGACACAGTTCCTTCCTCCCTTCCATGCCAACGTCAATTCTTAACTTCTTTCACCCAGCCATTCCTTCCAACACCTCACATAGCAACTGCTCAGCATCATTTAAGCACTATGCAGGAGATGGTGCTGTAGGAGATACTGCTTGAGGTAAGCAAGGAATCCCATTTTATTTTCCACTTGTCTAATGTTTCACTATTGACACAACACTAATTTCAAAATAATTATGATTTGATATACTCTTCTCCCCAGTATTCCTAATTTTTAACTGATCTTGATGCAATATAGATAGTATTTCTCTTAGCTACTTCTTATTTTGTTAAAAATCCAAGGATTTAAATATTGAAAGTTATCTAATGTAACTCTGGCTGCTCATCAGTGTCTTATCAGACTTCTCTCAAATCAAGGCATTTAACTGAATGTACTTTTGGAAAAAAAAAAAAACAAACAAAAAACACATGGAACACTTTTGGAGTAACAGACAAAAATAAGTTGTTATTTACAAGTAATATATATAATAAAACCACTACCGTGACAAGCCTTTATACACTGTAACTGCAGTCAATTTTTGCATTGTTTAAAAAAATTTCCTTAAACAGAAATTGTTCAGTATTATCTGTTTGTCCATACACGTGTATGTTATGAGAAATACAATAGCTTTTCACATTTTAAAAATTATCAGCGTAATTTACATTTTTTCCCCCCTAATATCAAGTGAAGATTTAAAAATGGTGCAAACTGTAACACAAAGACAAGTAGCTATGAATGTTGAAATACAATCGATTTGGAACATATTAGTGTTTCAAACTATAAATCCGTGAGAAAAATCCCTAATATTTGGCATGATCCCCTCACCATCCACCCCCAAAAGGTCAAAGCATGATAGCCTTTCAAAATAACAGTTATTATTGCATATTTTATCTTTGGAAAAGCAGAGTTTTAACCAAAAATATTTTTAATGTAATTGAAATATAGACGTGTTTATCTCAGGGAGGAAAGAAAAGCGGAACACATGATCAGTAATGTTATCAAATCAATCCAGTTAATTTGTTCCATCCTTGCTTTGAGTAATCCCCCATTCCTCAGAAAATCCAGTTGAGTGAATGGGTACTTCAGCAAGCGCAAGAGCAAAAATCCAGTTTTACATGACCAACTTTTCATTCTGTAGAAGTTCTTTAAGAATCTTGGTCTTAACTTATATTAGCCGCTCATTTAAGTGCTGACAGGTAAATTAACACGTATTTCAAACTGATATAACAGGGAAAACATTTATCTTCTTTAAACCAGGATATACAAAAGACAACTTGCATAGTTACAATTCAAGCACAAAGTCACTGTAAATAGGTACAAAAGCATTTATAAATTTACTAAATTTGCTGCTGTTTGTCCCAGCCAAATCTTAAATAGGTATGAATGTAAACTTGAAGGGATTGAAGAGAACAGTCAGTGTTTTTGCTTTAAAAATATCTAGAGAACGCTTTTCAAAGGTTTTAAAAAATATTTTCTGCAGCAGGAACAAACAGTTCAAATCCCAAAGAAAGCCATCCAAAATGCCCAAGTTCCTCCTATACAGCAGAGAAAGTTTGTTCATAGGTTTCAAACCTACAGACAAAACGAGGCACTAGTTACGCTATTTTGGAATGTGTCCATGACCCTAACATTTCAGTTCACCCCAACACTTCCAAAATACTGTTGGCTTTTAACTTCCTAGGAAAACATATCTTCAGAAGGTGGTGCATAAGAAAATCCAACAAATGCATCATCCGCCTCTAGGACACTGGCATTAACAATGTTGTAATCAGAAGAAACGCAAACTGAGTATGGGACCATTTCTTCTGTAAACACTGCATCAAAATTCCCAATATCATCTGGTCCAACCTAGAAAACAGAAAGATCTATCAGTTGTCATAGTAATACTGTATTTTAAACTTGTGCTTGCCCTTTAGATTTCACATTTAACTCCTGAGGCAATCTACTTTATGTCATTCTTTCCTATTTAAGTACAGGAAATTTAAGAAAGCACACCATAGTATCCCTGAAAACAGCTATTAAAAGCCTGCTTGCTTCTTTTGGGCTGGAGTTCAGGCCAAAGCCTACACACTGTTTTGATCTGATAAACCTAAGAAATATGAAGAAATGACTCTTTCTTAAATGACTGTTAGGGAGATGCAAAAAACTAAAAAAAACCAAACCACCAAACACACACAAACAACACCCACCCCCAAAAAAATAATCAAACCCGAACCAAACCAAAGATATCAAAAACCAAACCCCATCAAATTATCTTTCTCCCTTTTCTATCAATAATACTTTAACTGTTAAATTCTAGCAACTGTACTGTTGTTACGATACATAAGCTTCCCAGTAACACACTTAAGAACTAAAGCAGGATAATATTTAGTCACAGAGAAGAGAGAAGACAGCTAAGGCTTCTTCACCAAACAGACATAAGACTCAACAGATGATGCTCTGGTGTGACCTTAGGAAAGACTTCCTCCCCACCGCCATCCTTCCCCCCCTGAGTTTTTGGACAAGCAGTCACAAGTTGATGCAGTTTAAAATGATGGGAGGATAAAGAAAAGGTGCAACTAAGGGTTAATAACTACAAAAAACCCCAGGAAAAACAGTCTTTTGGAAAGTCTCTGAACAAAGAGGCTATGTATATTTTCTTCTTTGGTCTTCAGACCCCCAAAAAATTGACAGTACTTTGACAGGAATGAGCAGAGGAAAGAGTGATATGTCAAACTGAGTTTTAAATAAAGAAAAGACAGTATCACTGCTCAAAAGTACAACGGCTCAGAAGTCCAGTCAGCACTGGGAGGGTCTCACTCTTCACCATTCTGAAACAAACATTCTTTGCAAATAGATCAGCCCTCATAAGCAGAAATTTGGCAGGTATGAACTAGAACAGCACTAGGCACCTACCACATTAGGATTAAATGGTGGTGGAATCTTCTTCTGGAGAAGATCAGTCCAGCTGAGAGATTCAAAGAACGGGTGCTTTTGAATTTCAAGCTGCAGTAAGGAATAAAGATTTTGGATATTTCAGAAATCCATCCTGTGCATCATAGTAAATGCTACTTCAGACTGCATGCACGTAAGGAAATCAAGTCCTTCATCAGTTTATTTATTCAGTTTACTTTGCAATAAAAGCTGTAGTTGGTAAAAGCACCAATTAAAATTTGTTACCCTGCCTCTACAAACTGGTTTTGTTTTAAGATCGTATTATCTGCTTTTAAACACACAGAGCAAGATTGTTTTCTGTTAGTATCTCTGCTCCTGCCATAAAGGTATGTTAATTTTTGGAAAGCAGATCATTGAGAAGTGGCTGCTTCAATAACTCTGCAGTATGCTCACTAATTATGAATCAGCAAACAACTATGCAAAACACTACCATCCTTTCATCTTGGCCTGCACTGTGAGAAAGTACCGTGTCATAGTCTAAATGCTCTGTTACAAGGTCAACAGACTAATGTTAAGGCTGCAAACACAGGACTACGAAAGATCTCACTATTAATGGACAGAAGTCCTTTCTAGACCACTCCTCACTGCACAGTTCTGAAGACATATACTTTCTCACATCAGCTTCTTGCAAACAAAGCTTTTGTTGTTACACTGTGAAAACATATGCCATGATTTTAAGGCTAAAAAAAAAAAAAAAAACCAAAAAATACCGACCTGCTGTTTGCACTAGTGTTTCTCTTTAGCTGAAGACTGTTTTTCATGTAGTTAGACTGACATTACTGGAAAATCGCTTTTTCCTTTTGATTATTTCCCAGTTTCACTACAAACAGTGAGACCTATCTTAGTACATCTTAGTGACTACTACACCAGGAATTGTGTTTCCTTTGCTGGCAGGTACAGCAGCAACCAAGCTCAAAATATTTATATCCCGTGACAATCATCCCTCTTCTACCCCAAACAACTTTCGGGGATTGACCACAGTGGTGTCTTTAACAAAGAAATAAAAAGGAGGAAGACAGAGACAGACAGACATAACAGAGCAATCTCTGTCTCCACTTACTAAACCTGTGCTGTGAGCATAAATTTAGTGATATCCCTTTATATGAAGTAGGGCTTGATAGATTAGGACATTACATACAAAATCTTCCCTTGCTCCGAGCCTGCTTTGCCGATCTTTCTCCAAAAGTTCTTCCAGAATAGACCAGGCTGTAAGACTGATTCCTGGGCGCAAAACTAGAGGTTTATGAAGAATATTCTCATACATCTCAGCAACATCACGGCAGTAAAAAGGAGGCTAAAAAAAAAAATAAAAGTTATACATGAATTTAAATCCACATGGGGCGTTTTGTTTCATGTGCATGCACAAACTGCTAGCAATAAAGAAGTCTACCTCTTCTTATGTACTAACTTCTAATTTGGTTATCACCATCGCCAGATTTTTACACTCGATAGCTTCCCCACCCACCTCCTCTCCTCCTAACATGTTTTCCCACTCCTAAATAGCCATAGATGCCATCCAACTTCAAAGCTCCCATTGAACTTGCCCGGAAAGAACATAAGAGTGGAAAACCAAATCTATCTCCTTATTTAAGGTTCTATGGGAGGAGATAAAACTCAAGAAAACTAACAGAACAGATTGTTACTGGAATAATTACATATGACTAGAAGAAGCACGGTAAGATTTTTTTTTTTTTTCCTAATGCTGCATCAAGAGGTAGAAAAGCTAGGAGAAGACCCAAGTGAAAAAAAAAAAGTCTTTCCATTTTACTTATTCCAGTATTTGGCAAAATTTTACTTATAAGTTGGTTTTTTTATTGGGTATTATCACTGTTGATTCAGTTTACTCTCACATTCCCTCAAAGCAATGACTACTTGTCTTCATTGGAGCTGATGTCCAGCAGCTCACTGGAAAGCAAAGTTTTAGACATCAAGAGACAATACAAAATTCAAGAGAGAAAAACAGGTGCTGTGTTAAGTATAAGACAAACTGTTCATCCACTTAAGTGGAGTATTTCAATATTTTGCAAAAGTTAGTATCTTTAACACCACTCCAGGGTTATTTCACATGAAGGGAGAGAGGGGAGGGAAGCAACCCCTGCCCCCCACATATTAAGTACATACCAGCCCATAAAGCATTTCATAAAGAACCGCACCAAGGCACCACCAGTCTACTGTGTTGTCATAGGGCTGCTTTTTAATGACTTCTGGTGCAAGATACTGAAATAAAAAAAAAAAATTTAGAGCGTTAGGATAACAAGAATAAAACCTAGGTTTTAGTCACATCACAATAAACACCTTCAGGAAAAGTTGCTTCGTAGCAATTGTAAGACTGCTATGTATTTATCTTGTCCTTCAAAAAACCTGGCAAATACTTCATCGCCATCTGGTCATTCACCAAGTAGGACAGCAGTTTTCCCAACTGAAACAATACTTCCCACACACTATTGTTTTGCCAAATTACTTTGCCAGCTCTATTATGAAACTTGCTTTACATTTCAGAAGCTGTTGCCTCTGCAGCAACCTTCTTCACAAGCTGGCTACTAGCCATGCCTATTCTGCCATCCTAAGCCTGTATGCTCCCCATCCAGTACATAAAAATGGAAGATATTAATTTTGTCTCAAATATATCATTATTGAGAAATTGTATGACCTATATTAAGTTTCACTGTAAATCTTGATGAAGGCATGAGTTGTGAATTGCTAAATTAGAGATTCTTGTGAAGTAGTCACTTGACTGATTTGTGATAAACATCCGATACCATTGAACACTAAATGGCAATGCTAATTGGTTTCCATCTGCCTTGCAAGAAATCTACTCAGCATCTCAGAGCTCACTAATGCTACAGCACAAAGACAGCCACTTCATAACACGAGACTATTCTTGGTGAATATGTAATGTAAAATTACTATGGCTGGATCACAGTCATCTCTCTAACCTCTCAAAACAACAGAACACTCACTTCTATCATTCTAGTATCCAAATTCTGAAATTTAATTTACAAATATATGATAGCATTGTCAGACAAGGCATAGCCTGGAACTCAGTTTAATTAGAGCAGTATTTCTCAAACTTTCTGTATGTAGTGCCCTATAACTGAGTTGTCTTTAGATGACAAGCATGACAAGCAGCTGAAGTATTTTGAACTCAACTACTTAAGCTTTTTCTAATCTTTCACAACCTCCTTGGGCTTTTCAGGTGTTGGAAATCACCAAGTCATTCGACTCAATTTTTAGGAACACTGGTAAGATCATTACACTTCTCACAGGATTATGAAAGACTTGAATCTAAATCTTGGATTAGAAAGGCTAATACACAATTGCTATGTTTTGTCTTGATATTTTTTAAGAACCCATATGAAGCAACAGCATTAGCATCCTCTTATGTTGCAATTCATACAAGTCCAAGTAAGTGTGAAGACTATGCCTCTGCATATCAGAAAAAATCCTCCACAGATGTTCTCAAACAGATCCAGATTTACCAGTGTTCTATATATTGTTGTTTGAACTTTCCAAAAATATTCAAACAAACCCTGTTTCAGCTCAAATTTACCACTCAGCTTTATGGATTCCTACTCTGATCATAACAAGGATAAGTTGTCACATGTTGCCACCTGCCTTTTTTATTTATTTATTTTTTTTATTTCAAATGTTTCAGCTAAATACTACTCCTTGCTCATCCTTCATTGCCTCTATTCTGTAATTTAAAGTATTTCTATCACATCAAGGCCACTAATCCTGGCATTTCAGTGAATCCCTCGTACATGTTCAAGGCTTCCAGATTTTAAGTTTCAGTGTGGTTTTCTCAGTAAAAACCAACAAGAGTTCAACAAACTCAGCAAGTTCAAAATTTCATTCGCTGCAAAATTTGCTCAAGACTCACAGATATTAAGCCCCTATAAACTTACTAAAAATCAGTGGCAGAATATGGTAAGCAGATTCATTTTGCCAAATGTGTTGCAGCTGTTACACAAGCTAACTGTCCTGTGTCTACCCAGCAGTTAGGGGACATGGGAGGAAACAATGTTTGAAAAGGGTTGGAAAAAGTGAGGAAGGAAGAGATGAGTTATGGGGATGTGAGTAGTAAATAGGAGACACTGCATATTAAAGGACACTGAAAAGGACAAAGAACAGATCTGCAGGAAGCTTGTCTTTGGTTTGGTTTCATGGAAGAGCTTGTTGAAAGAATGCAAGTCTAACAGTACAAAACAGAATATTTGACCTTCCAGTTACACAAATATTAATAATAGTCAACAGTCATTAATTACTAGCCAAAAAACCCACAAAAGTTGTCAACATACCTCTGGTGTCCCACAAAATGTTGCAGTGGTATCAGAACTTGCAATTCCTTCTTTACAAAGTCCAAAGTCTGTCAACACAACATGACCCTGTTTAAGAGAGTGTTATTTTAAAAACAGAACATGCTTAACACGTGGATACACATAAGTGTCAGTTTTGTGAGAGGATAGAGAAACCCCAAAATGCTGCATACTTACTAGTGAATCAAGGAGAATGTTTTCTGGTTTTAAATCCCTATTTAAAAAAAAAAATAAAAAATTGTATTAATTTAAAACGGCAGTCACTAACACAAGAGCTTCAGAGACAAAGACTTTAATTCTTCAGCTGAAAGCTTCAAATTTTGGTGAAATTGTATCTTCAAGTTTCCCATAAGATGATTTCATGTAGTTGCTTTTATTCAGTAATTTGTCCTATTTTGAACTTCTGCAGGACAAGGATACATTTCAGAAACTTACCTGTATACTATATTTATGGAGTGTAAGTAGCCCAGTGCACTGGCTATTTCAGCAGCATAAAATCTGGCTCTGTGCTCAGGAAAGGAACGTTCTCTTTGTAAGTGAAAGAACAGCTGTAAATATGCAAATAGTAAATAAGAATATTACACACAACAAACCAGGTTAATAATGTGTAATTATAACAGTAAAAAGCAATTCTATTTAGTTGTCCACTTTTTTTAAAGAAATATAAAATGAAGTAAAATTGGTTTTGCTGCATGACGTTGTCATTCCTTTACTCTCTTCCTTTCTTCTCTTTTGTAGCTCAGAAATGGACAGGTAACTCAAACATATAAGGACATCGCCCTAAAACCAAGACTAGTCAAAAGGAAGTAGAGTAAACCCCTAAGCTGTGAATAGAAGTTGGCAAGATTAAATCATGCAACATAGCCTCCTACCAGAATATAACCTGGTGTCAAATAAGTAATCTTCCATTTCTGTATATCCTTGTATTGAACGCTTTGTGTATAAGTATTTATAGAATTGTATTCTGAAATTACCTAGATGTAGATTACTTTGGGAGATGTATATTCTAAGCTGATCCACAAATCTTCTCAACTACAGAGAGCTTCCTGGCTTCAAATAGATACAGAAGCCTAGCCAAAGATTAAATCATAAACATACAGATTAAACTATACTACCCATTCAACTTCTGAAGATTTTAAGTAAAACAGAAATTTTGTTTTCCACCTACAAAGTTTGGGAAGAAATAAGCAGCCATCAGAGCTTTCCAAGCACTTCATTCAAATTCAAAAGCTGTTCTGAACTGTATTTTAGTTTGCCTGGAAGAATGCCCAACTAAATTGTGGCCAGGAATTCAGAGTAGAGCAAACAAGAAGTTTGCTAATCTTGTCTAAATAAGGCAATGGTACATTAGACAAGAGAAAGGCCCATCTTGTCCCAACTCTGACACTTAACGGGATCAGAACACCAGCATCATAAATTCTGATAGTAGGCCATGTGAATATGAACTAACGTATACCCCAGTTCCTATCTCATCCTGGTTTCTTCAGTGTACTTTATACTTGCCTGTGTATATTCAGATGCAGTGACATAACAGGAAACCTTGAGATATGCCGAAACAAGCTATTTAAATTCTACTCCTTCTCCTGTGCTTTCAGCTACCAGAGTTTTATCATCTACAACAGTATCCTGTCTCATCCTTCTTTCCTGTTCCACTTTAAGTACCTGTAAGACCTTCTGAAACATGTACATTTTACACCAAAAAGTTACCAAATTGAAAACACAACAAGAGACAAGACATACAGCTCTTCTTTAAAGCACGCAGGTTGGATAGTTCTGTTCATACAATAATTTTTCACTACACTTTTTTATTCACTCACAACTAATTTCCTAGATAGGTCTAGGTATAATTAGTCTACAAGACTCTCAATTTTCCACAAAACCTTTTGAGGAAACGGAAGCAACATTTTATACCTTTCTCATGTGTACTGGCTATTCAACCAATAAAAGATTCCTGAGCACTTCTGGAAGTACTGGGTACTTCAAAAAGCAATAGGTCTTCAAGCTGAAGACAAACTGTTCCACAACATTCTATTTAAACACATACAGACTTTCTCCATTTCTTTCACAAGTTTTCCCCCAAATTACTTAATGGCTCTTCAGATTCAATAGCACTGCTTCAAGGGAAAGAATCCTGAGGATAAGGGTGTTTGGTAATAAGTAATTAGACAGTGCAAAGCTACAGAATAAAGGTTCACAAAAACATCTACATAGTAAATTCACTTGCCAGTTTCCTTCCTTCCACTTACGAAATACTACCATCTCAGCAAATGCAGATGCAAGAGGAAAAGACAGTTTTATGTGGTGAAAAACATCAATGTAAGATTAGTTCGTAGTAAAGGTAAGTTTACGTAACTGTAAAATACCAAATTTGTATCTGACAACCATGAACAAATTTGGGATTAAAGTTGTCAATAAGAAGAGGAATAGGGTCTGTATAGCTATAGAAGTCTGTAGTAACACCAGATAATAATAGGATTTTCAAAATTGGGAGAGTGCTGATCACAGCCCATTATAAAGGATCATTTTGTTTCTCCCACCAAGACAGCAGAAAAAGAGAGAGTCTCAAATCCAACCACAACCACCACATACCTCTCCTCCATTAACAAAATCCAGGACAAAGTAAAGCTTTTCCGTTGTTTGGAATGAGTAATGTAATCCAACCAAAAATGGATGTTTCACATTTTTCAAAAGCACATTACGTTCGGCCATAATATGTTTTTGCTGTAAGGAAGTAAGAGATCAATAAGTAAACAGGAATGATTTAATAATTAAAGGAAAAAGAAAAGGAGGTGGGTGGAGAAAGAATATTTCTCTTCACCTCTTTCCTATTAAGAACAATTTTTTTCTGCAGCACTTTGACCGCATAGTATTTCCCATCCAGTTTTCGTTTTGCAAGAAGAACCTGTGAAATCCAAAAGAAATGAAGAAACGTGATTGTTGCAGTTCACATTTGATTAGTAATATTTTCATAATTTCAGCATAACTGGAAAGTATTCGTACTATTTTTTCCACAATGAAGTTTCTTTGCTTTTAATATAGTCAATCAGCAATATAATCATCAGTAGAGTGAGCTTACAGTTCAGTAAAATCCGTCATGCTAGCGATATCATGAAAGACTGAATTATAATATTTATTTTTCAGGGCCTGATGAATCTCTATCAAGATCAATTTCAGATTGTTTTGTAAGTTTTAAGTATAATTTCATGGAAAACAACTTGAAAAATAACCCAAAACCAAAGATTTCAAGAAGGATTATCTGTTGAATCTCTGTCGAGTATCAATATTTAAGTCACTTTTCAATGGGCAGTTGCTCACACTGCTCCATAGCATTAGGGTTTGACAAAACAGCCCATGCCAACAAAAGGAAATGCACGATTCATACTCCAGCTGCTGCAGAAGCACAGGGGTACCTCCCTTCCTCTCTGGGGGAAACAGAGAATCCCTATTGCTCTTAATGAGAAAGGGAAATGCTCCCTTTTGTTACTCCCAATAAGTGACCAGGGCAGCCAACAACTGCCACACCAGGGAAAAAATGGCAGGGCTATAAAGCAGCAGCAACAGGGATCCAATATGACAGTTCATACGCCACCCTAGACTGATACCACTTCCAAAAACTCTGGCCAAGTCTAGCTAACATCACTACAGAGAAAACACCAGCTGGCATCCTTCCACCAGCAGAAGGCACAGTAATAAGAAAGCTCACCTTGCCAAAGCTGCCTTTCCCAATAACTTTCAGGAAATCAAAGTCTGTTGGCTTAGCACTGAAAGATATTTAGGAAGGAGACAGGTTATTTGGGTAGAAATTACAAACTTTATAGCTGTACAGCAGTCTAGAGTAACACTTGAGGTGTAACGTGAGAAGAATGGTCTGTTAGCACCTTCCTTTATTCCTCATTCTACCCAACACCTAAACTTCTACAGACCTTCCATCGGAGATGACTCCATTTTGCTCCAGGGAAAGTGTTCAAGTTGCATCCTTTTGAGTTCATTCTGTTTTGTAAATTTAAGATGTAAAGGGGGAGCAAGACTGCTCTTTTATTCTTCATAGTCTAGGTTCTTGTTATTTTTAAGTCTCCATTTCCCCGTGCCTTTTCGCGGAGCTTTTTTCTCATTTCCAGATGGCCAAATGGATTCTCAATCTTAGATGAAGGAATGATGGACCAAGTCTGTTATCTATTCTCTTTGCTTATACCATTCTTCCCTCCATCCATTCCTCTCTCATTTTAAATTACAGTGAGAGGAGGGAGGCCCTAATGCCTTCCTCTTCTATGCATGTACCTATGAATTTACTCTCAGTTTTTCCACTTCCCGTATCACCACTCCTTTCAGTTATTTCCCAGGATTCCCTCACTTTTTCCTAAATACAATGCAGGGATATTTTTGTCAGCAAAACAATTATCCATGTTTTCAAATTCCAAAACAACAGTTACATCACCATACACCTCTCCCTTTATCACCCCTGAAGGGAAGTACTCTTAAATTTCATTTCTTACTGCAATCTATTAAGCATTTCCTCCTGTTAGCCCAGAACAAATTTGTGAGGAAAACAAAGAGAAAATAGCAGTCATCTCCTAGATGAGAAAAGCACAGATTCACACAGAACTGAGAACAGAAACTCTACAGGAGACACCAAACAGAGAAGCAAGTTATGAGTGCAGTAACTAGCTTTGTAGTATCAACAAGGCAAGATGCTCCTTTGCCGTGCATTAACCCAAACTTGTTTTCATAAACTGTTCGCATTCTTAACTGTTGTGTGACCACTCCCAAGACAGAGAGGTCATCTTTCCTATAGCACCCTTAAGTAAAAGGAGAGCAGAGTAAAAAATCTGAATGTGAAAGGGGAAAAAGTAATGTTTTAAAGGTAGTTGTTTATGTATCACAGGATTCAATGTTTTGCTTCCTCCAGAAAAACCAACAAATGCACATAGCCAAAAAATTCTTCATACTATTAACAATTACACCCAGTATAATTTTTCAGGTTTTAAAATTAATTTAAATAAAATTTGATTAAAATAAAAATTTTATGTTAAATTGAATTACATTTTAATTCAATTTAATTGAAACCTACTGAGGATTTCCAGATGGTCCCAAGTTGATATTCTGTGAGGTAGAGTTTAACTGTTGGGAGAGAGAAAGAGGTTTATTTTTAATTTTTTTTTTTTTCCCTTATATTTCAACCAATATTAACTTCAAAATACTCTACTAATTTACTCAATCCATACCTTCACACTTGTTACGTCAGATTTTTTAAAGATATCTAACATCCAGATTGTGAACTTCATATGTTGAAATATCTGGCCATCATCACCTTGTCACAAATTATTTCTACACACATCATATTCAAGGATGAAGGTAATAAAATAGTTGTGTCCAGACACAGAAGACAAGATTAGGAACAAAGATTTAAGAGCGTTTGAACAGATGAACTTGTTCCTCATCCAGAACTTAACCCTTTTTGTATTTGCTCTAGCAATATATTTTCTACTGTTTATTGTAAATTTTACAAGATCTTACCAATAAATAATTTTAAAGTCAAACTGTTTATACACAAGTAATTAATGAAAGACACAGTGCTTTTTTTTAAAAAAAAAAAAAAAAAAAAACAAAACAAAATTGAACAGTCTCCCCACCCCAAGAAAAACATTACCAGCCTTTTCTATCCTGACATTAAAGGTTAACTAACTCAGTTCCAGGAATTCCATGAATCCTACCAGTACACACCCAGACCGAATTTGTAAATTACAGGGAGGGAGATGAGGAAGTCACTGTCATTTAAGTAATTTTCTCTGTTTTGTTTTTGATTAAAAAAAAAAAAAAAAGCAGTATTTGTACCCTTATTGTGGTTTTGGGTGTTATGAGAGAAGGATAAACTGCATCCAAATACAAGTTACCTGGAGACAGGCTGGCAGGCATCACAAAACCAGTACTCCTACAGGAGCAGAGAATGCCCTGACAGCAGCACTGGATGCTGCTATTCTCTAACAAGAGACAATCACACAATGGCACTGGACAGTTTTTAAAAAAGCGACTACATAAGTTTTACAATTTTTCTTTTCTTGAGAGCTTATTTTTGTTCCTTACTCTTCAGCTTCATCATTTACACTAACTATATGAAGGTGAATTTACTATCAAAAAGTATGGCCACCAAGCATTAGCTCTCTTCCTATTTTGGAATTTGTTGTGGCATCATTAATTTTACACAGAAAGTTTAGATCATTCCACATTACTTAAAATACCTTTCAAAGGAGGAGGAAACCGGTATTTTAAATTAGAATTTTGCTGCATGCTCGCAGTGCTGTGAAGCGCCTAAAAAAAAAAAGGCAGCAAAGACTGGCATCTTTGGATATGAAACTTTCCGGAAACACTAAACCTCCTCTGGATCACACACAAACCAAAATGACAACTCTTTCATCTTTAACAGGGGTTGAATAATGAGAGAAGTACTAAGATCACATCTGTATGCTAAGAAGTAAGCCATAGAGAAAACAAGCTTAAAAATGGCACTTCTGCTTCCTAGAAATACTCCTTTTTCCAAACAGCACTGTTTCTGGAAGCTGTAAATTAATTTTCAGAGAATGCATCTAGCTATGTAGTGGCTTTTGTGACAAAACAGGCTTCAGACCTCACACAGTGTTCTATGTGAAATGAAATCAAATCCATCCTTGCTCCTGAGTGACTTTTAGAAAGACTGCAGTTTTTCCCCTCCCCCCCAAGAGAATTATATTTCTCCTCCTATTTAAAAAAAAAAAAAAAAACAAACACACAAGCAAACAAAAAGACAATTAAACATTCATCTCCCCTGCTCCTTGCCAGATGTTTTTAGAAAGAATCTTTGAAAACATTGCAAAAACTGTGACAGCTAAGCTATGACTAAAGCTGTGTTTCTCTAACTCATCTAGCAAGTGGGGAAGAAGCAACAAAAAGCTTTTACGGAATCACAGAATTTTTCAGAGTTGGAAGGGACCTCTAGAGATCATCTAGTCCAACTCCCCTGCTAAAGCAGGACTGCATAGAGCATGTTACTTAGGACTGCGTCCAGGCGGGTCTTGAAAGTCTGCAGAGAAGGGGACTCCACAACCTCCCTGGGCAGCCTGTTCCAGGGCTCTGTCACCCTCACCGTAAAGAAGTTTTTTCCTCATATTTGATCCGAGCTTCCGATGTTCTAGCTTGTGCCCGTTACCCCTTGTCCTGTTACTACGAACCACTGAAAAGAGTCTGGCTCCATCCTCCTTAAACCCACCCTTTAGATACTTGTAAACGTTAATAAGGTCTCCCCTCAGCCTTCTCTTCTCCAGGTTAAAGAGTCCCAGCTCCTTCAGCCTTTCCTCAAAAGGGAGATGCTCCAATCCCTCAGTCATCTTTGTTGCCCTACACTGGACTCTTTCCAGTAGTTACCCGTCTCGCTTGAACTGGGGAGCCCAGAACTTGACACAGTATTCCAGTTGTGGCCTCACCAGTGCAGAGTAGAGGGGGAGAATGACCTCCTTCGACCTGCTGGCCATACTCTTCCCTGTGCAGCCCAGAATTCCGTTGGCCTTCTTGGCAACATGGGCACATTGCTGGCTCACGGATAATTTACCGTCTACCAAGACCCCCAGATCCTTTTCTTCATAGCTGCTTTCCAGCAGGTCCACCCCTAACCTATACTGGTGCCTGACATTCTTCCTCCCCAAGAGGAAGGTGGAGGAACCCCTCTCTGCAGTTCGCATCTGACAGAAAAATATCTCACAGCCCACAGTGGAACACATTTATTTAAAAGAGCATGGAGGGGTTTTATTGCAAAACCAATCAGTAATTTCCAGTAAATAATATATTGAAGATTGCCCTCAAGTAGCGAACATTTATAAGACTGTTTTACTTCTGTTTTATTACCTTCCGACTGCTCCTTTCATCTTCATCTTCAGATGGATATGACTGGTGTTTTGGGTTATCCATCTGAAGAAATGCTCTGACATCTGGGCTAGAAACACAGTTAAGTTCATTAGTACACCAATAATCTGCATGATTTTCAGCCATAACCATAGGAAGCATAGGATTAATCATCAGCGTCCAGAGGAGTTACTTACCACAAAGTTTTACATTTAAATTCTGGTAATTAAGGACTGTGTACAAGAAACACATTTATAGCAACATAATTCAACTGCCAAATATGTTACATACAGTACATAAAATTTTCCACTTGAAAAAAAAGACTTCTTAAAGTATATTTATGTGAAGATTTCATAAGGAAATTCTCTGCAGAATGTCATTAAAAGTAAGAAGAACGAACATTATCCAAAGCATGAGTCCTAATTGGCTAGCAAACACCAGGAAATCAACTTTCAAAAAAACTGAAGAGTTTAAAACCATTTTTAGTTTTCCAAAATTAATTAAATAGCCCAACACAATAAAGAATTAAATACACAGTCTGTCTCCCAAAGAGAGATGTCCCAAGACGTACATGGTAGTAATGTTCCTGTCTCCATTTGCTTTAAAGCCGAAGATGGTGATTTTGTATTCAAAGTGCATTCTAGATGAGCACTGACAAGACAATGTAAGGAATCCTTCCAGTCAGCTGCAGGACACAAACACTATCCTTCGGGAACCGACAAGAGAGACTACAGACTTCCCACAGTACCTAAGGAGATGCATTTTAACTTCAGCATTAGTTTCTAGCTTCTGTCTCGGTGTGGGCTGGGGAAGGAAGGCTAGAAGAAACGAGGGGAAGTAAGAGAATTCCAAGAACTCACTCCCAGGAAACAAGGCTTACCCAACAGTAAGTTCAGAAGAATCATAGAATAGTTTAGGTTGGAAGGAACCTTTAAAAGTCATCTAATCTAACCCCCCTGCAATGAGCAGGACATCTACAACTAGATCACGTTGCTCAGAGCCCTGTTCAACCTGACCTTGAATGTTTCCAGGGATGGGGCATCTACCGCCTCTCTGGGCAACCTGTGCCAGTGTCTCACCACCCTCATTGTGAAAGATTTCTTCTTTGTATCTAGTCTGAATCTACCCTTTTTTAGTTTAAAACCATTACCCCTTGTCCTATTGCAACAGGCCCTGCCAAAAAGTTTGAATGTAATGTCTGTCTTAACCACAGCACAGTGAGCGAGTAAAGAACAATGTAATACAAGTGAGGCAAAATTAATTCCTAAACAAATGGGTATCACATACAGCCTATACACCATTTGAAGAGATGAACCTGAACTTGAGCCTTTCAAGTTCCTTCAGTTAACTAAAAGGCAGCCTGCTTATCACGGAAGAAATCTTACCTAAATTACAGAGATAAAGTTCTTTGAGGTCTCAGGGCAGCCACTGATAGGAAACTCTGCATGAGCCATTCAGTACAAGAAAAGCACTAACTTTCTGTGGAGCGGCTCTTTGAACTTATTCCTAGTATATATAAAATAGGGTAGTTTTATATAAGAAGCGGACATGCTTGCTTTGCTGTTTTTAATCCATTTCACTCTCCACACTTCTGCAAAGTGAAGATTAGAAGAATGAGATGAGCCATTTCTGAGATTTCTCCAGCTCCTGCATTTCATAACTGAACCTAACTCATGCCCTATGCTATCTGAGGCTCCCAGTCTCCATCACTTGCATTCTGTATTCCTAAACCCTGTCTGAAATCTGTTTCAGTTATCTTCATCCCTTCAGGTTTCAAGTGCAGCAACAAGACTGTTCACATAATTTCCCACCATCATTTCAGTTTAATTCTTCCCATCTTATATGAACTCCAAATTCTGACCTATTTCAGGGTCTGTCTGGTACCCCAAGTGCCAGGAAGACGAAATCACTGTGGTTTGAATACTGTAGTAACACTGGCTCATGATGCAACAATTTAAGTTTCAGAATCTTTGGATATCATAAAAATCAAGAACGAAAAGTTACAGTTAATTCTTTTCACTAGACAGAAAACAGAACCAGACCTTAGTTACCTTCCAGCATCAATTATTCTGGACAATCTGCTGATTAAATAGAGCATGTTGTAATAAATCTCAAATAATTACTATAGTAACTTTGTCCATGACTGAATTCACAGCAGGAAAAAAATAATAATGATAAAAAAATCTGTTCACAGTAACAGGCTTCTGTACAGTTGCAGGGCATTCAACAGTCTCTGCAATAAATGGTGGCCAGAAGCATAACGGATCAATGTTACGTTGTTCACATTTGTAATTTTAAGAGCACTGCAAAGAGGTAGTGATTAAAAATAACAATTTTAATGTGCCTATTTCTTAGCCAAGATTGCAGCATGTTATGCAAAATGCTATATAGTTTGGTAGGACTTCTATGCTGTGTTAGCTCACATACTAACTCAATGTTACAATGGTGTGACAGCTCCTCCCTCATCTCCACATACTTTGAAAAATAAAAAAGAAAAAAAAACAAACAAAAAAACCCAAAAAAGTAACACACTGCTTGCTTTCTTACGGAAAGCAAAGGCTCAAAACGCCATAATGTACACTAACATTTTAAAAAAGCACAACTAATGTAACGCAAGGCTTGCTTTCCCCTACATGGACTGCAAGATCTTACAATCCAGGGGTTTCACATTAATTTTTATATTCATCAGATTGGAAACCAGAAAAATCTATTCACTCTGATTTTCTTCTAGGGAACAAATGCAGACCCCCACTTCTCACTTGAACTGATAACTCATTTCCCCACAGAGATTTCAGGGTATTGTCATCCTTGAGATCTTCAAGTGTTATGCAAACGTTCTCATTTTCATTAAGGAGCTACTTTGAACTATTTAAAAATAACTATGTTACATCTTTAATGCATCCTCTATTATACATTGGGATTCAAACAGATTTTTTTGGATATGTTCTGATAGACAATTAAATGCATTAATTTTTCAGTGAAGAACTACATTTGAGGGGGCAAGCAGCCCAAATTTGAACAGTTGCTCAGTGATTTAGGGGAACTCAGTGTTCATAAGTAACAAACTCCCAGGTCCTGTTCAAGACATCAGTCAGCAAGGGGGAGGCATTATCAGATCTCTATCCCTTCTGTAATTTTTTTTTTTTTTTTTTGGAACATCTACATTCTGTCCATGACAGTAACGTCTCAAATACAGTTTGGCAAGTAAATGCAGCTTGAAGCTGGTCCACTTAAATCCCAATTCAGTCTAAGCTAACGATCCATCTCCCTCCATATTCCACCTGGCAGTAATTACAGGAAAATCCTTATCAACCATTACAGTGTCTCTATAACACACTTTAGATTTTCAGTGGGTTTATTATTGAGCTTGGCTTTGATACAATATTCAACAAACATGTCAGACCGAATAACGAAGTCCACTGAAGGGGGGGTGGGGGGGGAAGAACGCAGTGCTGCATGTTTCAGAGAATAACGTAAATAGTAGCATCTTGGATACACTGCATCTGACATTTTTGCTTTTCAATTCAGATGTTCAGAGGCCTTCCCATCCAGAAATGAGGACATCATCATGAACCGTCCCTGAACATTTAGTGAAACACTTTTCCTAGTTAGGACTTAAAAATATGACATCCTGATACTGGTTTTAATGCTTAAAAGATGTAGTGGAAGATTGACTTCCTTAAAGTTCTGTGAGAATGCATAGCCCCTTAAGTCTTCCTTGTACATTAGTAACTTTACATAAGTTATTTTCCTAATATAAAGTTTAATTAGCACATTAAAGAAAAACAGTCTAATAAAGCAAGGATGTGGACTATCTGCGAAGACTCAGCCACCACATATTCCTTGAGCAGTTCCTAGCAGATTTAAAAAAAACCCAACAAACCAAACAAAAAACCCACAAAGATCATAAAGTTTTGGTATTTCTTCACTAATAACATTCATTAGCTCATAGATAAGGTGACAGATTATGCAATTATTAATACGATTTGTTGCAATGGAGCACTGCAAAAAGTAAGCTTGCTCCAGAAAAACAAATCGCCCTGCACTTATTAAAAGAATCACAGAAATGACTACAAAATTACATGCTTTTGCAATGAATTGTAAATTAAAGACTTGCTTTTTCTCCCACATAAATCACTGTTACTTTAAGGGTAGGGAGGAGAACAGTACAAGACAAACTTCAGTCTCTATTTTTGTTTTTACTGTAGAACTATGCCTAATAAGCTTTTTATTTAACACACTTTCAACAGCACCAAAACATTTTATACAACACGTATCTCTTAATACTGGTTCAAGTAAGTTTTAGTGGATCAGACAGGCTAAGTGCCATGTTGAAGAACAGAGGCTCAGCTACAGATGCATTTGAGCTTACAACAATTTTAAAAGCTCACAGAAAATTAAGGTGGCAAGTGGATTTGAGGTTTGGTGGTGTTGGGTTTTTTTGTTTGTTTTTTTTTTGGTTTTTTTTTTTTTTTTTTTTTTAAAGCACACAATTTTGAGATGTGCATAAAAATAGAAAAGTACCATTTTACCTTTGGAGAACACATACAGCATGTTTTGAGACAAAATATTTGGTACTTGGACACACTGACAACCAAACACGGGAGGGGATTGTGCTAAACAAAGCCAGTGTCCTTTCCTAATGTAACATAACAGATTAGCTCTCAATAATTAGTTATTTTAAAGTGCTTTCTATTCTTTCGCAGAGAAGAACACTACTACGACCACAAACCTCAAAATATTTATTTGTTCTAGTAGAAAACTATTCCACTGTAAAGACTTCGTTTCGAAGTTTTTTCCACTTAACATAAGGAAGTATATATTAAAAATCCTTTTTTCCAAAAAAGAAAGGAAGTACATATTTCAGGTTAATAGCACATTAAATAGCTCATTTGTTGGAAAAAAAAAAAGTTATCTGACTACAAGCTACAGCAATATTCTGTCAGAGGGTTGGGTTTTTTTTTCCCTGTGGGAAATGGCCAGTTTCACATGTACAGATAGGCTAGTTAAACAAAGTGTATGTATTAGAGACATTTACTCAACACTAAAGCCGAACATAGAGCTTTACCATTTCACTAGTTCAAGCAACATAGAAAGCTGCATAGATTTCGTTTAAACTCATTAGGTATAGATTTAAACTGAAAACAAATAAATAAATGCGGTTTACCCCCAAATCAGTTCACACCCAGAAGCGCTATCCTCCGGACTTAACTAAAGCTGACTCCAGTATATCACACCATCTCTCATTCACCACTGTCCCACCGACAGAGGTTAACGCACCTGCAGTTCTTCTGATGGAACAGTACGTGCAAACTTACTCATTTGCTTTAGGTGGGTCAGCCTGGTTATCTCCCAAACCACCTAAGCAAGCTGATTAAGCTACCAGTTAAAATACTTAAAACAAGTTCTGGAGCACACACACGAACTGCTCTTACAAAAGGATGCCAGCAGCGACTTACTCCCAGCAACGCAGTAGCAAATAACAGCGGAGCTCTCAAACAGTAAAGTCATCGTCAAAACAGACACCTGCCCTACAGCAACAGAATTTACACTAGAATCTGCACCCCTTGAATTAAGATCAGTTAATTGCCTGAAAGTTTATATGTAGATCAGTTTTCAGAAAACAAAAACTTTCTTATACTACTTATCAGTCTGTAAATTTTTCCTGAAGGAATGAACAGCCATATTAAAATTTATTTATTATACTTAAGAGCACTGAGCAGGTAAAATACATTTTCTGGCTAGAAGTACTTAATTTGCAATTTTGCATTTGATATCTTATGTCTTTTAAATAGTCCTTATAAAACAGAAATGAAACTACTTACTGGTTGCATAGCTCTGGCTGTCTAACTAAATTTTGAATGAATTCATTCAGTCCTGCTCTTCTCTGTTTAATAAAATCTGGAAAAAAAAAAAAAGAGTTGGGTTTATTAGAATGATCAGTCAGCTTACAAAAAAGACTTATTTTCAAATTTAGGGTTTTTTTAGGACTTAAAGTGCAATTAAAAATAGACTGGTTCATGACTGGTTCAGAACAGGATTCTACATATAAAAGTCACAAGTTTAAAACATGCAAGTGAAGTGAGTTCAAATTTCAGTTTCTCTGCAACACTACTTGAAAACATAGAAAGCCAGGTGGATTATAAATGCACTGAAGTGCTTCAAGAACAGTGTGTAACGACAGTGGGCTAACCTGTGCAGCCTTCGTTGCACGGGTGAGCCCTTCAAGATCTGATTCTGCTCCAATAAAAAAAATAAATCAAAAACCACACAGGCAAAATTTGACATCAGTTGCACAAGTCAAGTTTTTACACGAACAGTCCCACCAAGCAGCATATTTCCATAATATATGTATGACAGTGGGAAAGTTGCACAATTCATCCCACCAGCAGGCACTCACATGTAACTATTAAAGATAACTAAACAAAATGCTTTTCCTTCCATTTTGGACACCATCTCTAATGTAAAAATAAAATAAAAATAAAATTTTATA
>VXBH01005757.1:33298-58352 GCA_013400035.1 Rynchops niger | reverse complement strand
CCCCCCCCCCCCCAGCCCCCCATTTAAACTCATTTCCTAAATTTGACTCTAAGAACTCCGCCTGTACATTCGTCTGTATAGCAGACCAGACTGCATGACATTACCAGGTCTTCAGCCAGCTCTGAAAACTCCAAGGTCAGAGAAAAGGAAAGAAACCAAAACCAAACAAGAAGTCCCTATAGATACAATACATGTAGAACTTTTGGCAACCATTTACGCCTTCATCAGAAGAGAACATCAGAGTCTGGATACTTGCATTTGATTATTTTAATTAAAAAAAAAAAAAAAAAAAGGAGTTTCATGTCAGGATCCAGATGATTCGCATTAACTGTCAAAACTAATTTGTTTGAAAGAACTCTAAAAACCCAAAAACAACACATCCCAAGAGTTCAAGACCTTTGGATCCATTTATTCTTTAGCTAAGGAGAAAATGAAATGCTTGGAACAGGTGCAGGAGGAGGTGAAACTACCAAACAGTCTGATCACGTTGGCAAGCCAAGGGAGGGTGGGAGGTTCCCAATGACCATCAGGAAAACCCTGAAGTAAAAATGGCCTCAGTGAAGGGTATAAAAACACAGAGGAAAGCCTTGCCTTCCCACTTAACTTCTTATTTATTCATTGTTGTGCCACTTAGGTTAATTCAATGCACTTTACAAATGATTTTTCATTAGTATTTTGATGTGGACAGAGCAAGCTTAATTGGGACCTATCACTGCTAACTGGATCACCTCATGTTCACATCAAACAGGCTTCTGTAAGTGGAACAACAACAGGAAGAGGTTCATTTTCATCTGAACTGTACGAGGGAGCACATTTAGATACAGAGTTCAAAAGCCTTCAAAGATAAATCCTTTAGTTATTTCATTTTTCAGAGGTGGTGGTGGTGGGAAATTAACACAAAGAAAGTTTAAAATTTACTAGGTATTCGTTTAGAGAAGTCGGGGTTTTGACTTTTGCTTTTATAGAAGAGAGATTACACCTGACAGTTCAGAATCTCTCACAATCCTGCATACGGAAGGGTTGGGAGGAACTACAGCCTTCAGCGCAAAAGAAGCATTGGGCCACTAAGCGATACTTTGCTCACAATCACAAGGCAGAACAGCTACCTACGCTAGTTCCTGTTCTTGACTGAAGCATGACTAAACTTTGGTTTAGTCATTGTTTTGAGGACTGGTGGAAAACTCATAAGATAGCTTCTTGTAGGCTGAAATAGACCAATTTTCATATAAAGAAACTGACAAAATGAGTAACAAGATAACAACTTACCAGGATCAAAATTATCTCCAAATATTCTTTTAGCTGGAATCTTCAGGTTCATGGTGGGAAATTGCTTCTTTAGCTGAAACGAAAATACATACAATTGGATTGTGCTTAGACATCAAAGTACCTAGAAATAATTGCATTTTGTTTATTTTCTGACAAACAGGTTGAACATCTGATGATTAGTAATTCTGTTCCTCTCTGCAATCTTCTCTACTCATACACTTGGGGAAAAAAAGCAAACCCAAAACAATCTGTACTCAGCTTGTTTGTACCAGTCATACCTTTTAAATTCAAAGGCCTTCTCACTTTAGAAAGCTATGGACTATTGCAGCTATCTTCTGCAATATGGACAAAATGATTTTCCACTTGCCCCAGATTAAAAAAAACATAGGCTAGACTTTCAAGGTTGGTTTTATTCTCCCCTTTACTTCCTTTCTCTATCAATTCTCTCTCTCCCTTTACTTCCTTACTCTATCAATTCTCTCTCTCTCAGGTGTTTTGGGTTTTTTTTGCTTGCTTGCTTGCATAGGGCTGTATGCATGAGATTTAAAATGCGTTGGGGATACAGGCCTCTGGGTTTTGCCCAAACAGCATTCTTAAAGCTTTAGAAACCAGAGGTGGCCTACCTCTAAGTCAAAATTGTGAATTGATGAACAGCCTGGTTTACAATGCTGCATTTGATAATTTTATTATATTCTACACTTGATAAACTGACCAGAAGATAGTATATAATAGCATTGAATTTATCAAAAAATCCCTGACATTATCCAAGCCTTGATTACATTTGCTCCTTCAAGCACTCCAGAAGAGCAATCTTACTCTCATCCTCTTTAAGAGAACAGTTTTCTAATACCGGCAATTCTTCTTTCCTTAGAAACATCAGTATCTCTTTCAGTTAGCAGCATGAGTTCTTTTCAGTGTCCTATACTGTATGAATCACACTGAACAGAAACCAGACTAAATGCTCTCCTGGTTATGCTTCCCCAGGACCTCCACCTCTACTCACACTAGAAAGACCAGAGCTTATCAAACTTCCGCAGAGCAATGCTAATCTGTACGGCAAGAGAACGTGGCAAAGGGAACAGGATCACAACTCTCACTCTGCAGGTACTGAGAAGGGGATACTTTTGTTTTTTTTCACATTACTTGCAGGTCTATCCCAAGACGCAGGTAAAGTATAGTGTGGTGTGTCCAGGCTGACTTCAGCTCAGACCTTACAAGACAGCTCCAAGCTTGCGGTCTGCATTTGTATACTGCTGCCACATATAAACCCACGTGTAGTCAGGCAGAAGGGAGAAAAGCCTGACTACTTCCCTTAGCAGCAATGGAAGGGAAATGGAAGCACAGATAAGCAGCTGGTCATCTTTTTTTCATGGGGATCACAGAGGAATTCTTTCTTCTTTTGCTAATCAAAAATTGTGGGGTCTAAACATGGAGCATCAGAGAAAAGTACGGACATAGGACACATAACAGACTGCACATCTGAGCAAGTATTTGCCCCACTTGCCCACCATGTAAAAGGGGCAAAATCCTCTTCTAGCAACAAACCCAATCAATCCATACTTAGCTACTGAAGAAGCCTATTTTATTTGGACCACTGCCATGAAATTTGGCTATGAAACTGCAGGTAGGAATTGCTATGACTGAAACTTTTATATTAAGAAACAAGTATTTGTTCATTCTTTCAGTACTTCAATGTAAAACACTTATTTTAAGATAAATTTATCTATCCAGATGTTTTAAGTTTTGCAGTGATTTTTACCATCATGAACAAACACACATTTCGGATGTTTTGACAACCAGTAAATTGGAAGTTTCTCTCATTACATTATAATCCGAAGCAACAATTAAAAAAGTAACAAATAAGAGGATTTTGAGTTTGAAATTCAAACAAACCAAAGTTTAAAAAACCCACCCTGTCATTTTCTTTAAACAGGCTCCTGTGGTTATTGAATGTTGACTCAAACTCCTCAAGAGGGAATTAACTCAAACCGTAACACTGCAAACAAGTGTTACTCTGTGCTATTCTGGCATGACTTCATAGCTTGGCTTTTCCTTACCGTATTGTAGAGTTTATCAAACTCTGCATACCGTCTGAAGACAAACCATTCATTTCTGCCAACGGAGACCAATACTTTGTAAACCTGTAGTAACAAAGATGAAGTTATTGCCAACAGCAAAGTTTAATAAAGCGTCCCAGATTTAATCCTGTGGTGGAAATAAGGGCAGGTTGTTAAATGTATTGTGTAAATGTACTTGTTGAGCTATGTAATTCTTACATTAACTCATATTCAACAAGAATAACCTGGCCATCAGATAGTAGCCTATAAAAGTTTGCTACTAAATTTGTTAACAACTTGATAATCCATAATATAGACTAATATTGAGGAAGTAAAGCATTTAAACACTGAAGAGTGCCTTCACCAAAACTTAAAGAGAAAGCATTTAACAGCATATATAAACGGCAGTTATAAAGAGAACTGTTTCTAGTGACATCTCGAATACCAGTTATAGTCAGAATCCTGGCAGATGGTTGGGGATTTAGACTCAATTGTTCAGTGGGGAAAAAATGCGGCAGTGGCTGAAATACAGCACAGGCTACGTAATAGACAGCACTGGGATCAAGGGAGGTGTAGCCTGAACCTGCTGCATGGTTCTGGCCATTCAAATCCCATGGCAGCAGAGGACTCAAGTAACTAGACAGAATGCCAATACCTGGCTTCATAAATCTGATTGACAGCTGAGCATCCAGCAGGCTTCTCCTGTCTCTTATGCAACTAGTTCACCTCTCTTCTCCACCTTCTGTTACTTCTGGAAGGAACCTGGCTATTCCTTCAGAGGGGAGGATGGGCACAGCAAGGAAATGAGCATGGAAGGCTGTTAATTCCTGATGTAGGAAACCGGACCAATGTCCCAGTCTCCCTTCTATCCTACAACAGCAACTTACCTCTCTTTTTAACTCCCTCTGCAGAAATGGCAACCGCCACCATCAGTTCCTTAGCCTAAGATTTGCATTCATGCTACGTTAACTGCTCAAATAAGCTGCTCTCAGTCTTCCCTGGGGAACAGAGGAGGCTAGATAGAAGCATCCAGTAGGATGGATGCTGCTGAGACTCTTCTTAATAAGCTAACTTTCCTTTATACTGCTAAACAAGCATTAGCATAAAACCTAGCCACACACCTTTTAGAGCCTCCCTAGACTTAAACAGCAAAAGCTTCAGCTGCAAAGACTTAAGTACTGTCCTCCTGAACTAGGTATCTTATACACCAATCAAGTCCTGCAATTAATGTACAAACACACAACGTCTTCACTCCCCATGAGTGCATGGCAGATCAATGCCAACAAGCTTAAGAAGCAGGCCATGGACAACTTCTGAAATTAGCAGGCAAAATGCATGGACTGCAAAGTTCACAGGCAAGCATAACTTAGGATACAAGATGATATTCACCTCCTTGGCAACCTCAAAATTAAGACAGTTTTGTTCTTGAACCAGCTAGCTGTAGAAAAACAACAGACTACAACTTTTTACATGAGAGCACATTAACAGAAGGTCAGCCAGTTCACACCACCACCAAAGCTCTTGAATAACCAAAGAAGAAACTGCAAGTTCAACAGTTATGGAAGCACTGAATGGTAAGAACACATGTGACAGCTACAGACAATTTGGTAAGACCCCAAAACATAACATGTCTTTGGGCTGTATTACTACTTTCAGCTACACTTAATGCAATGATTTGAAAAGATGTGCAATGCCTGTTTCTAGAAAGGCAGGGGGGAGAAATCTAGCCTTACTTAGGTAACAGCCTTACTTAGATAATAACCTAATCTAATTACTCCTAAACCAAAATTAGTTTTAGAAAACTCCTAAAAGATGCATCCACACCTTGAAATGTGCAGATAGATATCGTGAAGCTTTGAGAAAGGAAAAAGAAACAGAGTTCCTGAAAACATCACTGTTACAATCATCACCATAAACTGTCTTCCCAGATACAGACAGGATAGGGTCCAGCTATTTCTGGATGTGATAGATTTCTTCACAAAAAAAGTCACTGAAATTAAAAAGCTTCTAATGCTCCTGGATTAAGTTTTCAATTTTTATTAAACAAAGATAAGTAAAAAGGTAGGCTGTTTTCCAGTTTCAAGAGACCAAGCATTGAGGAAGTAAGGAAACTGTTCAATATGTGTCAACAAAAATAAATAAAAAAAAAAAACAACTCCACAATTTCCACAAGGCTGGGGATTCATATTATACATCACAGGTCTGACACAAAGTTTCCAGATTTAATCAGACAAACAGCAACCTTGAAAGAGATTTCTTAATAAGAAAGGTTTCTGTATAGGATGGGGGTGTGAAGGGAGACAAGAACAGGTCAGAAGAAAACATTAAGCCTCAGACATCAAACAGGGATAAAAGTGAGAAATCCAGAACAAAGCTCTTCAGCAGAACAGGCAAAAGAATGGCCCACAATGCAGTTAAGGACAGAATAACAACTAATATAGCCAAGATATGGTCAAAACAAGCAAGTATTTTGCTCTTTTTATAAGGTGAATGCTGAATCTTCAGAAAAAGGTAGGACAATGAACTACAGTGGATATACATAGAAGCTGGTTACCATGAATTAATTGGAAGTAAAAAAACTTCCCTGACAGAATGCTCAAAAAATTCAAATATGAAATTATCTGTCACGAAAAAAAAATACTGGTAGTAAATATATAAAAAGTATGCAGTATTTAACAAAAACAAATCAAATATTCAATAAAAGGTTACGAAAATGCTCAAGAGGAATGAAAAGTTCATTTCCAAAGACAAAACTGAAAAGCTTCACTTATGTATCAGAATAAGGACTGCACATAGACATGATTGTTTTTAAAAATGCTTCATCAGGGCAAGCGTGAGGGGAAAAAGAACTAATAAAATCTACATTGCACATACTTGTCTTGTTTCCATGCCAGCATTAAGTGAGCCCCTGTCAGGTTTGAGCTGGATTTCATAGTTTCTATTCAGACCAGTAACGTTCTAGAATAGTCTCAGAAGCAGTAGTGGTACATACTGTAAGTGACAGTAAGGTGAAGATTATACAAAACAGTCACCTGAAGTCTTTCCCAGCCTTTACCACTTTAACCTTTCCTTCCACGCCAAGGTTCTAACTGCTCTTTATGGAAATGGCCCTAACACTGACAGAGGAAATGGATAGCTATACCTACCATAAATTTGTTAAAAAATATTTCCCCCTGCACCCTTCTCTCCCTGCCCACCAAAAGCAGTACTGATGGGTTCCAGTCATTACAACACAGCTACAAAAGAGGAGACACAGTAAAAGCACTGACAGACACATGCTGGAATTCACAGTTCCTACCGTGATGTTTAGTATGATCCTCACTGCTGTTACCAAATCCTAAAATATATCTGATAATACTCAAAAGCTTGGTGGTGAAAAGCAGTTCTTGTCAAGCTGCTAATTACTCCCTGATACACTTTGTCTTGGTGGCTTCTGCTTTCTGTATCTTCACACAGTGCAAGCTGTGTTGGATTCCCTTTTCCCCTCCTCGGTCCCTTATTTCTGAAGTTTCCTACTCTTCCTTGTACAGCTTCCTAAAGGGCATGTCCAAACAAAGTGCCTTTAAGTGGCTAAGGTCGTCACACAGACTTTTAGGTAAAATGACGTAGAAATCACAACACTAGTATGTACCACACTGGCACATTTTAACAGCAGAACTGCCAGCACTGAGGCAATAAAACAAGCCTGTCTTGATCAAGTTTAGACTTTCATGAAGTTTTTCCTGCTCATTTGAGTGTCACATGCATGCAGCACTTTAAAGTATTAATAATGTTCTCTTTTGCTTGTTCCCTTTACCAGTGCACTGCTTCCCCAAATTACATCTTGATAAACTTGCAGAATCAAACAGCATTATTCTTCTCCAAGGTAGGAAGGTGAAGAGGAAAGGCAGATATATAATAACTCAAAGTAAATCTTTGTTTTATTATGTTCTTCAGACTGCAACTCCGTCTAAGGGCGTTCGCATTCCATATCTGAAGAGTGACTAATCCACTCAAAAAAAAAAAAAAGGGCAAAAGAAAATAAAGCTTAGAGGAAGTTGCACAAGAGCAATGAAGTAGTTTGAGCTTTTTAAAGGAAGTATTATGATGCTGCCTTTATATCCTAGCATACGTACGAGCAAAACAAAAATCCATGCCACACTAGTTTTCAGTATGCAATGCAAAGACTTTCCCCACAGAATGGGAAGACTTTACTTCCAGAAAGCAAGTCAAATTTGGAGGCCAAAAAAGGAAAAGGGAGGAAAACGACAAGGAGTGGAAATAGGAACAGCATAGGAAAAAACCCATAGGCATTAGAATCAGAAAACAGGAAGGAAGAGAGAAAAAAAGGTCTTTCAGAAATTTGATTTTTTTTTAACCACACACAAAAAAGAATATCTATGAAAAAACTGGCCATCTGAAAAACAAAAACAAGAAAACCACCAAACAAACCCACACTTTACTTCTTTACGCAATAAATGTTTTAATGAAAAATCATGCAGAATACCAAATCTTAATCTGATTTAGTACCAAAATGTCATCCCTGCATTTGGATACTTACGTATTTTATATGAGAAAACACTGCTATTGGGGGGGAAAAATACCAGAAATTGGTAAAGTCAAATTCCTCTTGCAGAAAGCAACACAGTTAAACACTGTAAAACATTCACAACTTCTCATGCTGGACTATGGCCAGCACTCACAAGAGCAAGTGAACAGATTTCCATAAACCTCTTGAAAATAATAGCAAGCTTACCAGCAAAAAANAAAAGAAAAAAGAGAAAGTAGCACTTCTAGGCACTAACAGCCTATGCATTTGCCTGCAGTGCAGTGCTTAGTCTTGCATACTTACAGTAAATCTCTTTTTCTTCTCTCTGTGTTCATCAGAGCTGGGAATGCTAACACTAGGGCAGCTTTCTTTGAGATCCATTGTATGTGTTCTTTTGACAAATTTGTTACAGGACCCTGCTTCAGGTGTTGCAATCAGAAGATATCTTCAGCGGTACTGATACAAGATATGCAGCTTTTCTTGAGAAAATGTGCATTCCATCATGTAATCTTAAAGTGAACACAAAAGGAAAATTAAGTACAGGAACACTTAACTCACAGTGCTAAAACCTGTGTGACAAGAACTTTAACTATAAACTTTTGGCAGGAAATGAACCTTAATATGTACATATACAGCCATAACCATTATGCTTTTGCAAACTGTTTCATGCTTGTGGTCCTTTGGTGTTTCACTGAAAACAGTCACATTCTCTAAGGACACAAGTGCACACAAAAAAATCACTAAGTTGTGCAGACGTACTAGAAAGAGATTTGGGCCCACTACAGACAATACTTTGAAGGAACAAAGATAGAGCACGGAGAAGTAATTAAAGATGACAACCCAGTATCAGACATCTGAGAAAAGCCACTAATATGTACATTCAGAACAGTTTATTTCAACAACAAAAGGCTTTCAACTGTATGAGCGTGTACCAGAAGGCATTTCAGATTTGTCAGAACATGCTGAGTGTATTTAATTATCACATCAGAGATGAAAGATGACATGAGAAAAAACAATTTTTCATGTGAATTTTAGAGAGGGACACAGGTAGCATCATGTGTCTGAATATTTACCTTCTCTGCCCTCTCTTCCCCCATACTTGACATAATTTACATTCAGCAGAACAGTAAGGTCATCCATTCCCTTCAGCAGAACAGTTAGCTTCCTTGCAAAACTTGGGCACAAGATGAGATGATAAAGCCATCAAAAAGGCAGAGAGCTCAACATTAACTAGCACTCACTGAGGGACAGTATTCTCCACACCTGCCTTAAGCACAAGCAAACTGTGTACTGGACCCAAAGGCAAACAACAGGAACTTTAGCACTGCCTAAGAGCAGCTGAAATTAATGCTACATAGCTACAATCCTCTGTTTAGCCCCACACAGTCATCTGAAGTTTTTTAGTGAATGCAGCTCAGCTTTTAGAACATTATGTCTAACCAACTTACAAACATGATAGAGTTTTTTTGTTTGGTTGGTTTAAGAAAGAGGAGACCTCAGTTCTCTTCAAAACAGCCAGAGGAAAAAGGAGCACCTGGTTCAACATTTAACTCCCTATTTTCTTAAAACAGGGAAGTATAAAAGTGAACTGTATATTTCATATCATAAATTTCCAAGCACAAAGCACAAACTAATTCAACGCAGTTCTGCTATTAGAGAGACACCCATATTTATGTTGGCAGAAAGGCCAAAGCCCCTGGAATCCAGTGAAATGATTTGTTCTTGATACCCAACTAGTCTCAGTCTGTCAGTTGACTATTTTTCTTCTCAAAAGCCAGATCATCTCTCTAGTTCAAAAGTCATGTTATTATTTCTCCCGTAGCCATTTAAAATTAAGTAATTTTCACAGAATCACAGAACCTTCATGGTTGGAAAAGACCTTTAAGATCATCGAGTCCAACCAAACAACGTACAGTCTCTGTCACTAGGGCATGCCCTGAAGTGCCACATCTAGACATTTCTTAAACACCTCTAGGGATGGTGACTCAACCACCTCCCTGGGCAGGCTGGTCCAGTGCCTGACCACTCTTTCAGTAAAGTCATTCCTCCTAATATCTAACCTAAACCTCCCCTGCCACAACTTCAGACCATTTCCTCTGGTCCTGTCATTATTCACCTGGGAGAAGAGGCCAACACCCACCTCTCTCCAACCTCCTTTCAGGTAGATGTAGAGGGCAATGATGTCTCCNAGCACCCCCAGGTCCTTTTCTGCTGGGCAGCTTTCCAGACACTCTTCCCCAGGCCTGTAGCGTTGCTCGGGGTTATTGTGACCAAAATGCAAGACTCGGCACATGGCCTTATTAAACCTCATCCAGTTGGCCTTGGCCCATTGATCCAGCCTGTCCAGGTCCCTCTGTAGAGCCTTCCTACCCTCAAGCAGATCAACCCTCCCACCTAGTTTGGTGTCATCTGCAAACTTACTGAGGGTGCACTCAATCCCCTCATCCAAATCATCGATAAAGATATTAAACAAAACTGGCCCCAAAACTGAGCCCTGAGGGACACCACTGGTGACCGGTCGCCAAGAGGATTTCACCCCATTAATCACAACTCTCTGGGCACAGCCATCCAGCCAGTTTTTAACCCAGCAAAGAGTACACATGTCTATGCCATGATTCGCCAGCTTCTCCAGGAGAATGCTGTGGGGGACGGTGTCAAAGGCCTTACCAAAGTCCAGATGGACAACGTCCACAGCTGTTCAGTTCAGATCTGTCTAATGACTTTAAACAAAAAGGAGTGTTTGAAACCACTGTAATCACAGCTAAGTGATAGATCATCCATACTGCAAGATATTCAGAAAATTATTTTTAGTTACATCTGCGTTTACCTTAATTCGATTGTTCCCTACTTCACCGATTAGGCAATTAAAAGGTTGGGGAGTGTTAAGCTCCCCCCCTACCTTTATTTGACTATAACACAGCTTATCCAAGCACAGTTCCCATTTTCCATAATTTTATACTAGCGTGGGATTAAGACTGTTTTTCACTCATTGCCACACACTAAAATTAAGATCTAAAGGTTAACTGTCCTCTTCTCCATCATAAGAGGTCCACTAAAATAGTCAATAAGCACCACTTTCAGTAAGCGTTTCGCTAAACTTAGACTTTACTAAGCACTTATGTCAATCTTTAGCCACTTCAGGTCCAGTGCCAGGAACTGAGCACAAGTCCCTGTGTTTATCTGTCTTCCTGCTCATCACAGAAAAACAAGTAAAGCTTTAAAACGGATTAGGTGTTCCCTTACTAATATCACTCACCATCTTTCTCCTCCTGTAAACTGACATTCATTACAAAGGTTCCTAACACGCCTGCATTCATTCTTACAATATAGGCTGTACTTCTCTCATACCTTTCATTTTTTATTCTTGGTGTCATAGTTTTAAATACCAGCACAGGAACAGTATGGATTAAGAACTGTAGTCCAAAGAATATCACTTGGAAGACTGAGCTTTTTTCCAGATCTGAAGTTGAAAGACATACAGAAAACAAAAGGAGGAAGTGTCACCCAGATTAATTCAGGAAGAGTTTATTCATCTTACTGGGGAAAAGAAGAATAAATCATCTGAGAAGCTGAAACTGCAATGTTCATATTTCTTTCTTCAAGTTGTCTGGAAGATCACTGGCTGCGATTACTTTCTTTCCCTGAGGCATCTCCTCCGAGCTGTGCCTGGGTCACCAACACTATGCTGAACTGACAAACTTGGAAAAAATGCATTTTCAGTTTGCCACTAAGCTTCACAGGACCAGAGCTTTCTTTCAACTTCTATTTGCCACACACATATCAATTCTTGAGAGCCTCTTATATCTGAACTATAGGTCTGACCATTGAAATACGGATAGACTTGCCTTAAAATTTGCCATGCTGTAGTTTAGGAACACAGCTGTAGTTTTAGTAGCAGGTAAAACCACTAATGCTGTGGTAGCTAAATGAAGTAATAACGGAGAGCAAACAGTAGAGAGGTATTTTCATCCACAGCTTCAAAAGTGCAAACTGCAGTGTCTTGAGGGTTGCCAGACAGAAGTGAATTTAACTGACAGTGAATTTAACAGTTGAGACGTCTCTGCCTCTGGTGAGAGCTTTTCCGGATAACTAAGAAGAAGTACCCCCTGGCCTCAACTTTGATAACAGGCACAAAGGAGAAGGAACTTTAGAAAACCAGGCAGCAAAATAAATACCCCTTGGGCATACTTGGGCAGTAGTGAAAGTGCATGTAAATAACGTATGACAGACTAACACTGAGACCAGCGCTGTCCAGAAACAGCTAAAACTTTTAAGTTGCAACAGTATCTAGGTCTGGAAACGGGGGAAGGCACAGATAAACGCATTAGAGGAAAACAGAAGCCATGCATCCTCCTGGCAAAGTTTCAAGCCTATCAACAGCTACGCTGTTTCCATTCTCTCCATGGTGGCTGTCAAAAAGCAAGCAGTATTTTCACCATTTCCTGCAGGAAGCCATGACAATGTCAAATTTCAGGCTGACCCTTCCCTCTGGTGAAATAAGAGCATGGCAATAACAGAACCCTGACACTGAGAACATATATAGATCTATTATACCCTCAAATGAAGAATTTTCTGAATGCCTTACAATAAAGTATTTTGTGCAGCCTCATAATAACCACAGGCAAACATTACGTAGGTTAGTGATATATGGCAACCTCCTTTTACTCCTTTCTACATAACATAAGCTCAAACTGTATTAGAAAAGGTTGCAGAAGTTTAATCAGATTATTTTATTCTGTACTGAAACATTGTCTTTTCTTTTTTAAATGATGGCCCGAAGATGATACCACTGTATAACCAAAGATTCTCATTCTGGGTGCTTAGAAGTCAATCTATGCCAAGAACGTTCAAAACTAGATTAGGAAGCCAGGTACTCACCTAGTGCCTCCTCAGCTGTAGCCACATTGCCTTAAATGCCTCTAAGGCCAGTGCAAATCAGCTATCATACTCACTCCAACTCTTTGAGTAACACAAGGGAAGCAGAGACAAGAACAGTCAAAAAATCCAAACAATAGTCTCCCTGCAAACACGCTTGGAAGAATCACCAGGATCCATACTCACCCATTGGAATAGAACAGGCATTTCCCTATACACTAATCATCTGCCTAGAAATACTTTAGGACTGAGTCACAGCAGCTGATGAAAATCTCACCTGAGTATCATTCCCACTACAGAAGTAACCTGCATATGCAGAAACACAAAGCAAGATACAGGAGACAGTCCTATTACTTGCTATAAACATTGCTCTATTTCCTCTTACTTTAGAGAAAGTATCATCTTCGGCATACTTCTCATCACTTCCTCAGTCTTCTCCACAAATACCCTGATAATGACTCAACATACCACTGGACATTACACAATCTTTGAGAGAGCCCAGAAAGTCAACTTTTCTCAACTGCTGTACGACGAAATAGTGCCCAACTCTCTTGGTACCAGACAAGCAGCTGACACACAGGAAATCGGAGACAAGATATTCACAATACAATGCAACAGAAACAGAGGATGAGGAGAACCAGGGACTGTAGGAGAAGTCACATGCTTCAGAAAGAGTCAAAAGCAAAACACAGATTTCTAATCTGTAAACAGAGAGATGGATGGCCAGAAGCTGCCGAATAACTAGGTTCTGAAGAAAACAGGTTTCACAAAGGCCATCCTTTTAAATACTACATATATATGATTTTTAACACAGGAATACTAAACACCAGTGTAGGCCGCTAGAAATATTACAGCTGAAGAAAAAGGAAAGCACTAACCAAAGTACTCTGGCCAGTCCTTGGCTTACCTCCACACTCCCTTCTAACTACAATTTGAGAGGGGAATAGAGAATTCAGCCATTGGTATGAAAAAAAAAAAAAAAAGCCTGTTCCCTGTTTACACACCCACCCACTACCTTGCATTTTTAAAAATCTTTTGTATCCCCACTATGGAAAGCAAACCACTACTCCGCAGCAATGTGGGCAAAGTCCAATTCAACTGCTTCTTTCTACTCATAGAGAAGGACAGCAGGTAAAGTGAAAACTCAACCAAGGCAAAGAAATAACTCCTCTCATTTCTTTGTCTCTAACAAAATTACTTTGGAGAAGTCAGGCAAACATTCACTTCTGATAATTCTGCTGCATCCAAGAACATCCCTTCTGCCCCACCTCCCAAAATTACCCTAAATGGCATATAACAAAAATTCATGGATTGGACTGGATCTGTTTGCATTCATTTTTATTACGTGACATAACACAGGTCCTTTGCTGTGGTAAGCAAATCCTGAGTATTAAAACGTATCTACCGCCAATTAGACTGACTGTCTTTTAGTCCTGAACACAGGTTCATAATAATTTCATCTTTAGCCTGTGTTCATAGTATCTGGAAAGGTCACAATGCGCCTCAGATGGTATAACTTACACAAACAGCGCAGCACCATAAAAAAAATTAAAATCAACTTTCCATTACACTTGCTACCTGCACATTTCTTGGCCTGCTTCCTCATCCTTCCCCCACACCAGGTCCAATGAGATGCCTAAGGATAGCTTAGATCAAAAATTGCAGCAAGAGCACTGTGAGCTACTTTCAAGAGGTCTTACAGACAGCTGATACCAGCCACTTGCAACATAGTTAGTTCTACATAAGAGGGCAGTCAGGCTTCAGTAAACACAAAGCAAATAATCCCAGACTCATTTTACCCCTCTTGATGAGGATCAAGCAAGAGAATCCTAAATTCCAATTCCAGATATACTGCCCATTTTTTTTACATGACCTTCAACAGAAGTCACTGTTGTCCCACTGTTTCACTGCATAAACACAGGAGAATTCTGATCTATTTAAGATTTTATGTCATTGCTAATGCATTGAACTTGGAGAAAGTTACTGGATTTTATGTACTATAACTGGCCAAAGGGTAGAATCCATAAAACTTAATATATCTGGATTTTTAAAAAATGAAATACATAAATCCAAGCTACAGTTCACAATCTAGAAATCACACTTTTGAAGTTTGTGCTCTACAAAATTCAAGGCTGCCTAGAACCATAAAGCTGTCAGAAAATGAAGAGGCAGCTGCTTAAATATTGGATATAAAAGGCAAGTAAGAGAAAGAGGCTTTAGCAATATGAAAATCGCACGCCCAGCTCACTACCACTTGATTCCTCACATTACATCAGTGCAACTACAGCTAGTATTTTATGACCATTCTTCAATGACAGTTTACAAACTCCTGCAGGTAAGAGCCTACATTGACCTCTCGCATATTTCAGTGCTGCACAGAGAATAAGAAGGCATTTCTATTCCATAAGGATTCAGAGAACAGTTGTTTATGTATATGTAACAGAATTTGGTGCAATAATGTCAGATGTGGTGAGGCTGTAATTTACAATCAAAGGTGGGAATTAAGGTTGGAAAGCAATTCTAACACAATTCATCATCATCACGTAACCATTAGTGACTACTACCTTCACCTTTAAAATTGTCAAGGTTGTTAAACCAACTAGCACTTCTCACTGACACGTGCAGGTTAAGCACTCTGTGTTTCTGACCTAAACGAGTATCTCAAAATACCTTTTAGGAAACAGGTCAGTTTTCTAGCTTTAAGTTATTAGAAATACCATACATGGAGACTACCTTGACAATGTTAACAGTGAACTTTCCACAATGCTTTCCAAAAAGCTAGTAATATTTTTTTCCTGAAATTTAAAGTATCTTACAGCCTTTAGGAAAGCACCCCTCCATACACACCTTTCTTTTCATAATTAGTTTTTATTACAGTAATTGAAGAGACTGATGGAAGACAAAGACTAAAAAAATTTTAAAAAATCAGAACTATATTTAGACACCCAGACTGAAGCAACACTAACATTATAAGAACCCAAAATGGAGTAACAGCAGCCTTTAAAAACACAGATTCATTCTGCAGAAGTCCCTAAACACACTTACTATATGTTTGAAAGGAGTTATAAAAAAAGCTTAGCTACAAGAATACTGCAGCAAGTGATATTCACGCACATCTTCAGTGCCAAGTAACTGGAAGAACCAGCGTTCAAGTGACATTACTGCGCTGAAACAAAACGCAGTACCAGCACAAAAACGTACCTTGAGTTTAAAGGGGAATAAGAAATGAACATTCCACACTGCAAAATTTCAGCATATTTAGAAGAACAGTTACACCTTAAAGAGCTGCTAGAGGAGGAAAACTCACGTAAATATTAAAAAAGAAAAAGAGATGAGCTGTCAGAAAAGCTTTAGCCTTACTGCTTTACAACCGCCTTTTAATTAACCTCCACAAAATTAAATTCCTCGAGGGTACCTGCACACTAGACAGCGTTGCCTACCAAGCTGTAGTTCTTCAGGACAAGACCTCAGTGGTGTTCCCCCCTCAGGTTGGCGGAGCTTTTCCAAAACACCGGCTCCGTACTGGCTCCAAACCACCCGGAGGAAGAGGAGGAGGAGGCTGCGGCGGCAACAGGGCGCCGGTCGGGCCCTGGGACCCGTCCCCGCTCCGGCGACGGGCTGAGGGAGGGCAGCGAGTCCCAGGGACCCCCTCCGCCCGGCTGGGAGGCGACCCCGAGCTGCTCACCTTCACGCCCCGCCAATATTTCTCCGTTCCCTTCATTTCTAGGAAGTTACAAGTTTCTCACATTCCCGGTCCGGCCGCGCCGACCCCGCCGCCGCTGCCCAGCGCGGCCATCTCCCCGCCCCGTAACCCCGCAGGCTAAGGCGACCGCGGCCCCGACGGCGAAGGAAAAAGCCGAAGAGGCGGCTCCCACCTGGACGAGGAGGCCAGCGCCGCCGCGGGAAGGGCGCCCGGCAGGCCCCGGCGCCGCGCCTCGCCTCACCGCGGCGCCGAGCGGCAACGACCGCCGCCGCCTCCCCCCCTCTCCTTCCCTCCCTCCTCCCGCCCACGCACCCCGCACGTGCGCCCGTCGCTCCTGAGGGGGAGGGGGGAGGACCATTAACCCACAATTAACTCCCTCCGAGGGTAAAATGAGCGCGGGGCCGACCCCACGGGTGGCGTGTGGCCGGCACCCCTGCCAACCCCCCCGGGGCCCACCCGCGGCCGCCCCCGCGGCGCCAGGCCGCGGCCCAGCCCGGCCCTCCGACGGCCGGCCCTCAGCTGTAGGCTGGGGCCGGGAGGAGAAGTGTTCCCCGCATCCNAAAAACCCACGCAGAAGACAGTTTTCAGTGCATTTATGGGTGCCCACAGTCCACTGTCAAGGCCGCCATTAAACCAACCAGCTGCTCTCCCCCTTCTTCTGTACATGCAAAAGGCATAAGGCAGAAAAATGAGGCAGGTTTTGTATAATATCTAGCGGTATTTAGGGGAACTGTGCTCGCACCCTCTGAAACAAAGAGGGTAAGTTTCAATACCCCAGTTAAAATTCAACTAGACCTCTTGGAAGCGTGACTCGGTATTTTTTTCCTGAGCGGACTGAGGCCACAAAAGAGTTATAAAAATACAAATTCCAGGGGAAAAAAAAAAAAGCCCTCTTTCAGAAAACCCTCTTATCACTTCCTCTTTATTTTGTTAACGAGCTCTAAAAGCGCAGGATAGACAGGAGTTAGTGTGGTTTCAGTTTAAAAGAACAGACCCCGGCATCCATGAAGTTAAAACCTCACGTTTATTGAGGATCTGCTACGGTTTATCAAGGATCTGCGATGGTCTCTAATCGCGTATGTTCATCATTCAGACAAGGCTTAAGAGGCAAAGAATATCAAATGTAAGTGATAACTCTCAGGATGAGGTAAAACCCTGTGCCATTTTAGCTTCCTCCATATAAACACCTGAAATGATTCTCAGGATTTCAACTGCTGTGTAAAGAATGACCGAGAGAGCAAACACCGTAGCCCATTCCAGAATCTTAACTGATGTAATACCTAGGAGCCCCCCAAAACCCCACCGGATTTTATCAGGAAATTGTTCTATTGATTACAGAGAAGCCCCATGTTCTACAAGCGTGTCTTCACATGACTTGTGTTTGGGCCTGACGAGACATGATGATGCTCGTTTCAACAGTCGCAGGTATTGGCAAGTATCTGGCAAACAGCAGTTTGGGAGATCCTGTTTCTGAACCCTCTTACTGCAGAAGTATTTCTGCTTAATACTACACTCATGTGTCAGACACTGACAGTCATCCAAGCACTCTCCAAAAACAAACCAGAGAGGCAGCCTGGCATAATTTAAAATACGTCAGTGTTTGGATTATGGTGTTGTTAAGTGTGTACGCACAAGCTACAAGTCAACTGGATCACAAGCTTCCATTCCAGTAGAGTCTGCACAGGAAGAAATGAGGAATTCTCCCATCCTAACCTGCTCTTTCCTAGTTTTCGAGATTTTGGGTAGGCGCTGCAAGATCCAGAGACTGGATCGTAGCAACAGCTGCCCTTTGCTTGTTCAGGTTGGTCAAGGTATTTGCCTTACATTCATAGAGAGGTTTTAAAGAAACTTTGTTAGCGCTTCTCGTTGTGAACCCCAGAGCAAAACACTTTTGAACTTCAGTCAGTTAGAATAACCTGTTGGCAAATAATTTAATCAGGTATTTTGTATTCATGAGTTATTTTACTTTACAGCTGTTCAGCAGTGTTCATCTTCTGGCTGGTCGATAGTTTTCAGTTAATCATCGACTTGTCAGCAGATCAGTTGAATGAAGCCACAGACTGATTTACAGTAAGTAGAGGGGCCTCAGCCCAGGAAAGCTGAGAAGAAAACCCTGTCCTAGAGATGATTTAACTCCATCTACCTGACGACTCAGTCTAAGCCCTAAACCTTTGAATAAAGGGCGGCTGTTTGTCCTTCCTCACAGTTAAAACCTCCCTGAAGACTGGGCTGTCAACTGGTTAATTTTATGCAGTTCCTTTCACTGTTCTGGGGCTGTGCTCAGTCTCTAGTATCTAGAGAGCAGCAAAGCGGTACATACCCTTAAACTGTAATTTGCCTGAATGAATTCCACAGCATGTTCATCTGTCTAGTGCATCATGCCATGCAAAACAGTGTTAAGGTCCTAAAATTTAAATAAACTTTCACTTACAGATTTGCTTGATGAGCTTTTAAAGGCTAATATTCTAATGTCAACATGGATACCTGGCGGTTAACTGCACAGCACACACAGAAACACATGGAACTCAACTTGCCTTTTCAGTGAAGTGAAAGGTCAGCATTCGCTCTGGCATTTCTGTCCCCGAGAACTCCCTCGCATTCCTTGTTTATGTTTCCTGGGCAAGTTATACACACAAAGAACCTCGCTTCCACTGCTTTGCAGCACTTTGCTTCTAAAGAATGTTACAAATCCACGTACTGTGCTGTCATCCCAACTATTTCAAGCCTTTGCTGAAGAATACCAGTGACTGGGTGGCAGGGGTGGAAAAGCAGAAAAAAAAGGAAAAAGAAATGAAGGACCCATCTCAACCCACTGCAAGTGCAAGTGGTCACAGAAATGCAGGGCACCTTTTACATGTTTCTCCAAGCCGAGTATGAGCAGGTAGCAATAATCTGAACTATTGGGTTCTGAGAACTATACAGACACAAATACGTTGTAAGACGTATAACGTATGAAAAACGCTGTAAGACGAAAACAAGCAGAGATGCAGATGACTTGTTTAAACATAGCCAGGAGCTTTGCTAGTGAACACTGTTCCATATGTAGATTCTGTGGTACTTTAGTATATATTCAAATATTCATGCAACAAGCACCGCCCAAACCACTTGACAAGCGTAGTCCAGTAGTTTTAGTTACTGCTAAAACACAGTGGGTCAATTGAGTAACACCTTGAAATCGCTACCTCACTATTAGCTTCAAACACCAACACCACAGCTTTCAGTTTCAGTTCCTGCATCTTCAAAAGAGTATCTTAGCCTATCACTTTTAACATCAAGCTTTCTATCCTACTCCTCACTCCCAGGGACAACACACCGCTCTGCCTCAGAACAGACCACTGATAGTCATCAGGTTTGGACACTAAGATGAGATGGTGTTTGGAAGCAAAAACTCTGCTGTGATGGTATCTCGCATACCAGCAACTCCAGTTAAACCAAATGCATGTCTGTTTAAGGCCCTCTAAAAGGCATTAACATCACACTTCAATAGACATAAGCTGATCTTTTAAATAATTGTTGTTAGCCTTTAGCCTATAAAGCCATGAACTTCACTCAGGAAACAACTGACGGCCATTGCATTTAACTTTGCATGTGCCAATTGTTTTAGTCAAAGAAAATAACTCCAAGCAGGTTGTATCCACCTACACATCATTGAGCAGATCGAGGACATCACCCTTTGGAAAGCATCAGGCAGCACTGGATGGGCCTCACAACAACACAGGCACAGAAACTCAGGGCAAATATTGTCTAACACTTGGGGTTCTGGCAGCAACAAAGACCCCATAAAACGTATGAAGACAGATATGCACTCGCCCTTTTTGATCAATTACTCTCACACTGCTTCCCAGTCTCTTGTTTGGATACACCTAATTAATCCATGTCCATACCCCACTGCCTGCTTAGGAACAGGACTTTGAAGGGGCTTGGGAATAGGTCAGTTGGGACCGGGCGTTCAGCACTGCAAAGCACAACACCCAAGTCACGTATTGGAGAAAACAGTCTTCTGATAGACTGCCTGGCCACGTGAGACTACCAGAAAACATGGGCTATCAAGGATAAAATGAAATGAGACAACTCTCAGTGGGAAAGCGATTTAGTGGAAAGCCCGAGAGTTAAAACCGTGGAAGAAACACCAGCTGGACAAGATTTAAACCTCACAGTTCACGTGCAAGCAACAGTGTCACCAAGTAACTGTTCTTTACCAAAGCTGGTTTTGTAACACTTAATGCATGTATGCATATTAATGGCTTTCATTCAAGTCATTTTCATAGCTGCATGCCTGTGCTTATTAGCGAAGTCTGAATAATGGTTCAGTTTTACATGAGCTGTGCAGGAGAAATGGTTATTTCTCTACTTTCTTTTTGTACACTAGATCAACTACAAAATGTCTTCAGAATACAGAGACAGTCTTTCAATTTGAAAGAATGAAATGAATACTTAAGAGAGTGATTTGTAGTGAACATACACTTCAACGCCTTCTCCCAAACAAACCAACCAACCACCCAAAACTACCACAAGCCACCTAAAGAAGTATGACTGAAAGATTCATTATTATCTCTTAACAAAGCATAAGAACTTGGGAAGTAAAAAGAGGCTCCCCAACACTAAACAACAGTCATAGAGAACTGATAGTTTTCCAGCACTCCAGATACAACGACAGTGATCCATGTATTACAAGAGCAGTGTCCTGGAGCACAGAGGCTGGTGGAGATCAAAATGAGTATCTACAACAACACTACACAGACACACACTTAGCATAGCAAACACCACAAACCAAAATAATGGCAAACTATAGAAAAACTGTAATAAATTGCATTGTTTCACAAGCATCATGGAGTACACACAACATGGACTGGAAGAATGATAGCAGCACCGTGTCAATGACAGTGTCACATTCTTAGATATAAGGAAGAGAGTGGTGAAACACTGGCACAGGTTGCCCAGAGAGGTGGTAGATGCCCCATCCCTGGAGACATTCGAGGTCAGGTTGGACAGGGCTATGAGCAGCCTGGTCTAGTTGAAGATGTCCCTGCTTACTGCAGGGAGGTTGGACTAGATGACCTTTAAAGGTCCCTTTCAACCCAAGCTATTCTATAATGCTATGATCAAAGAAATTCTTCACAAGCTAAGAAAAAAAATTGTTTAAATCAATTGAAGCATATACTAAAGATGAACGCTGGTACACATCAAGCATTGTTCCAAAAGCAGCAGTGTCACAATGAGTTAAGGTAAAATAGGTAAAGCTGAAAGATTAAAAAGGCAAGTTTATCCCTACCTAGGGGAACATGTACGCCAAGTACATTGTTGCGTACCTTGGAAAATCAGATTCCCTGCCAGTGCTTTTCAGAGCAGTTGCGGTTTTTGTTAAAAATACATGAAGCTCTCAGTCTCTTCAGCAATGCATTTACACGCTGGGATGATGAAGCCAACAGCTGAGAGTTTCTCTGAGCAAGAATAACTGTCAAATGGAAAAACACCACTAACAAGGAGTTTAGCGGCACCTCTGTCTTCAGTGCATTGACATATACATTGGTCAACGCTACAGCACATATATCTGGTCCTTCCAAGAAGCTGTACTCCGAACATTCACCAGACCTATACAGGACTTCTTAACATCTACAGTCTGGGCTGAATGGCCACTCTTACTTGTCTGACGGGTATCCAGAGCTCCAAAACAAAGACAAACAGTTAGACTCTGTCCTGCTACCACCTCCAAGCAGAGGAAAAGAGGAGGCATCTCTGGAGAAAATTAGACATATGGGAGGTTTTACAGATCACATCTCATTCCAAGGATAGCCCTCATTCCTCACACGATACCAGAGACTTTGCTGAGGGATGCCTCCCTTTCTCCTCACAAAGGACACTTTTATATCCCAGATTTTACTCCACTTCAAAGACTTTTCATTCCCTGAGACACAGGGATCACTATATTCTAAGTTGCTTTCTTATGGGCCAGGGATTTCTGTCTGTACTTCATGTAATTTGTGCTCGGTTATGTCACATATGGTCTGATACAACAGGAAGGAAACTTTCAAGCAACAACTATGGGCAAATAGCCTGTAGAAAAGGGAGTTTATGGACCTGCCCACCACTTCATCATGGGGAAGTACTTGATATGCATAACGATCTGGAGGTAGCAAATGGAGCAATATGGGCTGAGCGGTGGTGAGGAGGAAACCTGAGCGATTCATTCCAGCAGAAAAGCTGGAATGTACCTTAGACATAGCACTGACGTACCTCATGAGCTTGATACCAACCTATAATCCATACCATAACCAGGTTCACATTTTATCCAAATACATGAATATTAGAGAAGACACATGCATGAAAATCAACTTATTGTGATAAGTGTTAGGCTTTTAGAAGATGGAAAAAAAATGAAACCATGAAGGCACGTAAGGCCATGAGTTACCCTTTTTTCCCTTAATGCAAGAGTTCTGCTTGTTTACATTTTGTGATTACTCGAAGCCTCTGTATACTTTCATAAATGTATTTAGGAAAATTAATTCCTTTTGCAAAACACTGTGTTGTAACTAACAACCCTCTGGGTAATTTGATGTAGGCAAGCAATTTTTGGTAGAAACTGCATAAATGCATGAAGGGATTTCAAGGCAAAAAAGCAGTATGAGACAATGAAATGTCTGCATTTTACTTATACGCACCTTTATTTTCCTCATGTCATCCTCCTCAAGTTCTTTATTTCTCACATATGTACACCAAAATGTATTATTATTGACATATCAATCATTTTAGGGTACTTTTTTCAGTTAGGGCAAGTTGAACAATGTATTTTGTTATAAAGCAAACAACGTTAAGATTAGTTTCTAAAAATTCCTTATCATTCAAGGCATTTAAAGTCAATGGCGAAGTGCACGTGAACGGTCTGCCAAAGACCACTTCTGACCCAAACCCTGCTGTTTATACCCTGTTCGCTTATCGGTGTGTTTGCTGGCAGGGTTCCACCAGGAGACGTCTTCCAACTACAGCCACTGAGGGGATGTGGACACCCATATTCATTGCCCCACTGGGCCCAGATGTCTTTTTGACTTGCACCTACCCTCACTCACTCCAAGCATCATCTCCACAAACTAGTTCAGCTCCCAGAAGCAGAATAATGGTACCAAAGCTAAACTGATAGCCTAGTTTACCTTAGTTTTCAGTCATCTTAGAGGTGCCCAGTGTAGATACGGCCTCAAGCCACCTCCACTTGCTGACAGGGAAGCATGGAAAATTTACATGGGTTCCAAGAAAATGAGGAAAAAGGAGTTCATTGGACCTGACTTATCACCAAGTCCTACACAGGTGAATATATATATAAGAAATGGACCGAGATCACCATCTGCTTTACAGATACATAGCAACGTATTTGCTTGACATGTCAAATATACACCTTATATATATACATACATATACATATATACACACATATATATACACACCTATATGCTAACATGTTCTGGTACTCCCAGTATGTTCTGGGAGTAGTTTCAGCAGACATGCGTACAACACAGTAATAAATTACTGCACTGTTAAACACTGTGAAGCTGAAGTTATCCAATACAGCTCATAAAGTGTAAGTTGCTCAAAAACCTCCCAACTGATAGTACGGTAAGACCTGCATTTTGCTCTTAAAAAAGAGTCTTTGGAATTCAGTTTATAAATACAGTTCTATAAAACAGGGCAAGTGTCTGAGTTTGCAGGAGATCTGAGCATTTTGTGCAGGAAGGTATACCAAAGCTAAGCTAAGTATAAAAGTAAAAAAGCTCTCTAAGTAGTAATTCTGTATGGATGTTTCTTAATTCAGCCTCCTGAATCCCAGCTACAGCACGTTCTACTAGAATTGCAAATACAGGCTGGGGTGGACAAACATGCTTTGGTAAACAAGGGCTCTGGCACGCAATGTTATGTAGGTGGGGTCTACCCAGAATGTCAGTTCTTCCTCAAACTGTCGAGAAGAGCAAGAACACAAGCACCATATTTGCATTTCCAAGCTATTCAAATGAAACTAAACAAGGGCTTTTGTTTGGGGGGGTATGTCCCCCCTCACAAAAGGCTCACAGCCTTTTTCCAAAATGCCAGTATTTTAAAGGCAGCCTAGGATCTACAGAATAGACCAGATTTGTGTTTGCCATTCTATTAATACTTCTAACAAACTGCTCATGTCAAAAGACACACACATGCCACTAGAGCAACTGTTACACACCAACTTGGAGTAGAAAAAAGGTAGCAACAATTAAAAAACCCCACTACCAGAGCAAGAAGCTGTATATCATAACCCAAAGAGGACGAAGATTTAAGCAAAATATGGTAAGAGTTTATTATTTGCTGCCCTTACTTTGTTTACTTCTTTATCTAGCCATTTCCTCATGTTCGCCACATGCCCAACCTACTCCCAACCCACAGAAAAGATGTATTTCCATCTACCAACTATAGAGTCTGGCTGTTGTTCTCCAAGCACAAATACTCTAATTTTCAGTCCTAGGAGCTGTGGGTCAGTGTTTTAAGATTGTATGTGGGTCTGAACTATTAAGTGAGTTTCAGCAATAGTTTATATAAAGAGATATATATATACACACATATATAGATATATGTATATATACATAAAGATACATATTGGTGTTCCCCAGG
>VXBH01005757.1:16020-30097 GCA_013400035.1 Rynchops niger | reverse complement strand
GAGGAACATTGAAGTGCTGGAGCGTGTCCAGAGGAGAGCTACCAGGCTGGTGAGGGGTCTGGAGACCAGGTCATATGAGGAGAGGCTGAGGGAGCTGGGCATGTTTAGCTTGGAGAAGACATGGCTGAGGGGAGACCTCATTGCCCTCTACACCTACCTGAAAGGAGGTTGGAGAGAGGTGGGTGTTGGCCTCTTCTCCCAAGTAAAAAATGACAGGACCAGAGGAAATGGTCTGAAGTTGCGGCAGGGGAGGTTTAAGTTAGATATTAGGAGGAATGACTTTACTGAAAGAGTGGTCAGGCACTGGACCAGCCTGCCCAGGGAGGTGGTTGAGTCACCATCCCTAGAGGTGTTTAAGAAACATCTAGATGTGGCACTTCAGGGCATGCCCTAGTGACAGAGATTGTAGGTTGTTTGGTTGGACTCGATGATCTTAAAGGTCCTTTCCAACCATGAAGATTCTGTGATTCTGTAAATGCAAGTTGGAAAGCAATAATATGGTGGGCAGGTGCAGAGTCAAACTGTACCTGCATGGATGCTACAATTGTGGGAATATGTAAACAAGAAGATGTGAGGATTAGTTATTTAATTTACATGGGATAATACAAAGTCTTGCTTTACTGCATGTCCAGGAAAGTTGAGGGCAAAGCCCATGACTTCCTGTAGTGTCTGGGGGAGGGGAGAGGAAAACACTCAGAAGCTGCACTCCTCTACTTTATAACAACAACAAATTATATGGAGATTTTCTTTTGCAAGGAAAAAAATATATATACAAGCATATGGAGGGGGGGACTTACTATGAAGAAAAGTAAATCAGATACTAGCAAAAAGTTATTTCAGAGAATACTTGCCAGTATCTGCTGAACACATAATTCGTCTTACATCTTAAAAGTTTTCAAATACTGATAGATAATCCACCCAGAGGTGAAAATTTCAACAGTCAATTTACTGAAGAGCCTTAAAAGGAAAATAGGTCTGACGTTGGTCTGTGGTTAATTCTGTAATAAGTTGGCACAGAATGTATCACAAATTTGGAAGGAAGCCAGATTAAAGAAAGAAACAAACAACATCCCAGATATTGGCTAAGGAGAATAAATAAATAAACCAAGGTCTGAATCCCAATAAATAGAGTAAGTAGTATTTTCTTTGTCAGTAGCAGCATTTTCCTGGCCAAGACTATTCAGATTCCAGTGAATGATAAAATTAAGACCTGCTACATTGTAAAACATGAAAACAGCAATAAAAATGTGCCTGCAACACAGACTTAAAAATTCAACCAAGGCACGAGGGAAGTTTTAGCAGTAGAACTAGGAAGAGATCTTAAGTATTCCACACTCCCAGCATGTCTTATTCATTATCCTACAGTGGAGGAAGATTACTTGCAAGGGACAGCCTTTTATATCAGCTAGGAAAAAATACTCTACTTCTAACTTTCTTCTAAAAGCAGCCTAGCTCTAATTCTCTAGCGCCCTGTAACTTTGATTGCTCATCTGTGTAGAGCAACAGCAGAACCCCCAGGTTACATACAGATGCTTGGAAGACCACTTGCCAACCCCAGCAAGATCGGAGCTCCCTAGGAGTGTCTGGGTGTACATGTCAATATGCTCAGTCGATTAGTTTCCTAAAACTAGTCTCTAATTAGGTACAGGATAGGAAGGGCTGCAAATAAATTATCATCAAAATCACAATAAGTCTTATTGGGCTGGAAATGTTTGTGCAAGTGGAAGAAAAGGAGACAGAAAATAAAAAAGCAGTTTCAAGGACAAGCTGGCAGAGCTTTGCCTTCTTAATCATTATATTAAACTCTAAATAATGTTTTATTTTGGGCACCTCCTTCATCACCACAAGGAAAAAGATTAGAGGTAGTTGCACACGCTCCACAAACAGTAATATCAAATGGTAGGCAATGAAAAAGAATATATTCCCATTTTTGTTGTATCATCTTTCGCGTTTACCTTCTCTGGGAGGATAACATCTGTCTACCATGTTACATCCTGCCTCTCTCTGCTTGCCTGTTCTCTGTAACTTGGCCTCGCACGAGGAAACCCGCAGGGTTTCAGCCCTCAAGAGGTGCAGCTCTTCCCTCACAACCCCTCTCCCCCTGCTGTCCCCACACGCGAGTGCCACCGTCACCCACTCTGCTCAGGATCCTGTTCACGCTGCAGCTGTGACTTGTCTTATCTCACCAGCTAGGGATCAAAGCCAGAGCAGAGTTCTTTGGAAAAGAGGTGACCTTTATTAATTTTGTGCAAGACATCCAGCATAACGTGGACGTGATGCAGTTTCGAGTGCTAGTGGCTGCTGATGACCAAGATAACTACGTAAATTTATACATACAGATATGTATTATTGCACACACCCCTCTTATCGTGCTCAAGAGACTACATAATAATCCTTTAAAGTTTCAAAATCTTTCTATTCCTAGCTTTTAAGCCCCTGGTCAGGACAACCAGATGCCTTTTTTTTTTTTTAAAAGAGCATCAGCACATGTCGCAGCTTTAATTAAAAAAAAACGCTGCACGGACTGGCTTCCCGTAGCCGGGGGTGGGAGCACACTTTCTGCCTTTTTCACTCACCCTGCATTTGAAGACAGCCAACAGTAAGCTTTTAGCATCATTGGTGTGAATGTGCAAAGGCTCGGTTCTCTCTCCCTGTGAGCGGCATGTGGTACAGCATTCCCCTTTCAGAACAGCAAGGGGTAGGCATTTACAGTTATTTGCTGAGGTCACTCAAGTCACACAAGTGCTCATTCTGATGAAGTGGTTCTGTTAAAATTTTTTACTTTCACTGCTGTTAACAAGCAGCAGAAATAAATCCACGGTTGGAAGAAGTTGGATCTAGCGTCTGACCCTTGTATGGTATTAACAACTTGTGGAATGAAATCTGGACCCACCGTGGATGGGCTCCTGTTACAGACCAGAAACAGAGAGAGGGTTAGACTAGATTATCATTAAGGTCCCTTCCAGCCCAAACCATTCTGTGGTTCTGTAAATATGAAAGCACAGCCCTCTCTTTTATTTTTTAAACTGATGTTTCCCACCATGGTAGATCCACTGGCAGTGGGCACAATGACAGACAACGCGCGGCAGGCAGTCGGCAGGGTCCGAAGCATTGCAAGAACAAGCCATTTGCACTAACAGGGCTAATCAGTTTAAACAATGACCAAGCCATGAAAAAATAGCTAGCAGCACCAGGGTTATTTGTTTGATATCTCAAATCTACATTTTGGATATCTCAAATCTAAAATTTGTTTGATATCTCAAATCTAGCAACTTGGAAATAAAACAGAAAAGCCTGAAATGGGAGTCCAACAACATGTTGTATCTTGATATCCACATGATATCAGGAGCAAAGGCCCATGAATCGACAGTAAGCTTTATCGTCGTTTAAACTCAAACTTCTTTTATTTCAAAAGCAGCAATTTTTAAATTAAAAAATGGAGAAAATACAGAAGGCAGCAGATCCTCTAGATTTCTTTCTAGACAAATGGAGAGCAACCAGTTCAGAAGACAAGTTGACTAAACCTGATGAAAGGGGAGGAGAGGGAGCTCATAAATGTAGCGAAGATAAACGGGAACACACTCAGGTAGAGAGAAGACCTCACAAGAGACACTGCTAAGACGAGAGACAAGAAAGCAGCAGCAGTTCCTCCAAGAAACAATACAACAGGATAATCTGTGCTTGTGCCCTGCAAAAATAAGCAGCAGAAGCTCTAGCACAAGATTTATTTGTCAAGACAGACATAAAATGTGAAAACACGGTCAAATTGCTAGCAGTAAGTATAAAATCTGCATAAGTACACAGATGTGAGAATCAGCATGGTTAAGATAGAATTATAATGCAAATTCAAAAAATTGGCTAGCAACAAAAAAAAAAAATCCATATATATATATATATGTTTATAGCTCAAGAGCAAGAAAAACTTTGCTGCCCTAGCCAACACAAAGAAAAATGGATAGGAGATGACATCCAGAAAACTGTCATGTTTAGGACATCAGTCTTCACCAAGAGGGTCAAATGCAAGCAGTGATTAGCATAAACAGTAGCAATGACAGGTGAGATTTCAGAGGGAACAGGGAAGAGAGAGAGTGAGAGAACGTGAATGAAAGTGTGTGCACATGTGCACAATGGAGAAAAACAAACAAGTAACCAAACCAAAGCAACAAAAAACAACAAGTAAGAATATTAGAGACCCTACGAGTCAGTTTAACTTCACATTCATGGGGAAAACAACCCAGAACAAATTAATTAGCAGCACCTGGAAGATAATTTTAACTTGCAGCCAAATGAGATTTGTTAAATCACATTGCTAACTTCCTTTGACAGGCCTTCCAGATATGTAGGAGAGAAACCACAGATGTCACATCTTTCCTTTAGTAAGGCTTTGAAACTGCCTCAAGATACTTTAACAATCAGACTGCAGATGCCGGAAGAATAAGTATTAGTTCAGGATGTGAGAAACAAAGGTTAAATATATCATCGTCAGGATAGTGATCTGGAAGGACGGAGTGAAATGTAGCGGGTTATGTACAAGATACTGCCCACAGGCAGGAAACATCAAATATAGAAATACAGGATGGGAGACAACAAGGCAGGAGACTACCGCAGGTCACAAGAGACAAATCTTACGCTGTTGTAAGACAAACATTGCTATGAGATATGAAATAAAAAAAAGGGAACTGTTGGAGTGCAAAGCCTGAGCCTAATATGCTGAACTCAAAAAAATCCTTCTACTTTACTCTGTTGGTGTCTGAATACCCAGGAAAGATGTGGACCCACCAGAGAGGGCCCAGGGAACAGTAATGAGAATGCAAAGTAGTCTAGAAAATGTGACTTATGGGGAGGTGGAATGGACAAGCTAATTGTTAGTACAGAGGGAAAAAAAAGCACTTAAGGGATAGCTGTTACATTGGAAGACTACTACAAAGAGAAGGGAATTGTCTCTTCAGTCAGCTATGGATAAGACAAGTCCTAATAAGCTTAAAATGAGCACATAAGAGGTTCAGGTTAAACTCTGGAGGAGGGGAGACAATAGAATAAAATAAATTAATGGAAGCATAGTGAAGCACTGGAAGAGATTCCACCAGGAAAGAGCTTTGAAAGCAGCTGAGGCAAACGTTTCTTTATAAAAGACAGATTCCACCTTTGGGGCAGAGACAGTTAATGACCTCTTGAGACTGAGACTTATGGCTGGGAGCGACGTTCTAGGAAAGAGATGATGGCAAACAAGAAGTAAGGGGAGGGAAAAGGGGTTTGAAAGGACAGAGAGGAGAAGCACTGAGGGAAGTCAAGTGGCAGGCAGGAAACTGAGAATAAAGACGAAAAATGAGACTGCTATTTGCAGGGAGAGCTTTTCAGAGGCATGTTACACCGTCATGAGAAGCTACTTAGGAGGTTGCATCTGAAATCAAGAGAAAAGGCAGGCTCCAGGTGCTTCCATCTGCCCTTGCTGTAGTTTTTGTTCCAGTGTCTACCTTAGCAAGTAATGCAGTGCATGAAAAGCACATCCACAGAGAGGAAACCAGTTGATGCTGAGGACGCAGCCTCCACGCTACCCATGTTGGCGTGGCGGGATTCGCATGTTTCGCTTCAGGCCAGCTCTAGGCTGGTCCTGTGGGCAGGACACCCGTTCACGGTCAGTAGGTGTTAAAAGCACTCCTGCAGAACACCTTCCAGTCTGACTTCATCTGAAAGGAAACCAGCTCATGTTCCCCAAGATCACACAGCAAAAAGTGACACAAAATGTGGTGAGGGACGTCCTTCAAAAGCAGGCTCCTGAATGGAACTCATCCGGTAACACAAACTCACCCTAAGCCAAACCAGAGGAATCCAGGGACCAACAGTGGCATCCATATGGCAGAGAGGAAAGCAGGACAGGTCAGCTGTAGCAGACCAGAACAACACTGCTTGCCTCAACTGTTAGAACTAAATACTTTGAAGCAATGAGCATTAGGTATCTAGAAACACTGACTGTTTCGAGACAGCACATTGGCCATTTTAACTGACATCTGATGTGACATATGGACATCTCTGGTAGGTCTGTAAACAAACTGTAAGAAACCATCACTATGTTTTCATTTAACAACTGCATTTGCTTTAAAATACCATTGGTGATAATCTGTCTTTTTCTTTCTTTCTTTTCTTTAAATGAGGACGTACATCTAGGGACTTTCTGACTCGCATAAATTACAGCAGAACCAAAACAAAAGGCCAAGCACCCAAGCTATCAATCTTTTCCAGCTGCCAAGTCATAAAACAGTAACCAAGACAAAGGACGTTCCAGTTTCCCATTGCCAGTTCCTCATTTCTTATCAACTTATTTTAATTTCATGATGCAACTTTCTTTTCCTAAAGAATGGTCAAATTGTGCACATGTCTGTGTGTGTGTGTGTGCCTGTTTAGATTCTGAGCTGCAAGGCCATTCTCTGTTCCTTATGAGACCATGGCTCTGCAGCTTCAGAAATATTCGGCACCTTCGGATTCCTTGTCAAGGACTGTTTTGTTTCTTACTCTGTGCGCATCACGCATCCAACATGGTTCCCTGAATAATTATCTGGGCTTTGACTGGGTGGCTGATGATAAAATTTCTTTCAGGTCTCTTCAAGTGATGCTCCGATGTAAAACAGCAAACTGATTTTTGCACACATTGACAAGTTTACAGTTTCGTTTCTGACTAAAACCCTGTAAGTGTTATGAGATTCCTCCTTCCACCTCTAATTTAATTCTTTATAAACAGACATACATGAAACATGGGGGCAAAAAAACCCAAACAACCTCAATTAACGTCAACAAATACAATTAAAATGTTTGCACAGAAATTCTAGGCACATTTTAAGACATGAGAGAAGCTTCAGAATTCTGCTTTTATTCGCTTATAATTAAACAACAGGAAAAATGGCTGAGGGCATCAAACATAAGAATATCTTAACCAAGGATCCCAGCCAGCTCATGTTGCAAAGCTATGTTTGCAAGACAGGCACTATTTACACATTCTGGAGAAGTACTCCACAAGTTTAACATTTTATGAATTTCTAATAGTCTCTGTCAATTCACATAAAATGTGCTTAAACACCCAGATGCCATAAGCAAAACAAAATGAATCATAAATCTGAAGGTCGGATGAACTGGTGAGGTTAAGTCAGGCTCCCAGTTTACATTTACATTGCCCTGGATACGTAAATTACCATCCAAGCAGCAAGACTTACTTTTAATTGGCTTGGATGGTAGATGAACTCTTTCCTTTTCAGTCTGCCTTCTGATTTTAATTGGGTAGAAAACTACTGTAAATATTTTCTCCTTTCTCACCCCTTCTTCCCAAGGTTTTTTTTATAAACAAGTGAGGTATTGTTTAGCTGCTATGCGCTCCACTCCACACACCCCAAACCAAAACAAGAGCAAAAGTACGTCTTCGGATTGCTACAGAGCACTCGGGGTTTTATACATTTTTTTGATCACACACCGCAGAACAATTTTGCATACCTCCAAAAAAAATTGCCTAGTGCAACTTATGGCATCATTTTAGCTTTGCTTTTCATTTTCTGCATAAGAAGAGAAAAGTCGGCTTGGATACTTCGGCAAGTGAACCTAGAAAGATTTGCTCGGCAGTCTCCGAGTCTCTGGTCAACAGCTCTGTTCAAAGCCCAAGTACAAGTGCATCACTGTTCTCTCATTTAAATGTAGAATAATTCTAGGATTCATGGCAATGCCAGCTTAAACTTAGCTCTAAAGAAACCCTTTGTTTTCAAATAAATCAGTGCCTGGTTTTAGATAATTCCATAAAGAATCCTATTCATCCACCACATAACGTATTAGTTAACATGAAAAGCGCACCAAAGAGGCAGCCAACCTCCAAAAAATTCTGAAGAAAAGTGAAGTTAAATCAATCTATCTGGCATACGCCTTTAGAGTTACATATAACATGTGTGGATACATACACAAGATGTAAAACCTCATTGGAAATGGCACAGTTTGTTTCCGGTACAAAGACTTTACGCTAAGACAGTTGAACATTTTGGAGCACATTGGCCACGCTCTCTTGCCAGAGCAATGTAATCGCTCAGGTTTTCTGTCATTGCTGCAAGCATCACATGGTTCTTAAGGGACACCACCAAGGGACAGTTCTGCGGTCCCCTGACAGAGAAACCCCATATGTTTTCAATCAGGGCTCCAAACACAGAAGGATGGCAGAAAAAAGACCCAGCAATTCCAAAGACAATAGATATTCTTTTACCAAGGGCTGACTGGGGAGGGATGGGGGTGAAATTTAGATGTTTTGATATTAAAGTGCTGCTTAAGTATTTCCATGATAGTCTGAAAATCCAGAATCCCTTGTCAAAGCAATTGATCAAGCTAAATTACTTATTTACAAGAAATTTATCGTAAGTACCAAGAGATTAGATTAACACCATTAGATATATTACTTAAACAAAATGCTTGAATGAACCAAGAGGGCCTAGTATTTGGGGGGAAAAAAGCAGGAGGCAAATGGGATTCTAGGCTGTCAGCATCTACTATGATTCTAAATAATCCCCTTCTGTTTCCCTTCTTACCTCTCATAAAACATTGCTACGTACTCTCTAATGCTATGTGCCCTTTCTACTTCCTTTTATGAAAACAGAGCTTTTTTCTTTTTTTTCTATAATATTACCAAGATGCACCATTACTACTGCAGCAAGGAAGCAGAAGTCTTCCTAGCTGTTTGATGCACTTGTCTTCAGGCGTTTAATAGTCTGAGCTCTTTTGCCAGATAGGTTTTATTTCTGAACTGTTCTAAATTTTCTCCATTTTGTAGTTTTTGGTAACATTCCAAACTCATAGACTTAATGCAACTTGCTTTTGCAAGGTATGGTTAAATCCCATCCAAAGGGAATACAGAAGTTACTTTTTTCTTTAATTACCTCCCATCCCTATTCCATACTCTTCCCAACGTTAAAGCAAAATACATGCCATAAAGTGGAAATTCCACAGCATTTAAGTAAAAGCATTCATCTTCTGAATGCTCGGTCCTTACTTATTTACTAAACTTAGTATGAGACATATTTTAGGGCTTGATAGTGATCCCAGTTCATAAATAACTAACATTAAGATGCCAAAAAAAAAAAAAAGGTCTAAATCTAAACTAACATAATCTAAATACACGGTTTTTCTGTCAGAGTCCTGTGGACTGAGTACATTTACATTTAAAGACATATGTCTGACATTCCTGCACTTAAGCAGTAACTACACAGGGCACGGAAGAGGCCAGAAGACAGGCAGTCGAGGTGAGTCGGAAGCAACTGGACTCACTTAGCCTTGAGAAGAGGAGGCTTCACGGGGACCTAGCAGCAGCCTCCCCATGCCTTTGAGAAGGTTACCGAGAAGACAGAGACAGACTCTTTGCTTGCGGTGCATTGCACGAGAAGGGAAATCGTTACGAGGATAATTGACCGCTAGGACAGGTTGCCCAGAGGGACTGTGGAGCCTCTGTCTTTGGAGGTTTTCAAAACCTAGCTCGACAAAGCCCTGAGCAACCCTGCCCGAACTCAGGGCGCTTAACCCTGTTTGGAGCAGGAGATCACACTTGACACTTCCCAAGGTTCCTTCTAACCTGAGTAACTGCATGATTTAAGACGTTTAGCCCCAAGCATCACTTACCCCTTCAGTGTATCTTCCGAGCTGAATCCCTAGGTGTCACTGCGACGCAATGTTATATGCAACACCACAGGACAATAATCCTCACAAGTCCCTCCCCTGCACAATTTCTCATTAAAATACCAATTTGAGCAAAGACTAATGGTGCAAAGCCCTGAAACAGCCATAAAGATAGTTTCTGGAAAATATGAACTGTGTTTCCAACTGGTGCCTTATTTTAACAGCAAACAGAAAAGTTATGAGACCTCAAAAATTGACCCACAGTTGGCAAATATTTAGATATACGATTTTGTATCCTCTATTAATTAGATGAATGTAAGTACTTTGGGAGTGACTTCAATTCCACAGTTGTTCAGTAAACACTCAAATATGAGGTATAACTCCATGACGTACTGCAAATCTCTTTTGATGCAATTAACAATACAATGAAAAAGTTTTAAATATCTCTGGTTCGTCAGTTACTTCGCAACAGCGAACAAGAGAGAGAGAAGTACTGTTGAAGGAAAACTGACTGCAAGAAGTAGAAGAGACGGCAGCAGCAAAGCTGGTGCCTCGTAAACGTGCTGGTCTTGCTTCTCAGCGGAGGCAAAGGATCAGAAGTTGGTACCCCTTTGGTTTACTCCAAGAGAAACGTAACGGTCTGTAAAGTTACCTAACTTCTGCAGTAGCAGTATTTTGCAACAGTATTTGGCAAGGCAGTTAGCACTAGCAGCTTGCCAGTCACCCTTGGAGTTTCAAACGACTGCCAAAAAATAAGATGTGGTATCTCTTTAAATAAAGGAGCTTTTAAATAAATTTAGACACCAGTCTCAGTTATCCCCTCCCAACTCCCCTCATCCCCCAACCCCACCAGGTGCTTTCCTGCCCTAGAAGAAAGAAATGCTGTAGTACCAAAGCAAAGCTTTCCAAATATGAGGGAATGAGAAATTTCCTTGTCAGGTGACTCTCACAGGGTGTCTGAAAGTTCCAAGCGATAAGATCACATGATGATAAAACCTTACTTCTTCCTTTGCTAAAGGCCAGGGAAGACAACTCTCACCGCAGAGCTGGGCGAGGGAATGGAGTTACAGGTCAGGTCACAGACACCCCAACCGGTGGACTGGGTTGGTTGTGACAAGAACTGAACACCTGCATAATACAGAACTGCCAGGCTGGCACCTACGGCCACACAGATACACCACGAGAGAGAGGTGGCCTAGGATGAAGATTTCTGCCCTGGAAAGGAAATATGAGATGCTCTTCCCACTTCAACTTCAGGGCTTAAACTAAACCAGGACTACAAACAGCTGTCACCACCTACTCCAGAGCTCAGAGACCATTCTTCTCCTGGACACAGTTTTCTCTAGAGCAACTAGGCAAGTGTTGCTCCTCTCTTGAAACATGGAGGATGTTGTGGAAATTCCCACCTCTGATAAGAATCTCCTCATCAGCAACCAAGCACTAGATCCCAGCCCTCCTCCCAGGAGAGCACACAAACTGCAGGAACACACGAGCAGGAACCTGACTCTTGCTGGTGCTCCTTTAGGTCATCCTCGGGCAACCAGCTGCATCTACCACAAGAAGTCCCAGGTTAAACACAAGAAGTGTGCTCTCCCACTCAGTCCAGCCTGTGTGACAGCTGCAGAGGTGAGGGAAGATGTGGGCTTGAACCCCTTGGCTGCAGGGATCAGGAGCCCAGGTTTCAACTCCTAAAACCCAGTCCACTCTTCAGACGAGTCCCACCACCAACAACTCTCAGGGAAAGGTGAGCACTGGCTCCTCTTCTGGCGATGTTTTAAAAAGAAAGCCCGTACAACTGCATTTCAAGATGGAACCAGTCCAATCAGCATGTGTGTTTACAGTGTGCTTGCCAGGTGTCCTAGTTTCTTGATCTCCTAAGGGCTTTGATGCTCAGCTACAACAGCTCTAGATAAGGCGCTTAAGGACTTTCTGCTTAAAGAGGGAGATTCAACACATTTAAGACACTTTCAGAGTCAGGCAGACACTGTGTTAGGTGATTTGGAAGGCTTGGGGGAATAAATTCTGTTTGAGAATTAGGAATGCAAGCAGGAACCTGATTAACACATTTTAAAATGTTCTTACAATATGCTGAAGCCCTTCAGTTCTACTTTGGAAAGCATAAGTGTTTGCTTTGCAGGTTACTTTAACATATGGATACTACTTAAACTAGAACAAAATGAATCCTTCAATATAAACACTTGAAGTGCTAACTTCAAATAAAAACAACATATTGCTTTACTACAGCTCAGTCTATATAAATACATAGATGACTTATGCTAGTTTCTAGTTCCTTGGTCTACAGAAAAGAATATTCATAGCAGTGTAAGTCTTCAATGACTTATGAGCACCCAAAAATGAAGTGGCAAAACCAACCAGTGACTTTTCTTTTGGAGAGTGCTCACTCCTTAAAAATAACATTTTTCTAAATGACAAATTAGACAGCCAAAAGTAAATATTCATTTACAATTACAAATATGTGTCATCTGATCTCGATTTATGTGCAGAAATGCTGGGCATCTGTGTATAAAATGGCTTGGGACAAAAATGCCCTAGTACTTGCATGCAAATTATAAAACTGAAACCATCTGGAAAATTATCTGGGATATAGGCAGGGTAACCCAGGAGAGAGCTGATGTGGATGTGGCTGAAGGATCACAGCTTATTAGAAGCTTATCCTGTATAGCTGGGATGGAAAATAAGATTTGACATACCCTCTTACACAGTGATGATTGAACCTGCAATTAGCATGAACGGCATTATAAAACGACAGATGATTTCCATCATAAATCCCAGATCCCAGGGGAGACAAGAGTCTGCTTTGCATCTATTTTTATTTGTTAATACCTGTGACATTTTATTTAATATACTTTATTTTTGGCTCTCAATGTACCCTATTCAAATATCTTGTTGCTGGGTCAAGTCAGCTTTGGAGGCTTGCAGCTACTCCAGCTAGCTAGGCTGAAACAATTCTGCATATTAAAACCCAGCAATTGCTATTTTAAACACATGCCATTACAGTCAAATTATCCACCTACTTGTGGATTGACTTTAAACAAGTCAAAAACTGAACAGACTAGTAATTTTAAAGTGCCCACATCTTAAAACTTGAACGACTAGCTCCCTGCAATACATTATTTTATAAGGAGAGTGGGCTAGGAACCACCCAACTAATGTCCCCTGTAGGTTCTTTGAAGACCTCTGCTGAATGAGACTTGAGCATCCAGCTTTGTCAGGCTTCTTAGAAAGCTGCTTGTCCTTAGAGAATGAAAATGCGGAGAGCGATAATAAAAAGCAACAATTCCTATCAGTTGTTGATTATCAGAATTAAGATCCCCTCCAAACAACATGACAAATCTTGCAGTACTCTGGATGCAGCCCATCTACACACCAGTCCGCCTAACTCTCATTGCCCTCAAGAAATCTTTAATCCTCTTTTAAGATAACAATCAATGCTGAATTTACAAGATTTAGCATGAAAGAAATTAAATGCAAGGGCTGTCAGCATCTATTTTGAGTGTCCAATATAAACGTCAATGCTATTTCAATGCTCAGAGCGCGTAACAAAGAGGCCGCAGCACTTACTAGAGAGAAATAATAGAGATCACCAACTGTTTTTTGCTGCCAAAAAGCGCACACTCCTGCTTTTCATACACTCCCCAAAATTAAGGGAAACAGCCTGGAAGAATTCAGACAAAAATCAGCTCTGCAGGATCACTTAAATCTCAGGAAAGGGAAGCCAAGGAGCTCTGACCAATACTCACGAAAGAACAGAGCCAAAGACATCCAGCAAATACTGAGTCAGGCAGGTGAATGTTGTGGGACACTCCTTCAAGCTCCGCTAGTTCTCCCCCTAATGCAAATCCTGTCAGAAGTCTGCGTCAGAATTTTACCTTCCCCGTAAAAGACCTGCGCAGAAAGTACCGATGCTCTCCAACTCCTGCACGGGAGGAGAAAACGTTAATTTTCTCCCTGCGTCCAACCTTCGCTCATACTGAAGGTGTTTAAAGGGGTGAAGAGGCAATTCCAGCCCTTGTCTCTGGCACAGAGACCACTTAGAGAGAGCGATGGCAGACCCGAACCGCGTTAACCGTCTTTCCTCTGCAAAGCGAACGGGGGTCTCCCCACCCCACGGGGGCAGGGGGAAAGGGTTCTTTCAGCTGCTCCAAACGTAAATGCCAACCCACGCCTTACCTCTTAAATGTCTGCTGACAGGGATGCTGAGCATCCCTGTCTATACTGGAATTAAGTAGAGCAGCGGAACCGAAATGGAGTTTGGCGGTGTCTGGAGTTGCAACCCAGAAATCAAACCCTCCCAAACCCAGCCAGCCACGGGAAGTGAAGCATCACATGTACAACTTCACGTGCACACAGTAACGGATAAAAACATTAGGGCAGGGGCAAGTAACGCTGCTGGAGAAGGATGGGAAGGGAACAAAAAAAAAAAAAA
>VXBH01005757.1:0-12809 GCA_013400035.1 Rynchops niger | reverse complement strand
AAAAAAAAAAGGGGGGGGGATAAAGAAAAAAATTAGTTGCCATTACAGTTTTCTTCCACCGTAATTGCCCTGGAAGAACAGCATGTTTTCCTCTTGCTCTGGTATTCCGCTGCGAGGACATAAGTACACACTCAAGGTCCCTAATGCTACACCATGCATAATAGGAAGCACTAAACCTAGAAAAACTTTAAAAGGTCGGTCTTAGTCCTGCTGCTGAACAAACAAAGCTAATAGATGTGCCTCATTTGTTCCGTCATCTCTTTGCTCTGCCGTGTGTTTTCCTTTCTTACACATATCCTTGCAGACAGGTTGATTTGTTTAACTACACACAGGTCAATGTCTGAATAGCTCACCTAGAAGCACCAGCACCACAGAAAGAGAAAATGGGGGAAAAACAGATGATGATGATGATGACATACTGCTTTTAAAGCACAACAAAACTCCTATCAACATCCGCAGTCCGGTGAATAGGCTGAGGTCAAAGTAAACCCTTTGTGCAGCAAGTGAGTAGTGGTAGAGATGACAGATTCTCCATCTTATTGTGAGACACGAAACAAAAGGGGGAAACATCTTTTGCAAGGTCACCATTACTTCTGCCTTCTTGATATACCTTCTTTCATTCTCTTTCTCGCTTCACCTATTTGCATGTCTCCACCTTTCTTCCCTTTTCACTTCTTTCCCCATAGCAACTCTGCCCCCATACATCCTACTTCCGCCTCCTCCCACATCAAGAAGCTTTGTAATAGCGCAGGCTGAACTTTAGAAGGGAAAATTGCGAAGACAAATGGTTGTTAGCTGATGGAGACTGGTAGCAAGCTTCCTAGCACTACAGACTATGAGCCAAAGTAGGGAGAAAAACCGTAGACCAAGGACAAGTGGAATAAAAGAAGTTAAGAAAGTTTTAAAGTACAGAGCAGAAAGTTATACAAGGTGTTCTCTCACCGAGGACTGTCTGTTCATCAGACCTGACGGTACACGCTCAGGCTAGTTGGATGCCCCACAACCACATACTAGTAGGGAAATAAATCAATGATTACGTATCATGCAAAAGGCTTGTTGTGACATGGCATTCGTCTGCCACTGAATCCATGTTCATGAAGAGGTTCCCATCTTGAGGCACACAAATTCCCATTTTTTCAGAGCAAGTTCCTGAAGGAATGATAAAATTTGTCTTCAGGGGGCTAGCTAACTATTCATATTTCTAATAAGCATATAGCTTTACAAGGTATAGGTATTGAATTTACTTTCCTCCAGTAAGGTAGTTTACAAGTTTACAATAAAACTTACATGTTTTATTGAACATTTGAAACTGGACTACAGCAATTAAGATGAAAGTTCAGCACAAATGTTAAATAAAAAGAAACTTAAATGCTCTACTGAACTTCTAGAACTTGGTTGCCAAATCACATCCGGGGATCCCTATCTAAATCCCATTGTGCCTCCAAGGAAAAAATCTTCTCCAAAGCATTGCCATTAGGCTTTCATATCAACACCCAAAACAGAACAGGTTGAGAAGAGTGGAGGTCACCCTTCTCATAGCCACCGTTTCAAGTTGGTTTCACTTGGTTGTATTTCCTACACTTGTTGGAACCTTTGAGTTTTGTACTTTAGTTTGAACTTGTCAGGGTCATGAGTAAATCCAGATCAGGTTTTGCAGAACTGATACTCAAGTGAGGTGCCCACCTCCAGAGTGTAAACAGATCTTAGTTGTTATTAAATAATGGTCATTAGCCGTCTAATCCTGAGATAAGGTGCATACCGATGAATTGAGTAGGAAGAAGATATTAACCAAGTTTGTGGGTGATATTTCGGAACATGTAAGCACTGTAACCAGGAGCAGCATTCAACGCAGTTAAGTACAGTTCTTTTCCTGAAATGGTGAGAAGTAAGCAATTAAGCATGGGATCATCAATCTAGGTAGCTACTAAACACACTTCATTTTCTCTCCCTCCTTCCAAAAAGTAAATCTGTTATTCTTTTATCATATCCTCTTACTCAACTGTTGTGGCATGTTACATTATTGTTAAATGTTTAAGCATGTTCTCTAAAGTTCAAGGTTAATTAAACCAGAAGGTTCATTGCCCTTTAGTTATTGTTACTGGACGGACTGTAAGGTTCATCCATTCACACCACCAGCCAATTTAATTTTTGCATACAAAGTCGAGCTTGTTTTTTGCATTCAGGATCCCTGCTGTCCCTGCTGCTATGAACTGTTTGTCATAGGAAACACCAGTGACATCGGCTACAGCACCTAACAACCTCCGCAAGCAGAATTAACTAAAATAATGGAAGATGGTATATTCTTTAAATCTGTAATAAAATTCTTTAAAAATAATAAAACTACTTATCTCTAATATATTAAGTGATAATTCTCAAACATCCAGCCAAGAATTTGAACCTATTTCTCTACAAAAAGACGCAAGGAAAAAAGGCGGTATGGGATGTATTACAAGGGTGGTACATAATTATTGTATCTAGATATCTCTACATGGAAAATGAAAGGATACAGCAAAGAAAACATGAGAGGATGTATTGTAATCTTACTCACTGCAACATGTAATAATTAAGCAGATGGTAAGTTAGAGGCCCTAAGTAAAACCCTAAGCTTACTTTTGCTTCTTAAGATAGTTTTATAAAAGGGAATTGGGATTAAATGTTAGTGGTATGGGAAAAAAATACATCATGGGATGTAACAATGAAAGTCTCCAGGAAGTTAAAATTGAACTAACTTACTGAAGTTTCGGTGTAAGAAAACATCCCACTTAGAAAATAGATTTATTAAATGAAGTTGGTTTTTTGTTTCTTCTCTCTTTTCGTTTTCATTCCAGCTGTGGTTGCCATTTTAAGGAACAAGAAAGTCCCTGCCTCACATGTTTCCCATGAGTTATCAGGAAGTACCAAAGATGAAGCAACAGCTTTCCCAGAAATAAAATCTGAAAACCTACCACAGATTCATGGAGGTATTCTTATTTGTCTTAATATAGGAGTTGGGATGTAAAGTTTTTAACAGAAGAGAATAAGCCTTTTCAGTAAGCAAGTGTAGAAGGCTGTAAGGAAGCTAAATTACCCATTTCTAAGTGGAGGGGTTAATAAAGTTCATATATATAAAGTAATTTTTACGTATGCATAAATTGGAAGTGTTGCTGCTTAATGCTCACTATTCATTAACACAGGCAGTCTTTTCAGCCCTGCTGATCATGAGAGTACACCTTAAGAATGAAAATAGAATTTTTGTTTTCCTTCGGTTTTGTTATTCTGCTTTCTCATCTTTACTGTCTTCTGTTCTATGAACTTTTCTGCACTGTAATGCAATACAGATGAAACCAGATTAAGGAAACTGATGAAATCTCTTCTGTAGGGTAAAGTGGGAAGAGACCTGAAGTTACTCATCTCTGTTTTATAAACTTGCACACAGAAATAAGCATAGTGAAATACAATGGGCCTACAATGAAAGGATAACTGAACTGGGCACGTGAAGGAAAAATATCTATGTTATTAAAATGCTAAAATTTACAGCCCTGGAGTGTGTAACGTGCTGTAACTCCATTCTAAAAGCATCTATTTTGTAATCAACTCTTGCAGAGCTCCAACAGCAAGAACAGAGCGAGCGTCCCCCATGTGCTAACCAACTGGTACCTGGATCTGCTCTCAGCAGAGCATGTTTCAAACACCGGTAGCTATCTGCATCTGAAGTAGCTTCTTTGCTGGTGGGAACTGCTGGAAGTTTACAAGAAATCCTTTTGCACACATGATAGGAGATAGCTGCTCACAAAAGCTCTGTTTGGGAAGTGTCTGGAGTCCTAGGAAGCGACTGAGGCACAATATTTAAAGCAAGGATTAGATAAAGCTAAACCAATGTTAAACCTGTGGTTAAAATGCCATGTTCTCCACTTCCAAGTATTTTCAGGTCCCATCTGCTTCTAAAGAGTTACTTGGAGAAACTATCCGCTGTCTCTCCTACACCTAGACTTGAAAGCCAAAGTGTTGGGTGCAGTTACGTATCCTCTAGTTTCTTCTCCATCTTATTCAGAGAACTGTAGTAAAAATACCTGCCTGAGGCCTTCTTCCGGGCCTCTGGTATTGTGCAACAGGGAATAGGGATTGCTGGGGCTACCTTTCTTTGGAGTTGGTGTTTCCCATCCTGCCAGAGGCTGCTTATGTTGTCTCCCCATACCAGAGGTCCTATGTGTATCTCTTTCCCCCTCCGCTACCCCACCGATTAGCTGAATCTCTGTAGTCCCCGGATACTTTAATTAATTTTTCCTTCATGGAAGGAAACACATCAGAGAGCCAGTGAAGTGCTTTGGAAGACCTGAGCTGGGAACAACACTCCTGGGAGGGATAACAGCTTCAGTCAAATATTCAAAACTAGCTGAAACTCTCAGCTCTGCTAACCCACATACAAGAAGGTAAGCTCTCCGTCTCTTTTTCTCAAATTCTCATTTTGCTTTTTTCTATTTTGCAACGTAGTCAGCATGTTTTTGTTTGTCTTTGTCAGGAACATTCCTCCAAATTTCACGGTTCACCTGGGCTGGCTGCTCATGCTGTAAATAGGAGGTGAACAAAATTTAACTATCAGGGGGGTGAGCTTAGCAGTCACAGACACAAATAGAAAAACAAGAAAGGGCTGGGAGTAGAACAGATTATTTATCATGAAGCAATATAATCTCTGACATATTTTTTCTCATAGCCTCTAATTTTGTACCATCTTTCTTTACTGACATCCTGACTCCTACTTCCAGCCTGTGTTTGATACCAGCCTCAGTTACCTTGCTCTTGCATGTTTACATGAGGACATCCATTCTTTCTCTGTCTTATTTTTTTGTTTCCTAGACAAGTATTATTTTTTCTTCATCTAGCTTGGACTTTTCCCTGTTGGTTCACATGCTTCTTGAAATGAGACACCAACACACACTGCGCTTGCTGCAAGGTCGCCACGTCGATCATTTTGTCTCACCTGTGATACTCATTCTCTGGATCCTCTTAAAAGGCTTTGCTTTTTCATAACAATATGACACGGCTGACTTGCAATCACTTTGTGATTCACTGTAGGCCCTGATCCTTTCTGAAGAATGTTTCCAATAAATTTACTCCCTTACCTTGTGATTATAAGTGGGAATAAAGCATTACATATGCTGATTTCTAATCCTATTTATTTCACCAGCTTGTCAGGATAATTTTGAACTATAAATTTCTCCCTCAAAGTGCTTGCAACTCTTTCCAGCTTAGTGTTTCCCACAAGTTTAATAAGTATAATCTTGCGTGTAATTAATGGCCAGACTGAGGACAGATGCCATCATAACCTTATTTGATATGCTTTTACAGTTTGGTAGTGACCAGCTATGCCGTGGTGACGTACGCACTCTCTAATCATGGCTTTTCTGTCGAGCACAGCGGTATCCAATCTGCACATCTTCTGCTAGCTTGATTGTAAGGTGTAACATCAGAGGATACCAGGACGCACAAATGCCAAGATATGACAGCTATCACTTCTTCTCGTGTATGTGGCCTGCTGTCATTGAGAGAAAATAGGTTATTACCATATTGGGCTGGCATTGCCAACCATTCCTCACAGCAATAATGCGTTTCCAGAATGTCCTCCTTATATACCCTTCATCGTGTCTTACTTTCTGCTTTGGCAATGTTGGATTTTTTTAACCCTATTGCTTTCTGTTTGGTAATTTGATTTAGTTTTTTTATTTGTGGTATGGTTCTTCTTGAATTTTGGGGTCAATGTCATTATTTAACCAAGTTGATTTTTTCTGCACGTCACTGTTCCTTGGATCAGGATGTTTTGTGCATGTAACCTTTGAGTTTTTCAGGTTTATTTTTGATTTCTACTTTCTTTCTTCGAAATCTTATCTAGCAACGTGGAGCATTTCAAAGATGTTTTATTAAAGTTCATTTCTTTCTTTGTCTCTCTTGTCATTTCATGAACAGTTGTGCAACTTGTTTGCTACTTTTGTTGACTCAGCTAGATTTGCTCACATTCAAATCTAGAAAGCCTTCCCTATAGGACGTCCTACATCTTCTATATTGACAGAATCTCTCTCAAACTTTCTACCTGTCAGCCAACCTTTTTCCCACTGTACCCATTTGCCAGCAGATACCTGTCAATTTGATTAGTGAACTTGGTGGTAATCATAGAATGGTTTAGGTTGGAAGGGACCTTAAAGATCATCTAGTTCCAACCCCCCTGCATCTCCCACTAGACCAGGTTGCTCAAAGCCTCGTCCATCCTGGCTTTGAACACCTCCAGCGATGGGGCATCCACAACTTCTCTGGGCAACCTGTTCCATTGCCTCAACACCCTCATAGTGAAAAAATTCTTCCTGTTATCTAAATCTACCCTCTTCCAGTTTGAAGCTATTACCCATCATCCTATCACTACATGCCCTTGTAAAAAGTCCCTCTCCAGCTAATGAAGGACCTTAGTATGATTTTATTTTAAATCCTCCCCTTAAAATTATATCCCCTGAATCTTCCTTATGCAGTACTCTATAATAAAGTCATACCATAGTGGGATCTTTCCTCTGCTTTCTCTTCACCCACATTTTGTTGCAGCTATTTGAACAGATCTCATGATGAGTTCTGGACCTCAGAAGAGGCACTCGTGTTCTTGATTTGCAAATCACGGTTTCCCATCATTTTTCAGCACACAATGTTCTTCTACAGCAATATGTGTCTTGTGAACTACCCTACCATGCTTGCTGTGCTTATGAAATCCTACGGTGTAAGAAAAGCTTGTCTTGCTTATTTGCTTAGTGGTGCACAATCATCGAGGATGTTCAGCAGCTGAACCCTTCGTTTTTCTTTATTTGATTAGTCAGATAACAGGCAACAGAGTGACAAAGTAGTTGGGCCTTAGAGCACTTATGTATCATCCGTGCAGCGAGGCAGTCCCTGGGATGAGTGGGAAGGTTCTCTTGGTTAGCTTCTGCTGACACCTACTGCCAGAGCTGAATGCAGCAAAAGAACACAGGAGAAGGCTTTGGCGCTGTCCCACGGGATTCACGGTACGGAGCTTCGGGTTCTGACTACCAGTATTGTGCTTAAAGAGACAAATCCCGTCCGTAGTTTTATGGACATAAGAGTAATACAGTCCAGAATGGCAATGGCAACTTGGGGTTTTCTATTGCTGTTTTTCTAGTAAAATTAGTGAAGGACAAGAGTTAATTTAAAGTCTTTTTATGCATTTTCCATGATAGAAGCTAATGAGTTTATGGCTAGAAGTAAATACTTCTCAATGGCAAAAAAAAAAAATGTAACTTTTTTTTTTTTTTAAATAGATGATACATCTTCATTGTTACTGCAAATGGTTCTACATCAGGTTCCAGAAAAAGCTTCTCCTCAAAGCAATTCCTACCCAGTAGTAGGGACCTGTTTCTCTGTTTTTACAAACCTCCTTTTCACTTACTTCAATACTGAGAAATCACATCCAGGGCAAGGAAGTGTGGTAGAAGATCCCACTTACTGGAAGGGTGTTTCGTTTAGTGAACTGCAATGAATTTACGCACACAAGAGCTGCATTGCAGACCTTTATAGGTGTATAAAGGACTAAGAACCTTCTGAGCTATCAGAAAACCAGAAACTGTTATGATATCTAGCTACTGGTGCATTTTGGAAGATGGGATATTATGCTCAGTTTTTAAAGGACAGGGCAATGAGCCAGTTTGAAGGGTTCGTCTAGTTTATATTTGAAGTGTTATAACATCTAGGTTAAAACCTTTAGGAGAAAATCTGAGGATAGAGGGGCTTTGCTTGTTTTTCTTTTTTTCAGCCTGTCGATCCGCCCCCACCATTTCATATTTGTGTACCAGGTTCTCTCCTACGTGTTCAAATCTGAAAAATTCAGGCTCTCAACCAGTCAGTACTTCCAAATGTAAGCGTAATCATAAGCCAGGCATCACTGCTATGTGTTTTGTGTAAAAAGTGTTCATTGCCTTTGCCACCTATCTACATCCTTGACTTGGGAATTCTTCTGTACTGGAAACAGTTGTTCATTCTTCTCTACTAAACTGGGTATTTGCAGAGAGACTTTCACTATGGACCAGACAGTAAATCAGGATGCTTAAATACACGTGAATGTCAAATAGATTTAACTAAACCTTTATCAGCTGACAAGATCAGTGACTGTGCAAATGCTGTGAACATACAAATCAATACGGCACTGAGTGTGTTAGTCGCTCAACCTATTTTATTTTGAGGAATTTATCTTCTAGTGTAATGGGATTGTACCATTCCTTCAATTTGTATTTGACAGAGCACTATGGAAAGCAGATAAATATTCACAGTAATTGCTGTTGAGACTTCCATGTAATCAGGTTACACATCTAAGCTAATAACACTTACATTCGTTTCTTTTTTAATGGTCTACTGCCCTAAAGATTGATTTTCTGTTGACGGTTGCTGGACACTGACAGTTCTGATGAATCAATTTTCTTTGCCAGTTGTGCTGGCATCACCTCTCAGAGAGATATTCAGAAGAAAAGATGTGGGCCCTTAATTTTGCAGAGGAGTTTGCTTGTGAAATCAATTTAATCTGCTTGAAAGACAGGGCCTCAGAACCAGGTTTTGAGACAAGAAATAAAAGGAAAGCATAGGTAAAAAAAACCCCACCAGTGTTCCCATTGAGCAGCTTGTCTTGGATGCCGAGATTGTCCCTGCATGGGAGTCAGCTGTAGAGCTGTTCTTACCAGACAAGGCTGTACCTGAACAAACACTGGGAACATTGAGTTCGCAGCAGCAAAGCCTTTGAGCAGGTTATTTGGATAGTTGTAATTAGTATTAGAACCTCTGCCCAGTATTTGCCTTTTCATGTTGTTTTCCTAACATGCTTATGATTTGCTAACACACATACCACATCTTGAGCAGCCCAGCTTTGGTCTCCTGTGCAGGAATGACATCAATGTCAACAAAGTGTTAGCAGTGCACCAACACACCAACATTAGTGGTGTGAAATACAGAACCCGTTGCAATGTCAGCAGCTCAAGCTCTGGTTCTGTGAAAGCGCTGAAGGAAAACAGTTTTTCATTCTGGAGATCATTGGAAGGCAGTAGAAGAGGGATGTGGAAGTTATTCAGTTGGATGTATCTAGTACAAGAGTTACCAGTCCAGGTCCTGAAAATAAGCCAGATGCTGGTTCCTAACCACTATCGACTAACTATTAATTAACCCAAAGGTTTATGAAAGGTTTGGGTTGAAGTTGCTCAGTGGTGATTCCTGTCTTTCCAGAACTCTGTGCTCAGCTGTGCGCTGCCTCTGAGGACAAGGACGTGAGGAGGCTTGTGACCAACACCCCTTTGGCATACCGCAGTAAGTGTGGTAGTGAGTGCTCAGCCTTTTAATAACACCCGCTCAAGTGAAGGGCAACAAAATATATGCAGTTCGGCGGCAGCAGTTTGGAAGCAAGTGCAGAATTAGTTTAACAAGAGTGAGAAATACAGGAGTCCACACTGCATGGAACTCGAAGCTGTGCTGTGGGGGGAAGTACGTACTGTCGTTGACTCCTTGTAGACAGATGGTACTGCTAATAGGACTTATGATGATATTGTAAGTACTATCCAGTTGAGGGCCTGCCCATGCTTTTTAGACACTAGGGTGTCATATCTAAATAGAAAAAAGTTGCATTCATGGTGGGTCGCAATGACATTACCGTCTTCCCTCTAGCTCACACTCGTGTTTTCTCTCTCCTCTTTCTGGAACGTAAGGCTGAAATGTGGAGTGCTTTTAGGGCCAGGTCAGGCAAAACTGCTACTCTTGGAGGCTGGGCAGGATCAGTTCTGCCAGGGATTCGATGAAGATAACACCAGATTTTAGCTGTCCTTTCTTCATAATGCGTGGTATGGAGAGCATGCTGAGTTGTAGCTGAAGGCTGATGATACCTTTCACTTCTTGAGAAAAGAGAGCATCTTCTAGTTTATCACGATCTGTTCTTTGGCACGCTGCATGAGCCTTTTGTTTCTGTTTAGCTGGAAACTTCTGTCCTTGCTCGTCCAAAGAAACAAGTCCCTCTGAGAAATAATTGCTTTCGCCTGGGAATGACCCATTTCCTGAGGGTGAATGACAAAGAAGAGAGGGAATAGCACTGGGTGAAGATCAAACTTAAAATTTTCAATCTTCCACCCTGGGCCTGAAATGAATGCCTGGTATTTTGCCTGGCAGTGCTTGGTTCTCATCAACAGAGTGGCTTAGGTTCAGATACATCCTGTCGCTGGCAATTAACCACTCTTCTGACCCACTATAAATAGATTTAACTTTGTAATCAGTGTAATCTTCCAGTATTTGGTAGATTCAAAAGTAATCCTACTTTCCTGACTGAGATGTTGCTGTTCACATTGCCTGTGAAAATAAAGTGAATATTGCTGTGATCTTTGGTAGGACTCATTGACAGACTTCTGCAGGGTATCTGCTAACACGGCAGACACTGTATTTCCTGAATTTTCCTTTAAGGCTGCTTAAAGGTTCAGTTACTCGCATGACCTGTATTTGGTGATATAACGCAGAACTTCCTTATCCCATTTACCAGATACAGTGTATAAAGCTTGTAAATAAACGTGCATTTAATTTGCATAAATTATTAACTTGCCAGAGAATTGTGATTTTTATCAAAGATTCCGTAATGAAAGTGTATTGTTGCAGAAATTCCTTGGGCAATCTTTCATGATGGTAAGTCTGCATATAGCTGGAATACTTACAAATGTCATTCATTGAAAACATTGATGTTAATTAGGGTCAAGTGACCATAAAAGATAGAGTCCTCTATTGAATATCATTTATCACTGAAATTAATGTAGAGAACAGGAAGAAGAAATGCTTTGGACTTTACAGTCATAGCTTATCAAGTGCTTTCATAAAAACATCTGTCTAGAGAAGTAAACAAAACATCGAAATTTCCGTCGTCTGTGACAGTAAAAGCTAATTATTTCACCAGGCTGCTACCTATTATTTAGTACAAAGTACTATTAAACAATGACAGAAGTGTTTATTTCCCATATGCGAAGAAATGGATTGTTCCAGAGGCCAGCGATGCTACAGAAGAATTCTTTTGACATTCCTTCAAAATGCAGGCCGGGTTAGCGCAGGATTGTCACCGTCCAATGCCCTGAATGGTGCCCATTCTCAATAGCTGCCATGCAGCTTCAGAGAGGACAGAGGCTTCCCTATTTGCATTTTTACTGCGTTCCTGCTACTTATGAAGGGAAGGCTAAGGAATGAATGGGCATAGACTGCTGATTTATCCCCAAGTACAAGGCACACTGGCAGGATTATGGAGCTGGTGATGCTGCTACCTTACTGCCATACACATAAAAAAGAATTAGTGGCAGGCAAGAATGAAAACCTGTCTCATAATTTTCACCTTTTCCTCTTCAAACTCGTCCCGGGCTGTGAAAGATTAGATAAAAGATTGCGCTGTGGAATGCATGCATTTACACATACATGTATATTTTCTATGCTTGACAAATTACTGTAGCTGAGAGGGAACGAGCATGCACAGCTCCGCTGCTGTCACTGGAAGGTGGCAGTGCTCGGTCTGTCACAGGGCCAGGCCTGGAGCCTTTTTTTTCCCTTAAGACTGTGATAAAGCACACAAACAGATTTTTTCAGTATGTATTAATCATCTGAATCTTTATGATTTAAATGTCAGCTGCATAAATCACTTTTCATGGATTAATGAAAATGAAACATGATCTTTGTGTTAAGAAGTACAAGCACAATACGTTCTCGATTATTTTTATTCTAGTTTTAAATTGTTTGAGTGACTATGGAATAGATGAGGCCCCGGGATGTAAATGCCAGTTGTTTGTTTGGTGAACTGGGATGACAGAGGAGGAAGGAAGGGGTTGTTTTTGCCCTTGTATTTGTTGGGCTGGGTGGCTCTAGTACTTGGCAATAAGCAGTGAGGTGCTACCTCATCCTTCAGTAGTTCAGCTTTTGTTTTCCTTTATTAAAGGATAAATCTCTGTCTGGAATGGCTTTCAGAGAACTTTAAAAACCCCATGCGCTGACAGTAACCCTCCTCGAGCTCTCTGCATGGATGTGCTGCCAGCCCACCATAATTAGGCTGGAAGTTGTGAATATTATTCCCTTTCGTTTTTGTGAAGTATCGTTTCAGACGGCCACTGGAGATAACGTAAGCACCAGCTTCGTTCCCTCATTATCTCCTTATGTAGTGCCAGCAGGACGGATCACTTGTGTTAAGAACTTGCTCTCGCGTCTCCTCATGTCTTGTTCTAGTGCTATCAGCAGCAGGCAGCTGGGGAACACCTCCATTTAGATAGCTCACCTCCCAGAGCAGCAGCCTGGTAGCTGCTCGGGAAGCAAAACCCCGCAGAGGCTGCATCAAGCTCCAGAAAGCCTGGGGAGTTCAAAGAGCAGGCACAGCCCCGTGTCAGCCATGGCTACGGTGGCTCGTTGTGGGCCGAGCCTGTGTGCCCACATCGGAAGGGGACTGCGGCCTGGGAGGACGCGCTGCTGGCAGTGCTGCTCTTTGAAAGCCTCCACGCCCAGGAAGCCCCCGGGGCTCACCCCCGGGCACTCAGGCCCTCCCTGGGCAGCAGCCGTGAGGCTCAGGCTGGGGCCCGGCTGCCATGCTCGGGCCCTGTCCGCCCTTCCTGCCCCTTTCTCTCGGCGTCCAACAGGCAACCTGGTGGGGCTCGGCCGGGCGGCGCCGTGAGGAGACGGGGCTCAAGCCGGGGGGACAAGGCCCGGCACCGAACCCCCTCGGCTTCGGGCAGCGTGAGCAGCCGCCTTCCCTGGCTGCCTGTCCAGAGGTGACACGAGGCGGGTGGCCTTGCTCCAGCGTTCGT
>VXBH01005750.1:302034-318252 GCA_013400035.1 Rynchops niger | reverse complement strand
GCTGGCCTTCAGCTAGCACATCCCCCCAAGTCCCGTCCCCCCCCAAGACTGGAACTGCCTATCCTGAGCTCCCCCAGTCTGCATCTCCGGAGAAAGGAGCTGTGTTTGACTGGACCAGTGCCAGGCAGGTGCAGCGTGCGTGTTGCTGCCCATAAAACCCATGAGAACGCCAGGCTGGTGGAGAAGTGTTTGATTAGGGCAATGCAACCCACCGCTATCGCAAGCCAAGTTCCCTAGCTTGTCCTAGCACCTCGCACTCAAGTAGTACTTCTGATCCTAAAGGGCTGGAGGCAACGCAGCTTCTGCTCACCAATAAAGTGCAGTGAAACTTCCTCCTGGCCTGACCTGGCAATTGCTGGAGTGCCCTCCCTCCCACCAAGCAGATTAGGATCATGTGAAAGGTGTTATGTTGTTATAGGACTTAACAATGAATTCAGGCAGGGAATTGTTGCCCAAATTGCAGTTAGGCTAATTGGAACAACTGAGAGCATAAGTACACTCCATGAAAAATTCAGCGAAATTTTTAACAATGAGAAGTAGTGGTGGACCTTTTTTTCTGCTTTATCTGAGAGACTTTGTCTCAAGCAACCCCATAAAATCCTGTGGGACTATTGATTCTGATGTTACCCTGCCCCAAAGGTGTGCCTAATGGGTGATATCTGACAAGATAAGGCTTGTGCATACTATGGCTGCAGAGTTTTAATCATTTCTGCATGAGCATTTTAGCTCAGGAGTATATTCATGTAAGTGTTTTAAATGGTCTCCAGATGTTGTAAAGTCACTATAAAAAGATAAAAACCATCTACAGATTTTAAGAAAGGCCACAAAAGGGCAGGAGAGGAAGGTCAGATATTGGGCCTCTTATCAGTTACAAGTAATGTCTAAGTGAGTGTGCATGGCAAAGGAACATTACTCCTACTTTATCTGAAACCCACAGAAATGCTGCACTCTGGATGTGGTGGTGACAAGTCCCTTCTCCATCTCCCTACCTACTCTATTTACTGCTTCCGTCTCTCTTAGAGAGTGTGGAATCATAATAATCAGCATTTTTTTTGCATTGTATATAAAATAAAAGCAATAACTCAATAACAGAAAACCTTGAGCTAAGGGTGTTGTTTTTGGGACTGTGTTCATTTTCGTTCAATGCACGAGCTGTGCGTTAGAAACTATTCCCTCTGGCAACCCATAAAACAGAAACTTCTCCATTTTTTCCACCCCAGGAAACATTCTGTCAGCAATTCACTTGCAGTGTTCATCTATGAATATTGAGATGGCTTTTTTTGTGTCTCATTCCTAATGTATTAACACAAGGTGCAGTGAGTATCTACAGTATACTGCAAACTGCGTGAATAATTACAGTGTGAACAACAGTAAGCCCAATCAGGAAAACACAGAAGGCTGGAATGAAATTTTTGATGCACAACAGGGCCTGTGACATTCTGATTTATTCTACTTCTGTTCTACTGTTGTCAGAAAGCCCATTAGTTTTAAGGCCGTGGCCTTGTATAGTTCAGTATTTCTGCATATTCTTCAAGCAGATGGTGCTCCAGGTTTCAGCGAGGGTGCTCAATAGGCAGGGAGATCTGCGCACACATCAGTTGTTACTGTGGTGTTACAGATGCATAGGGACATATTAGACAGGCGTGGAAACGTGCAACACATAGGTCAGCCGTGCCCTAAAGCTTGCTGCTGAAGGTTTTGGGTGACAACTGCAAGGATTCATGGTACGGTCCCACCTGTCAGCTAAGCCAGCTTCAGCTAATGCTTTGTTGCAGCTTCCATATGGGAAGAGTGTGCACACCATTGGTGAACATGTCTCAGTTAGCAAGTGATAACTCCTTAAGCTGCAATAACTTGACTGTGACTTTTTTATCCATACCCCAAGTGTAAGCTAGGAGTGGATGAGTCAGGAGGCAGGAGAATACAAGGTATCAGTGTATCCTGAAGGGAGACCTGGCAGAACATCACCAATTTGGGCAGCATTTGTGCTCTCCGGTCTAAGTTTTAAGGAGAAATATGAGAAGAACTGATGTATTTTCTCTGTGGACTTCCATGCCGAGTGACTTTAATGCATAAAGGCAGAGATTAGAGAATGCAAGAAGTTACTTGTGGGAACATGTGGTAGACAGACAAAGACAGATAGCATTTTTGATGCAGTCAAAGCAGTGACCAATCACATGAGAAAGTTTAAGAGCTGGGTTATAAATGCTGTTAGGATTAGATGCTTGTTCTCCCAGCAACTAATGGGACATTGCCAGGAGAGGACTTCAAAATCATAAATTGGATCTTAAAAATCACAACATCACTTTAAAAATTGTTACCTGCTTTTTTTTTTTCAATAATGGAACAGCATTCTTTTTATTTGATTTCTCATTTCTTGACTCAGTAAGAGTACATTCTGTTTATATTTTCTTTTTTTTTTTTTTGCATCATGACCACAAAACTAGAAAGATTTTTTAATGAAAAATGAAAACTCTTATATTCCTTCTTGAGCTAGGGCTTCAAGGAAATGTCAAGTGTCATGAGATTCATGATAAAAAGGATAGCTTTGGCAAAACATATAAACATTTTTTTTGTGTGTGTTGAGCCAAATAAGCTTGTTTTATTTCCAGGTTTTATCCGCTTCCATGGAAATGTTGGATAACTGTTTAGTATCAGGGCTGTCGTCCTTCTGATGCAAGGATGTGTTGCTTTCAGGAGCCTGCTGTTGAAGCAGATTGGCTATTCCAGCATAGGCATATTTTGAAAATGGCTGGTCTCACAGTCTCTCCTCTTGGCTGTCATAACATATCCAGGAAAAAATGCCCACCTCTGCACTGGAAGTGTTGGGTGCTGTAAGTTTTCTATCAATGTACAGATTTAATCACAGAGTAAGGACTCCATTTTGGGTGCCAAGGAGTTTTGAAACTCTGCACCCTGGTGAGAAAATGGGTTTCAGCATCTACAGCTATTTAGGTGACAGCAGAATTTTCAGAAACAGAAGAGAAGGGAAAGAAATCAATGAGCAGAAATGATTAAGCACAAGCATGTAATACCAGGAAATGGTTGCTTTATCCATCTGCATTCTTAACCATCATTCATCACAATTAGTTACTACACGGTACCTGCAACTATAAATAGTTTTCATTTGACCTTTTCTGCAGCTGTTGAACACAGAATATGCAGATATACCTTTGAAGGCTTCCACGTGTTTCAAGTGTGAAACAGTAAACACTCTTGCACCAGACTAGAAGAAGGCATCAGTGGTCACTTGTATGGATAGCCTCTTGGTGCTCGGGGAGTGAGGTAAGGCCCTACCTCCTCCACCAGTGCTTTTTAGGCAATGTGTCCACAGGGTGTGCAGATCTGCTGAGATGGGGTACTTAGGGACATGGTTTAGAAGTGGCTTTTGTCAGGGTAGGTTAATGGTTGGTCTTGATGATCTTAAAGGTCCCTTCCAACCTCAGCAATTCTTTGATTCTATGATTCTGTGACCGCCTCAGAGAAGCTATGTGAGTGAACAGGGCAGGACTGAGATGGTTTGGCCTTTCCCTCCTTGCAGGGCCCCGCATTCTGATGCGCGTTCACTGCTCAGCACTGGCACGGTCCCACAGGGTCAGGACTGCCTTCCTGCTACCGAACCGCATGTCTTGCAGCTGCATCTAATCCTCCTGCTCACAACACATAGTGCCTTGTCTGGGAGGAGACACAGAGGCAGTTTCAAAAGAAAACCTGGGCTTTAGGGCTTCCAAACATTAATTCAACTTAGATGATTCCCTTTTCTTGTCCTGGATTCAGCTTCTGTAGGACCAGGGTTACTGCACCTAACTTGGGCTGAGGTTGCTATGTGGTAAAAGGAAGTGAAGAGTACTTCACATCTGTATGCTAGTCATGAATATATGGCAGATTTGCAATCCAGTTTTTCCTGCGATCCCTGGATAAAATGGCAAAGAATCTCACCTTGGATTAATTAATGGGGATTCCCACACAGGGTCCTGCACATTCCCATCCACATTCCTTCTCTTAATAAGAAAATATGGTTTCACGCTTTGCACTTGGAATGACTCTGAGAAACTGAAAAGGGTTTGACCAGTACAAGGCTGGGATGAAATAGAGACAGAGAATGCACCTTGTGCTATGGTCTAATACCATGGCCAGTTTTTTCCTAGGACATTTTTGCCTCTTAATTTTTAAGCAAATGAAACAGCCAAACAGAATATTCTCCTGCCTACAGATATTGTCTAAATCCAAGCAAATATTTGCATATATTTTGGTTAAGTTTTCTACATTTTCTGCCCTTTTACTTCCCAGATGCCTCTACCGTCTATTGTGGTGCAGATTTTCTTTGCAGCTTGTGTCAATAAATGCTCTAATAATACCCTGTGCAAGCATTTGCCATCACGAGAGTGCCCTAAAGTTATTTTTAAACTCTGCCATATGAAAGGACATCTAACTGCTAGCACTTGTGCTGCAGTTCACTGGTACAAAAATATGTGCACAGTTAATTGCTGGTATTAAATTGCATCTTGCAATTTAGCTGGAGCTGCACTTAATACATTCTTTGAAATAGATATGCATGTGTGTGCACACCATGTGTTTTTCTTGAACATGAATGGCTAGGACCATTATAGTGTATGATGTGTTAAGTAGTAAATAAAGACATAGACCTGGCCAGAGTCTGTGACTTAGAGCAACCTTGTGATGCAGAGGAAATGGGCGAACCTCAGTGAGATGTGTGGTGAGTGCTGAGTTGGGGTGGAAGCTGAAGGAAAATTTGTGGCAGGTGTGGGATTAGGGAGAGAGGAGGTCCTTGCCTGTCCTCTGCTGTAAAGGCTTTCAGAGTGATGCAACTGTAAATTTGAATGTGAAAATGCTTTCATTCTGCATGCAGTAAACTAAGGAATCCCAGAACTAATATGAAAGCTCAACTGCCTTAGCAACCACACAAATTTCATTAAAACACCCTCCTGCTTCCTCTGCTGCTGCCTGTTTCACTTTTCTTTGGAAGACTATTTGCTTCAAATCTTTCCTGCAAGTGTAAGGAGACAGTTCTGCATTCCCGTTCAGTCTGGGGCCAATCGGCTGTGCCTGCAGATGTGTGATATGGTGGCTCACATGACACTGATATATGTCCAGTATGCATGGAGGAGACATCACCCTATCCATTTGTATAGGCCACAAAGCAGCCAGTGATTTAACAGGGTTGTTACCATTACTTATTGATGTGTCTGATGTGCCAGGTTCTGAATGAGCATCATCTTTCTTAGAAAGTCTGTATTTGTCTTTGCAATTATCACCATGAAGTCATTCATCTTTTTAAAAGATATCCTAAATCTAGGGTATTCTTACATTTTTGCTTATGTTTTGTACTAACACTATTTTTGTTTCATTTGTGTCACCCCAACTTTTTATTACCCTAGACAACCAAGACTTGTCTGTAATGTATTTTGCAAGGGCCTTCCACCGTAGTAGGTTAGGATATTCTCTGCCAGTGATGAAACATTCACTGTGATTACTCTTGTTTTCTAGCTACCAAGTGTGATGCTCTACTTTTATGTGCCTTTAGAAAAGGAGCGTAATGAATCCATCCCAAAAGCTTGTATGCAAATGTCAGGTTTTCCTGTGTGATTATTCTGATGTTATTACAAGAGATCCCAGCAGCCTCTGTCACTGATCAGGGCCCCATTACATCTGTACTCTGAACACATCAAAAAGAGACAGTCCTTGCTCTGAAGGGCAGAGACTGTTGGTGTCCTTTAGGGAGTGTTTCCATGCTACTGCTCTAGCTGGTTGGGGTCCAGCTGCAGAGACATGGGGTCCAGGAGCTGACCCTGTGTTTGGCACTGTGCAGAGACCCCCTTTACCTGTGAGAGCCAGCGAGGCATTGTGCAGGTGCAAGGATGACCTTCTGTGTTTTGTTGGAGGGCCGTGGTAGAGGTCTAGCTGGGCCTTTTTGCTCAGCAGCTGTTTGCTTCCCCCAGTGGCAAGCAGCTGGTTTGCTTTGCCTTTAAACATGGTTCACTTTTACATTTACCTTTCAATAGAAGAAAAGGAGCTGAATGATCCCTCTTGGCGTACTACACTGCACTGGATACAGGGGGTTGAAATGGCTTGGAGCACCCCCAGCCCTATTTCTGTGTGTTGAAATTTCTGAGTGTCTGACGGCAGCGGTATGAAGTTGACTCCCTGAGCAGCAAAGATTGATTTCTCTGTTGCGTAGCCATAGTCTCCACAGAAGTATCCTTTCCAGTTATGTTTTGAAAGTCATCAGACATGCTGTTACAAATGATCACAGAAGATTACTGGAGATGCTGCAAAATAATAGTGAACCAAGTAGCATCTGTAATTTCCACTGCTGGTTTGCAATCATCACTCAAAATGAACCCTATCTCAGTTGTAGGGCTAAACTTTTTTCCCCTCCTCTTTCCCCGCTGCTGTATAAAACAGTTGAAATAGATACTGTCTCATGAATTTTTATGCAAAAAGCTGAGCTGCAATCCACTGTACCAACAGCTAGCATGCTTTGTGAAGATCAAGACTAGCTCAGAAAATACTGGAGGGAAGTCTACATTTCCAGTTACTGTAGGCTGTGTTATAGCTCAAGTGACTGAGATATATATCTCGGATGTTCTTTCTTCTCAATTCTCCCCATATAAATCAGATGCTGCTTATGCACAATATTTATCACCATTCCTGTTTGTTAATAGAGGTTTTACTGTTTTATGAGCATGATCACCTCCATAGCCCTTGATTCCTGTGAGTCACTGGTGTCATAAATGCCCTCAGTGCAAAAGAACAGACATGAATCAATTTTAATGGAAAATGAGCTGTGATACCTGTATTCTTCTCTGTCTTCAGCATGTTGAATTGTCTTGCAATAATGCCTCGGGCCTTGCTCTGGTAACGTGCACAATCAGGTGTATAACTTAAGGCATGAGTGTAAGCCCAGTGGCTATTAAGCTATGCAAGCTTAGATGCTTCATTAGAGGACATGGTAAACCTGCTGTGTGACTTGGAGATGTCCCCGTGTTTCTGGCAAACATTAAGATATTAGGTCAGATGATAAATTAATATGTGTGCTTTTACTTCCCATGTTGTGATCTGGGCTTGCTGCAGAGTTTTTGGAAAGAAACCTGATCACCCCTGGCTGTTAAGAAAGGGAAGATGGGTGGCAAAAGTCCAAAGTCCATTCCTAAATTCCCACATTGAAAACTCAGGTGGTGCCACTCAAAGGCAAAACCAGAGAGGAATGTCAGAATGTCAGTGCTAGGAGATTGTCTTTGATTTTGTATTTCGACCATACCAAAGGTGTTCTTTGCACTTCCTCCATTTTTCATTAATAGAAATGTCTGTGGTTCATGCATTTCACATAAGATTTAAGGGCCATTGGGAAGAGAAGACTCCACCAAATCTTATTCATGGCATAGAGCTTTCTGAAGCCGATGTGGTGCTCATCAAATTGTGTTTGAAAGTTGAGAAACTCATCACTATCTAAGCTAGCCACCTCACCACCTGGGACACAAACTTCACCTTCTTTTGAAACAGGTAGGGTGGTTGATATTTAGATCAAGAGGCATAGATGGATTTTACCCTTGACTTTGGTGAAGAAGGAAAGGAAAAAGCATTGGAATGGGAGCAATCTTCTAAGTTTATCAGATGCTTTTTTGCACCTGATTCTCCAATTGCTTTAATGATTTCACAGGAATATCTTGTCAAAGCCTCCTTGTTTTTGTATGAAACTCTGCTCCTCAATTTACACTGCTGCGTTAGCCCAGACTGCTGGTTAGACTATCTTGACTGCTTCCTTTTATTGCTGTAGTCTTCTGGTTATCCTGCATTAGGCGAAGCTGCCTGGGAACCTGAGATGTGGGAACCTGTGTGGGCATTCGGTGGGTTGCACAGCCAAGAAGCATGAGTGACATGACCAGTCTGGGGCAGTCACAGTGCCAGAGTTTTGGCTGGGCATCCCTTACACCCCCCATACCCTAGTTTTTCTGATGGCCTGCAGAAAGCTAGCAGCTGCTGGGGTGGCTAATCCAGGTAGTGATTAGTTTCTTTAAACCCTCCTACGAGTTGAATGAGCAGCATGGGCCCCAGAAAACTGTGTGACATGGACACGACCTGGTGCGGTCCTCTTCTGTTCCCGGCAGTCTCACGTGGAATGCATAAGGCCTAGAATGTGTCTCTCACATACGGAGCCATTTTGTTTTAACGCTCTTCTCTCCACAGTAACTTTTAGATCTTCTCTGCCTATTATCTGTTTGTTGGCAAAAGTGTGCAATTGTGATTAACAGAGGGAACCCAAAGCTGCTAAGCTATATTCCATGTTCTTTCAGTGTGTTATGTGATCTTAGGGCTAGACTTATTTTCATATATATTGTAGGCACTTTAGTATGTTTTTGAAGCCCTCCAACTGTTTGACTCCTGCAAAATTAGGTGTCCTATTGCCCTTGAGAATATGTCTGGGTGCTGAATTTTTACTCTTAGGCTTCAACATTCTTTTTGAGAGCTCTGANGAGGCTTGATGTGAAACCCCTTACCTCTTTGACAACAGTAAATTTTAAAATAAAAATGTTGTTGCTTTTTAATTGTGAAGTTTGGTTTCAGGCACTGTTAACACTTTCACTCGGGTCAAATTTAATGATACCTCTTTCACAACTTAGCTCCAGCAGCACCAGTAGACTCTGTTCCAACCAGCCATCTCTTCTCAATAGTTTCTGTAAGCGTATTGGTTTTGTCAAGCTACAAAGCTTGCAACATTTCCTACAAAAATTAAAACAAGAATGTCTCGCTGCATCTGACAAATCACACATGATACCAAAGCAAAATGATTTGTACTGTCTATTCTCAAAAGTTATTCCCTCTTATTATTTTTTTTTTTTTTAAATTCCATGGAAACACTTTTTTTTTGTGAATTCTGAACCACGGATTCTTTAAATGGGCTTGTAATGAGATGGCTCTTTTATATGAATTTGTGAACTTTGCTGTCAATTCAGATCAATAAATCCTGAACCAATTGAGTTTTTTAATATAACTTACTGAAGAAGAAGAAAGTACTATGGATTTGATTGCTTCCTCCAGCTTTTGAAATGTAAAGAACAAACACAGTATCAGAATAAATATTTTTTTTCTCTCCAGGTTAGGCTTGTGCGGTATGTATTTAGTCATTCTAGCTGATTCATAGCCAGCGGTTTGCATCTTCAAGAGCAAGTACAGGGTGTTCCTTCTGAGATACAATGATCAGTTCTGCAAACACTGCTTAAATGATATCTCGCCATATTATGTCAGCTCCTGCCAGCACCTCTGTAAGTTAGAGGTTGTATCAGCACTTCCATTATAAATATAACATTTACACTACTACCCCCTTCCTTGATTTATATCGTGCTCCTGCACTATAACACAGAATCACATTTGCTTTGTTCACTGCAGCTATACAGTGCTGTATAGAGGGCTGAGGGCTCAGGGGATTTTTCTTCAAGTGCTCCCAAATCTCTCTCCCGCACTATAAAGCTTAGCGTTGCCTTTTCAGCAAATATTGATGCTTTTTATTCTTTGCTTCAAGACATTATTCTGTTTATATGCTGTGTACCTGGACTAAGGTGCATTTACAATTTACTGGTACACATACTGCAGGTGCTTTAAATCCTTCCATGTATTATGTACCTGGTCATTTGGAAGGAACAGATGTCTTTCTGCACCAAAGACCTCATTCTGCATTCTCCATGTCCCTGGTTTTGCCACTGAGTCAGGACACAGGTCTAAAAGCATAGTACGTTGAGAAGTGACAGAAAAGGTAACCAAGTATAGGGATACAACTTTATTAAGCTCATGCATGATAAGCACCCACTGTATTCATGCTCCATTTATGTGTCATTACAGATGGTTAATAAATCATTAATACATGATGTTACAGACACAAATAACAAGCTATTACAAATGGTATCATTATTCTATCAGCAAATGGCGTTGGAAATTACATTTATAAGCACAGAGTTTGGCTCAGTAGCTATCTGTGACAACTGACTTTCCAGACATCTTCTATTTAAAGTCATTAAAATGTCTAATTCATCACTTATAAGCTATTTAGAAATGGGCACTCTAATATGTTCAATACATCCCCTATGGATTTACTGAAATTTTTCTCTCGTCTTTCTCTTCCTTTTGTTTCATATGATTTTGTGCCTTCAACATTTCTTCTGAAGAAGAGCATCTGTGAACTGCTTGTTTGCTCACACAGAGTGGTGTAAACATTATTGTTTACTATTTTTTGATTTGAGGTACAGAGCACTTGGGAACACTCCCTATTTTTAGCCATAAACTTTCAAAAAAATCATTGTTTCAGAAATTTTTAAGTGAAAAAGCATATCATCCAGGAGCCGGTCTGCCTAAATGGCCGCCTTTTATGTCTTGTGACACAACGTGAAAGATCATGAACTTTGGATCACATGTACTGCAGTGTGAGTATCACCTCCGTTTCTTGGAGGACACGATCAAGCAGGGCAGCACTGCCAGTCCCGCCAGGGTATGCGCTAATCAGGATTTGCTACCACCACCTCCAGTGGTGTATGGAGCAGGGAGGATGAGGGCAGAGTGGTCATGGGGAATCAGATAGCCTGCTCAATCCTCCTGCTACCCACTCCACCTCAGAGCGTGGGAGGAACCTTATTTTGCAGGTACCTGGGTACCACCTGCCTGCTGGATTAAAAGAACTGTTCAGCAGACTTTGGGTTATGAATCCAGTATGTTTTAAATAATTGCTAGGACTAAGAGAAGGCAGAAAAGAATAAAAAAAAAAAAATTTGAAGTCTTTTATAACAAAAATTATCCAGCAAGGCCCCTACATTTTTTCACCTGCTAATGCACTAGCAACTTTCTTCCCACCTCACAAATTATATTTACAGTTTCCTTGTGGTTTTTGCCCTAAAGTCAATTTTCACTCCAGCAACTTTTCTTCTGTTCTGTGCCTTGGCTCCTTAGGTCATTAACCTCAAGCAAGGAACTTTGTCAAATACTTTGAAAAACGAAGTCCACTCTATTTCCCTTGTCTGTCCTGGTGGCAATACAGCGCAGTCAAAGAATTCCAGCAATTTTCTGAGGCATGACCTGCCTCTCCTGAAACATGCTGGTATCTTTGCAATCTTTCAGCAAGCTGTGCTGTACCAAATGTTCCTCCATTTGATCTTCTTAAATATTTACTCAACTGTTTCCAGTGACTCTCATTCAGCTAACTGGTCTCCAGTAACTTGACAAACTCAGCCAGCTTGATGGCTTGCTTGTTTGTTTTTAATAAAAATCACAAAGTAAACAGAAAAATATTTTATTCTCACAGCTTACAGTCTCTCCTAATGTAAGAAATTGCTAATAGTTCTGCGGCTCTGGAGAAATATGTTTGGTTGTGTGGTGATCTCTTGATACCTTTTCAGAGAGAGGTAACTTCTTAAATAGCTGCTGCCCATGTTTACTGTTATGTGAAATGAAAATACTGTCTTACTAACAAACACAATAGAATTGGCGTTACCTGTGGAAACGTGGTGATTATTTTGAAATGACAGTGTAATTGGCTTTCTTAGAGATATAATCCTGCAAGGAGTGGAAGGTTAGAAGGAGGCAGAATGAATTCTGTCATATTTAACATAGTAAGTGTTAATCCACTGGACCAAGTCTGATTGGACATAGTGGGGGGAGGGAGGCAGGGAATAATTCTGGGATTTCTTTGGAAATGACCAAAACATCAATTAACTTGTGCTTTTGCTGTGATGCCCAGGAACTATCCTCAAAATGAAAAAACAAGGTTTTTAAATATATTTCTGGGCCAGATCCTCTGCTGTTTTCTTCTGGTATTGCATCATTGCATCCAGTGCAGACCTTCTTTTGTCTCTCCTGCAGGTTCTGGCCCCTGCCTCACCAGCACAGAAGATCATTTTAAGTTATAAGTGGAGGAAATTTTTAGACAGTTCTGTTCCTCCCCATGTTCCCATCTCTTCAAAGCTTGCAGGCAGTGAAGACTCTTCTTTTACTTGAGCATAGGAAAGTTTGAGTGTTTAGATCAGAAAACCCAAGCTTGCTCTCTGCTGTCACTGAGAAGCTTTGAATGGCTGTATTGTGGAGCACTAACCATAATGTCCTAGCTGGTCATTGATCTTTTCAGGCACACTCTTCTAACTGGGGCATCCTTGTGGCATGATGAACAGAATAATAATTTAGGAAGAAAACATACCAAATCAATCAAAGGCAGCTCCTTTGCTCTCCAAGCTGGTTAGAGCAGGTCGCCTCTGCCCTGTGAAGCTTCCTGAGAGGAGCGGGTGAGTGAAGGATGCAGCAGCAAAGTAATGTGGAAAAGAGGAAACATGAGGACCTGAAAACTTGTGCAGGGTGGGGGAGCAGTACATGTTTGGTATTTCTGCTGCTTTTTCTTGAACTGCAGACAGTGACTGGTGAGGAAAGTCGTGAATTTTCCCCTCGCGTTTGGCTTTTCAGCATTTTCTTTCCTCCTTCTCTTCCCTCCGCTTGTGCCATAGCACTTACTGGGTTGCAAATAAAGTATTATTTTTCTTCCACAGTTAAAATAATTGAGGTCCACCTCCTTTGCATCTGCCCCAGGGGCAAACCTTCTTTTCCTACTCTGCTGCAATGGGTATAATTTTACACCTCAAAGCTTCACTCTGCTGTTTAGCGATGGCTAAATAAGTTTCTCTGAAGTTTACTCTAATTCTGTCTCGAGTAAGTAGCAGTCATTCTTGTTTGTTTGGCTAAATTGTTTCTCCAAGAGTCACCCCTATAAAGCAGATGGCACAATCAAGCATGTACAGATTAGGCAGAACATAATTGGTGTTGATCAAAATGTTTTTACTGAAACTTATTCTTTTGACAGAGAATGGCATTTAAATCAGAGTGATTTATTATTTTTTTTCTTAAATGTCAACATTTCACTATTTAGTTTCTCAGAAGCTAAGAAACATTTTTTCTTTTAGCTACTGTAAAGTTAAGTTTTCAGTTTTCATGGATTTTTGAAAGAAAAATTTAAAAGGAAATGTTGATATGAGTGAAAAGAAATTTACTTTTTGAATTACTTTGAGGGAAACAAACTTGTCTTAAGTAGCTTTTAATACACTACACTTGTAAGTGAGAATTCGAGATCTGATTTGTCAGTTTGTAAACAGTATAGAAATTCACCATATAGAAACTGGCTATGCTTAGATTGCCTGTTTTAATATTGATTTTTTTTAAGTTGTTGAAAAATCTAACAGCGTCAATTCACTTTAGATAATGTCTGTATAGACACAGTAGTACTGCCGATCAGTTTTCTGATGTAAGGATCTGCTAATGACTACGGAATAAACCTCTACAAGACAAACACTGCTCTGGGGAACATGGGGGAAGGGGGGAATTGAAGTAGATATTGTTTTGTGGACATTATAAGTACACACTTCAGGTGTGCATTGGAGGGTGTAGCTATTTTATCCAGAAATGGGATGCATTTTGGTCCCACTCCTGTGTTTCAGTTATAAATGCTTATTCAATTTACATACCTAAGCCCTTTCATTCCAGTGCTGAACACATACCTGTAATAGCCCAACCTGTTTTTAATAATAAAAATCAGTTTACAATGCAGCAGCCATCAGCACTCCAGCCAAAGGCTTCAAGTGACAGAAGATCTGAGACTGCCCAGTCTCAGATGGTACTGGCCAGTGGTGGCCATATTTGTTGGATGCTAAATCTGATGCTAATCTGTCCCTTCTTGGTATTGATGTGACATGCATTTGGTTTCAGCTGATTACTGATAACCCCCAAACCTCCTCTCACTGACGCCTGTTTTGTCTGTCACTGCCAGTTAATAAGGATGCTCTGCACTGGCATATTTTGCAATCTTTCTTTGTAGTTTGTTTGTTCTGGGGCTGATCAGTTTGTCCTCCACTGATCAGAACTTCCCCATTTTCTTCCTCCATTATGTTCTGATTACGACTCCTGTAAAGTCACAGCTGTGCTCGGTGGGTTTTCCAGCAGAAGTAAAGAAAAGATTCAGAGGTGATATTGCTGCTCTGTATTTCACTCTGTCAAAAGTTATGGATGTATACCTTGCAGTGGAAATGGCACACTGAGAGAACTGCTTGCATCTGAAGTACATTGCTGTTTATTGTCTGCTGCCATTCTCCCTTTCCTGTTTCTAACGTCTGCATACCATTTCATATGAAGCTCCTCTTCGTGATTTCTTCAAGGTTTAATTTGGTTTTAGGCAAGCAGATATTAAGATGCTTCCCACTCCTATAGACTCATCTTTATTCCTGATCCACGAAACTTGTGTTTGCACTTCTTTAAGAATTCAGCAACTCCTTTGTTCATTACAATACCTTTTATTTGTGTCTGATGCTGCTCCTTATCTCTCCCTACATAAGTTGTCATTTTTGCCTCCTGACATTGAAAAAGTTTCTTGGAAATGCAGGTAGAAATAGTTAGGAGAGGATGCAAAGTAACTGGAAGGTTTCGGTTTGCCAGCCCTCTCCCTGCCCAGTGTGCGCGGACCTGATGCACTTTGTTCTCCACAGTGTATTAGGGTGTCCATTATCAGCAATGGAAGCTTGTTAACACGGTAACATGGAGACTATCCATTATTCCTCCTGCTCCTTTATAAAGAGGCCATTAAAATAGAGCCAAGCTCCTTTCCCTACAGCTTGAAATTTGAACAAATTTAATTTCTATTTATTAGGGAAACTCGTGCTGCTGGGGGGAAAAAAAGCCAGATTGACAGTTTTGGAGTATAAAGTCCTTTATTCATCAACAGCGCAGGTAGAGGAAGTGGCTATTTCTCTTGCCTTGCCAATTTTTGCTCATCTCTGACCTAGAGGTATCACCTCAAGCTTGGAGTTCATTCTCCATGTCTTTCTAATCATTGGGCTCTCTGCTGAGGTAGGTGCCAATTAGCACATGTTATTTCTGTGATGTGGACAGCTGACCATTACAAGAGGACGGAAACCGGGAAATTTACTTTGTACAATGACAGTTCATCATCATAGCAGTGTTGGACAGAGTCGTATTGCTGCCCTGAAACAGTTTGGCTGGGTTTGTGTTGTGTTACCAAGTCATTTCAGGCATGTCAGCCCCATCAGTTGTGCTACTTTTCACACAGAAAAAGGCTGTATGTAGCCCACTGTCGGTGAACCAGCCTCCACAAGCCTGAGCTTTGCCTCTGGCCACTTTCTGCCTAAGGGTCTGTGCCGTTCCAGTCTAGCCAGGCAGTGACCATTACTGTCTGCCCTTCCCAGTGCCTAGGGCCTTCTAGAAAGAAAGGTAAGAAGCCCTAAAATACCCATGAGTGGACAGAACTCTCCGAAAAGTCCATTTTAGGTTCATGAGAGAGCTCTCCTTATAAAATCATCCTGGTGTTTCATGCTGGAGGGTGTGGGGTTGGTGGGGTTTATTTGCAATCAGGCTGAGATCTGCTGACTGCAAGACCAGGCGTTGCTGGTACCTAGAAACCCAACTGGAAGGGCAGGCTCTTGGGGGTCTTGAGCAGGAGCTGGTCTTGAGCAGAGGCTGGACTGCTGACCAGGCAGGAGTGAATGAGCTAGAGGTGATCAGTGCTGTGGACGTACCTATTGTTTTTAAGGCAAGGCTGATGTTAATATGTATAGAAGAGTCTACTAAGATTACAGATGGGTCCTGCATCACTTGTTTGCACAGCACAGAGCCAAGCAATCCAAGCAGGCTTTGCAATGTGCTTCTAAACCAGAAAAGGAGGGGGTGGAGGATGCTGGCACTCTTGGGCAGTGTTACTGACATGCACACACAGTTGCTCAGTCAAAGGAATTTGCAACCAAAGGGTCTTCATTGAGTGTGGCAGGCAGTGGAAGCCCCACCTTGTTTGAAAACTTGAAAACATCCCAGGCTATAAATCTCATTCATTTGCATTTCTTTTCAGAGGATGAAGTGGTGTGTTGAGGATAGGAGTATTGATGAGTATTAAACTAGCAAATGGGATGAGCTTGTGGAATACCTAGTGCTATGCCAAAGTGCTATGCTGCTTCTCATACATGCACCAAGTGAGGCAAGGAGGCTGTGTGAGGCATGACTCAGTTCATACTGGGTTGTGTAATTGTTTTCACAAAGATGGAGAGAAAATCCAAAGTTTTTTCATAAAGACAGAGAGATGGATCACCATCCAAAAAAGGAAGACTTCTTTTTTCTTTTTTCCATTTTTTTCCCCACTTTTCCACTTTCCTCTCCTCTCCTCTCCTCTCCTCT